>CM067366.1:104304307-104874307 GCA_034401795.1 Chaetoderma sp. LZ-2023a
CGTGATTCTGCACTAACCTTTGGTTCAGTTCTTATGTAGCTTTGTCTGTGGTTCACTTACGTAGATCGCTGTCACTGGAAAATTCTCGCCAGCGGTATTGACGTAGAATACTTACCAATTTTCACCATGCTACTTCCGACCATGTCTTCGTTATCTTGTAGGTCTGGTCTTATATTGCTCATCGGCTGTTTTAAGTGGTGACAGATATATTATATTACAGGTTGGCGTCTAGTGACGCATAATTTCTTGGACGGGTATGTGGCAAAGAAAAGGAGCTGGTGGTAACCAGTATGCATCAACAAGCAGTTTAGCGCCACCATCCTGATATTCTTGTTCTGCAGGACATCCGGTATTAGCCACCACTGTAACAGGCTTCGTGCCAGACTAACTTCAGTACTCTGATTGGTTAAAGTCAAAATTAGCCGGGCATGGATCCTAGAACAGTGATGGTTAATACCGTCGCTTCAGATGAATTTACTAGAAATTAGATAATTGGCATGCATCTGTAATGACGACGATATGCCTCTCCCTGCGTTATGTCTGATCTCGTGACTTGTTTATCTCAACTAAGAATCAAATAATATGTTTACCTCTGCCACGAGTTTCTGTGAGACTGGATACTCTTCAAAGAGTTCAATAAACAGAACGTAGTACATCTTGCCGCCGTTATGGTTACCTATGAAAAGAAAAATGCATGTGTAAGATCATATATTGCGCTTGAATATTAGCCAGTGAAAACGCAATTTGCCTCTAGTCAGCCACTATCATTGGTTTATAGGGAAACGCGAAAATGTGCAGCACCACGTGTAGTAGATACTTAGATTAATCTGTGTAATGGACGCTCAAGTTAGCCAGAACGATAGTAATGCCTTGGCCAGCCATGTTAAATGTCTGCAATTTGTTTTACTATGGCAGGACTATGTTTGCCAGATTCCGACCAGATCCAAATCACTCGAAATAATTTGACATCTTCCCTTGCTATTTCTAATGCGTTTTCTGTTGATTAGAAATGGGATACGCTCACATTTTCAGGACTTACCAGTAACGTTATATACACGAACGCACTCAGTAAACGTATAATCTACCAGGTTAACATCAGACCATCGGCAGAAGGTTTGTTCCACAACGCTGGATAGGACAAAGGCCGGAGTCTTCTCTCCATATAGGTCCAGATTATCTCCAAGTCTGTGTGGGAAAGAAAACGCGATATAGCAAATAAACCTGGAGAACCGGGGAATCACTACGATTGTACCAATCATATGGGTCTTGGCTCCAGAGTCACACGGAGCTCTGGAGCGGATATATCCAAATGCAGAAAACCACAGACAATCTAATACATATCTCGTGGAATATAAAGTAACTATAGGTACTTCACCTTGACCAAGAATCGACTGAAATTGGCTAGCAAAGTAGAAATACAAGGGGATTATAATTGGTCAGACAACTTGAAGACGTGTTATTGCCGCTCGTTATTGTGAAACAAATTGATTTATGATGGGATATGATACCACCCCAACGCCGGTCAGTTAGTATAGATAGTTAGTCTTGATATTATTTATATATGGATAAAGTTGGTATATGTTGCTGTCAAGCTACTGTCATTTCTAAGATAATTTGTTGCACATTTCCATTCTGTTGTTGACTTGCTCTAAGTTCAGGTGCAACATCGTACAGTGCCACCATGAAGTGTTACCTGTATCCTGCACATGCAGTTGTACCTGTATCATGAAGTGTTACCTGTATCATGAAGTGTTGCCTGCACATGAGGTTTTACCTGCACATGACCTGTTACCTGCACATGAGGTGTTGCCTGCACAAGAGGTGTCATCTGTATCATGAAGTGTTACCTGGTTCATGAAGTGCTACCTGTATGAGAAAGAGTTACCTGATCCATAAAGTGTTACCTATATCATGAAAGGTTACCTGCATATGAGGTGTTACCAGCACATGAAGAGTTATCTGTATTATGGAGTGTTAAATGCACATGATGTCTCATCTGTATCATGAAATATTACCTGCACAATGAAGTGTTACCTGTATCATGAAGTGTTACCTGTAGCATGAAGTGTTACATGTCTCATGAAGTGTTACCTGCATATGATGTGTTACCTGCACATGAAGAGTTATCTGTATTATGGAGGGTTACATGCACATGAGGTGTCATCTGTATCATGAAATGTTACCTGCACAATGAAGTGTTACCCGTATCATGAACACTTACCTGCACATGAGGTGTTAGCTGCACATGAGGTGTCATCTGTATAATGAAGTGTTACCTGTATCATGAAGAGTTACATGTATCATGAAGTGTTACCTGTGTCATGAAGTGGTACCTATAGCATGAAGTGTTACCTGTATCATGAAGTGTTACCCGGATCATGAACAGTTACCTGTATCATGAGGTGTTACCTGTATTATGAAGAGTTACCTGCACATGAAGAGATAACTGTAAATGAAGTGTTACCTGCACATGACGTGTTGCCTGCACAAGAGGTGTCATCTGTATCATGAAGTGTTACCTGTATCATGAAGGGCTGCCTGCACACGAAGATTTACATGCACATGAAGATTTACCTGTATCATGACGTGTTACCTGTATGAGAAAGAGTTACCTGTGTCATGAAGTGTAACCTTCACATGAAGCGTTACCTGATCCATGAAGTGTTACCTGCATCATGAAAGGTTACCTGCATATGAGGTGTTACCAGCACATGAAGAGTTATCTGTATTATGGAGTGTTACATGCGCATGAGGTGTCATCTGCATCATGAAATGTTACTTGCACAATGAAGTGTTACCTGTAGCATGAAGTGTTACCTGTCCCATGAAGTGTTGCCTGTACCATGAAGAGTTACCTGCACATGAAGTGCTACCTGTATCAGGAAGAGTTACCTATATCATGAAGTGTTAACTTTATCATGAATAGTTACCTGTACATGAGGTGTTATCTGCACACAAGGCGCCATCTGTATCATGAAGTGTTACCTGTATCATGAAGTGTTACCTGTATCATGAAGTGTTACCTGTGGCATGAAATGGTGCCTGTATCATGAAGTGTTACCTGTATCATGAAGTGTTACCCGCATCATGAAGAGTTACCTGTATCATGCGGTGTCACCTGTAGTATGAAGAGGTATCTGCACATGGAGAGATACCTGTAAATGAAGTGTTACCTGCACATGAGGTGTTGCCTGCACAAGAGGTGTTATCTGTATCATGAAGTGTTACCTGTATCATGAACTGTTACCTGTATCATGCAGTGTTACCTGTATCATGAAGTGGTACGTGTATCATGAAGTGTTACCTGCACATGAGGTGTCATCTCTATCATGAAGTGTTACCTGTATCACGAAGGGCTGCCTGCACATGAAGCCTTACCTGTACACGGATAGTTGCATGCACATGAAGAGTTACCTGTATCACGAAGTGTTAAATGTATGAGAAAGAGTTACCTGATCCATGAAAGAGTTACCTGTATCATGAAGTGTTTCCTGTACTATGAAGAGTTACCTGCACACGAAGTGTTACCTGTAGCGTGAAGAGTTACCTATATCATGAAGTGTTACCTGTATCATGAATAGTTACCTGCACATGAGGTGTTATCTGCACATGACGTGTCATCTGTATCATGAAGTGTTACCTATAACCATAAAGCGTTACATGTATCATAAAGTGTTACCTGTGTCATGCATTGATACCTATATCATGAAGTGTTACCCGCATCATGAAGAATTACATGTATCATGAGGGGTTACCTGTATTATGAAGAGTCACATGCACATGAAGAGATACCTGTAAATGAAGTGTTACCTGCACAGGAAGAGTTAGTTACCTGTATCATGAGGTTTTATCTGTATCATGAAGTGTTACCTGTATCATGAAGTGCTACCTGTATCATGAAGAGTTACCTGCACATGAAGAGTTACCTGTATAAAACGTGTTACCTGTATCATAAAGAGCTACCTGCACATGAAGAGTTACCTGCACATGAAGAGTTACCTGTATCATGAAGTGCTACCTGTATCATAACGTGGTACCTGTATAATGATGGTGTTACATGTATCATGAAGTGTTACCTGTATCATGCAGTGTTACCTGTATCATGAAGTGGCACATGTATCATGAAGTGTTACCTGCACATGAGGTGTCATCTCTATCATGAATTGTTACCTGTATCATGAAGGGCTGCCTGCACATGAAGCGTTACCTGTACACGAAGAGTTACATGCACATGAAGAGTTACCTGTCTCATGAAGTGGTAAATGTATGAGAAAGAGTTACCTGATCCATGAAAGAGTTACCTGTATCATGAATGGTTACCTGTATCATGAAGAGCTACCTGCACATGAAGCCTTACCTGTACACGGAGAGTTACATGCACATGAAGAGTTACCTGTATCATGACGTGTTACCTGTATGAGAAAGAGTTACCTGTGTCATGAAGTGTAACCTGCACATGAAGCGTTACCTGATCCATGAAGTGTTACCTGTAACATGAAGTGTTACCTGTATCATGAAGGGCTGCCTGCACATGAAGCCTTACCTGTACACGGAGAGTTACATGCACATGAAGAGTTACCTGTATCATGAAGTGTTAAATGTATGAGAAAGAGTTGCCTGATCCATGAAAGCGTTACCTGTATCAGGAAGTGTTTCCTGTATTATGAAGAGTTACCTGCACATGAAGTGTTACCTGTAGCATGAAGAGTTACCTATATCATGAAGTGTTACCTGTATCATGAATAGTTACCTGCACATGAGGTGTTATCTGCACATGAGGTGTCATCTGTATCATGAAGTGTTACCTATAACCATGAAGCGTTACATGTATCATAAAGTGTTACCTGTGTCATGAAGTGGTACCTGTATCATGAAGTGTTACCCGCATCATGAAGAATTACCTGTATCATGAGGTGTTACCTGTATTATGAAGAGTTACCTGCGCATGAAGAGATGCCTGTAAATGAAGAGTTACCTGTACAGGAAGAGTTAGTTACCTGTATCATGGAGTTTTACCAGTATCATGAAGTGTTACCGGTATCATGAAGTATGACCTGTATCATGAAGAGTTACCTGCACATGAGGAGTTACCTGTATATAACGTGTTATCTGTATCATGAAGAGCAACATGCACATGAAGAGTTACATGCACATGAATAGTTACCTGTATCATGAAGTGCTAACTGTATCAAGAAGTGTTACCTGCATAATGAAGAGTTACCTGCACATGAGGTGTTATCTGTATCATGAAGTGTTACCTGTATCATGCAGTGTTACCTGTATCATGAAGTGGTACGTGCATCATGAAGTGTTACCTGCACATGAGGCGTTACCTGCACATGAAGAGTTACCTGCGCATGAAGATTTACCTGTATCATGACGTGTTACCTGTATGAGAAAGAGTTACCTGTGTCATGAAGTGTAACCTGCACATGAAGCGTTACCTGATCCATGAAGTGTTACCTGTAACATGAAGTGTTATCTGTAGCATGAAGTGTTACCTGCATCATGAAAGGTTACCTGCATATGATGTGTTACCAGCACATGAAGAGTTATCTGTATTATGGAGTGTTACATGCGCATGAGGTGTCATCTGCATCATGAAATGTTACTTGCACAATGAAGTGTTACCTGTAACATGAAGCGTTATCTGTAGCATGAAGTGTTACCTGTTCCATGATGTGTTGCCTGTACCATGAAGAGTTACCTGCACATGAAGTGCTACCTGTATCAGGAAGAGTTACCTATATCATGAAGTGTTAACTTTATCATGAATAGTTACCTGCACATGAGGTGTTATCTGCGCACAAGGCGCCATCTGTATCATGAAGTGTTACCTGTATCATGAAGTGTTACCTGTATCATGAAGTGTTACCTGTGGCATGAAATGGTGCCTGTATCATGAAGCGTTACCTGTATCATGAAGTGTTACCCGCATCATGAAGAGTTACCTGTATCATGCGGTGTTACCTGTAGTATGAAGAGGTATCTGCACATGGAGAGATACCTGTAAATGAAGTGTTACCTGCACATGAGGTGTTGCCTGCACAAGAGGTGTTATTTGTATCATGAAGTGTTACCTGGATCATGAAGGGCTGCCTGCACATGAAGTGTTACCTGCACACAAAGAGTTACATGCACATGTATCATGAAGTGTTACCTGAACGAGAAAGAGTTACCTGTATCATGAAGTGTTACCTGCACATGAAGAATTACCTGATCCATGAAGTGTTACCTGCATCATGAAAGGTTATTGCATATGAGGTGTTACCAGCACATGCACAGGAGGTGCCATCAGTATCATGAAATGTTACCTACGCAATGAGGTGTTACCTGTCTCATGAAGTGTTTCATGTACCATGAAGAGTTACCTGCACATGAGGTGTTACCTGTATCATGAATCGTTACCTGCACATGAGGTGTTATCTGCACATGAGGTGTCATCTGAATCATGAAGTGTTACCTATAGCCATGAAGCGTTACATGTATCATAAAGTGTTACCTGTGTCACGAAGTGTTATCTACACATGAAGAGTTACATGTATCATGAAGTGGTACCTGTATCATGAAGTGTTACCAGTATCATGAGTTGTTGCCTGTGTCATGAAGTGTTACCTGCACATGAAGAGTTACCTGCACATGAGGAGTTGCCTGTATCACGAAGAGTTACCTGCATCATGAAGTGTTACCTGTATCATGAATTGTTACCTGTATCATGAAGTGTTACCTGAACATGAAGTAATACCTTATCATGAAGTGTTACCTGTATCATGAAGTGTTACCTGTATCATGAAGTGTTACCTATATCATGAAGTGTTACATGTATGATGAAGTGTTACCTTATCATGAAGTGTTACCTGTATCATGAAGTGTTATCTACACATGAAGAGTTACATGTATCATGAAGTGGTACCAGTGTCATGAAGTGTTACCTGCACATGAAGAGTTACCTGCACATGAGGAGTTGCCTGTATCACGAAGAGTTATCTGCATCATGAAGTGTTACCTGTATCATACATTGTTACCTGTATCATGAAGTGTTGCCTGTATCATGAAGAGTTATCTGTATTATGAAGTGTTACCTATATCATGAAGTGTTACATATATCGTGAAGTATTACCATATCATGAAGTGCTACCTGTATCATGAAGTGTTACCTGTATCATGAAGTTTTCCATGCATCATGAAGTGTTACCTTATCATGAAGTGTTACCTGTATCATGAAGTGTTATCTACACATGAAGAGTTACATGTATCATGACGTGGTACCTGTGTCATGAAGTTTTACCTGCACATGAAGAGTTACCTGCACATGAGGAGTTGCCTGTATCACGAAGAGTTACCTGTATCATGAATTGTTACCTGTATCATGAAGTGTTACCTGTATCATGAAGTGTTACCTGTATCATGAAGTGTTACCTATATCATGAAGTGTTACATGTATGATGAAGTGTTACCTTATCATGAAGTGTTACCTGTATCATGAAGTGTTATCTACACATGAAGAGTTACATGTATCATGAAGTGGTACCTGTATCATGAAGTGTTACCTGTATCATGAGTTGTTGCCTGTGTCATGAAGTGTTACCTGCACATGAAGAGTTACCTGCACATGAGGAGTTGCCTGTATCACGAAGAGTTACCTGCATCATGAAGTGTTACCTGTATCATGAATTGTTACCTGTATCATGAAGTGTTACCTGAACATGAAGTATTACCTTATCATGAAGTGTTACATGTATGATGAAGTGTTACCTTATCATGAAGTGTTGCCTGTATCATGAAGTGTTATCTACACATGAAGAGTTACATGTATCATGACGTGGCACCTGTGTCATGAAGTGTTACCTGCACATGAAGAGTTACCTGCACATGAGGAGTTGCCTGTATCACGAAGAGTTACCTGCATCATGAAGTGTTACCTGTTCATACATTGTTACCTGTATCATGAAGTGTTGCCTGTATCATGAAGAGTTATCTGTATTATGAAGTGTTACCTATATCATGAAGTGTTACCTGCACATGAAGTGTTACCTGCACATGAGGTGTTACATGAATCATGAGGTGTTACCTCTTTCATGAAGTGTTACCTGTATCATGAAGTGTTACATATATCGTGAAGTATTACCTTATCATGAAGTGCTACCTGTATCATGAAGTGTTACCTGTATCATGAAGTTTTTCATGCATCATGAAGTGTTACCTTATCATGAAGTGTTACCTGTATCATGAAGTGTTATCTACACATGAAGAGTTACATGTATCATGAAGTGGTACCTGTATCATGAAGTGTTACCTGTATCATGAATTGTTGCCTGTGTCATGAAGTGTTACCTGCACATGAAGAGTTACCTGCACATGAGGAGTTGTCTGTATCACGAAGAGTTACCTGCATCATGAAGTGGTACCTATATCATGAAGTGTTACCCATATCATGAAGTGTTACCTGCACATGAAGCGCTACCTGTATCATAAATTGTTACCTGTATCATGAAGTGTTGCCTGTATCATGAAGAGTTACCTGTATTATGAAGTGTTACCTATATTATGAAGTGTTACCTGCACATGAAGTGTTACCTGCACATGAGGTGTTACATGAATCGTGAAGTATTACCTGTATCATGAAGAGTTACCTGTATCACGAGGTTTTACCTGCCCATGAAGGGTTACCTTCACATGAGGTGTTACCTGCATCATGAAGTGTTACCTATATCATGAAGAGTCACTTGTATCACGAAGTTTTGCATGCACGTGAAGTGGTACCTGTATCGTGAATTGTTACCTGTATCATGAAGAGTTACCTGCGCATGAAATATCACCTGTACATGAAGTATTGCCTGCATCAGTAAGTGTTACCCGCATCATGATGTGTTACCTGCAAATGAAGTGCGACCTGGAGCTTGAAGTGTTACCTGTATCATGAAATGTTACCTGTACATGACATCTTACCTGTACATGAGGTTTTACCCTTATCATAAAGAGTTACCTGCACATGAACTGGTACATCGGAGCCTGATTGTAGAAACGTGTAATCTTCACCACGTCATTGGTACGATACCGATATAAACCCATAACTGTAGTGACAACCATCTCATAAAGATGGCCAATCTTCACCTACA
Organism: Chaetoderma sp. LZ-2023a; assembly: GCA_034401795.1. Taxonomy (NCBI): domain Eukaryota; kingdom Metazoa; phylum Mollusca; class Caudofoveata; order Chaetodermatida; family Chaetodermatidae; genus Chaetoderma; species Chaetoderma sp. LZ-2023a. The sequence continues at coordinate 104,313,427 of CM067366.1, forward strand.
ACAACAACAACAACAACAACAGCAATAACAACAACAACAACAAAAACAACAACAACAACATTAACAGCAAGACCGCGACCACACCGCCACCACCAATACCACCACCGCCACCAAAAACAAAAACAGAGCAACGACAACGACGATGAGAACGACGACGACGAGTACAATGACGATGACGAAGATGAGGACGTGGACGACAACGATGACGACGATGATGTCTACAACTCGGACAGCTACAATGACAACTACGACGACGATGACGGCGAGGATGATGGTGATGGCGAGGATGACAATGAGAGCGTGAATAACAAGCATGACCAGGATGATGACTATGACGACAACTAGGCCGACTAGGAGAATGACTAGGATGGGAGACGACTAGGACAATGAGGTTGACGACTAAGATGATGACTAGTGTGACGACCAGGATGACTAGGACTATAACAAGAACGATGACTATGGCGACTAGTACGAAGACTAGGACGACGACTAGGTCGACTATGCCAACGACTAGGATGAAGATGATGACAACTAGGACGACGACTGGGACAACGACTAGGAAGATGACGACCACAACGACGAGGACTAGGACTAGGACGATGACGAGTAGGATGAGGATGACGACCACAACGACGAGCACTAGGACAACAATGCCGACGACGATGACGACGACTAGGACGAGGACGACGATGGCTAATGATCAGAATGACTCGGACTCGGACGATGAATAGTATGATGACGACAAGGATGGCGATGGTGACTAGGACAGCAACAACTAAGATGGCGACTATGAGGACGAAGAGGACGACGACGATGACTAGGACGATGACAACGACTAGGACGACGACGACAATGAAGGCGACGACTAGAACGATGACGACTAGGACGATGAATAGGGTGACAATGACGACAAAGACAACAATGATGACTTGGTCGATAATGACTAGCATGACAACGACTAGGTCGATGATGACTAGGATGCCGATGATGACTAGGATGCGGACATGGGGTAATTGTAATTTGTAATTATAATTGACAGTAATGTAATTACAGTTTTCATAGAATTTATTGTAATTGTAATTGAGTAGCTATAAACGTAAGTGGACTTGAACATTTGAAAATTTTATAATTTGTAATTTGTAATTTCAATTACGTTATCAATTACATACAAAAATTGCATGTCTGTTCGATGCTGACACTATAAATCTCTTCCTGGTTCTTCACAACACCCCCAATGCATTAGGAAGGTACACAATGTATGACATTGATGACCAGGACGACAATGATGGCTAGGACTATGTCGATGATGACTAGGATGACGGCGAGCACTTTTTATGATGAGGACTCTGCCTATGACGACGACGATGATGACGACGACGACTAAACTTTACACCTATTTACTCTGGATGTGCATGTGTGTGTATATGCGTGCGTGCGTGCGTTCGTGCGTGCGTGCGCGCGCGCGTGCGTGTGTGTGCGCGCTCCATAAAAATCATACACGGATGATAAGCTATGTGAGAGCTCTATGGCAAAGTATGATATTTAAACATTTAAATTTTGTTTTTCTGTTTGTTTAATTTACCAAACCTATAGTACTTACTTCATGAGCTAAGACTGTTGACGGATTTTCCTTGTCAACATCTTCTAATGAGATGAATTCATAGACTGTGACGTATGGTAGAGTTATGTAGGTGGTATCTTTGGAAAATGGTGTTACATCGATACCATATAGACCCTCTGTGGCGCCATGCCACTTTGTGTGGATACCCACACAACCTGTGTACTTTCTCCGTAATAGATCCGTGTACGGCTGGAAAGAACCAGTGTCAATGCTGCTGATGATAGCCAGATCTGGCCACAATCTCAGAGCGATATCCTGAAAGCCTTTTCTAAACTCCCGTCGTAACTCCAGAGCACGGGTTCTGTCAGGACGTAATTCTTTGTTTAGCTGCTCGCGTATCTCTGGAGAAAGTTCAAGTTTCTGATTTAGTTGACCCATTTGGATATCGAAGCAAAGTTCATCCCATGCCTCTTCCATCAGAGTGAAGAAGGCCAGACAGTGGGATGTGAACATACCAGAAATTATCCCTACGTCCTTGACCTTCAGAGCGAAAAGAACTTGTACATAGATAGAGCTGCGCATATGGGTAATCTGCATGCCGGCAAGTGGCGTTACGTTAGCTGGATTCCTGTTTCTAGGAAACATGATGCTTACAGGGCCAATAGGAATCCCATTATTGGTGTGTCTCTTAGTAAATTCCACACTGATATCCACGAATCGCTTGAGATCAGAAACTCCAGGCAGATTGTATAGTTCTACAACGGTACTGCCGAATCCTCGCCTCATGCATAGCATCAGTAGTGCAGTGTTGTACGGATAGAGTTTACTTTTGCCTGATGTGGTACCAGTTGTAGAACAGAGATAGTCAAGTTTTGCGTTAAACAGAACATTCTGTTCACCATTAAGAATCAAATTGATGTATTTGCTGTAATGATTATAGTCAGTTAGAGGGTGTGACTTACGGTAGGCTTCCATTGACAAGTTCTCCTTCAAACAGAAATCTTTAGAATATGCAGATCCAGCTGCTGCTTTGAATATTTCTCGGAGTAGCTTATTTTGAAAATATTTAACATCATATGTATGTTTTTCCAAGTCTTGTCGAGATTTTCCGTAGATACGATTTATTATCTTCAAGCGAATGTAGTGTAGGAATATATCTTTGAGAGAGGCACTGTCTCCAGGCTTCCTGGTGTAGATATCGTACAAAGTTACACCGATGCCCAAGTACAAGACGATCTGAAGCCATTCTGCAGAGCAAAATACAAGTAATCTTCAAGTGGTATTTACATTAATATCACCAAAGAAAAGCATTATATTTAGTCTTTAATAGCAATCTGGAAAACTGTGTTGACAATAAGTATTATTAGTCTGCTTCTTTTATAATTTCGACATACTATGTAGATACAATACGAATCACAATGGCATGTCCAACTCTAAAAAGCTTGCTAATCGAGGAACTCTCAAATTAGTACATTGAACGATCTGTCATGAGGTAATAGAGCTAGCATGCTTATGCGCGCACGACCATGTTGTGTAGATAGATAGACGCATGTCAATGCGCGTGCATCTCTTTATATGTATTAGAATGGTCAACAAATAATAATGTGGAATATAATGAACCTCAGAGTATCACCGCATTACTATACCATTACATCTACAGGCGCTATGAGCACAAATAAGATATATATATATGTGTGTGTGTGCGTGTGTGCGTGCGTGCGTGCGTGCGTGCGTGTGCGTGCGCGTGTGTGCGAGCGTAAGTACGTGTGTGCGTACGTGAGTGCGTACGTACGGGCGTGCGTGTACATGTGTGCATGTGAGCAAGCGAGCATATGTGTGTCTTTGCCTGTGTGAGTATGCATGTGCATGTGCGTGCTTAGCCGTCTGCTGTGGGTATTCTCAAACCGTTCGTGTCTAGAAAGTGAATGGACATGGCAACAGTTAGGAAATTGATAAAGAGGATTATGCAGAAATACGGACAATCATGCTTGCCATGTTTTATACATCTCTTACTCTGGAAGAAATACGAACAATCATGCTTCCCATGTTTATACGTCTCTTACTCTGGCAGAAATACGGACAGTCATGCTTGCCATGTTTTATACGTCTGTTACTCTGGCAAAAATACAGACAATCATGCTTGACATATTTTACACGTCTCTTACTCTGGCAGAAATACGGACAATCATGCTTGCCATGTTTTACACGTCTCTTACTCTGGCAGAAATGCGGACAATCATGCTTGCCATGTTGTATACGTCTCTTACTCTGGCAGAAATATGGACAGTCATGCTTGCCATGTTTTATACGTCTCTTACTCTGGCAAAAATACAGACAATCATGCTTGACAAATTTTACACGTCTCTTACTCTGGCAGAAATACAGACAATCATGCTTGCCATGTTTTATACGTCTCTTACTCTGGCAAAAATACAGACAATCATGCTTGACATATTTTACACGTCTCTTACTCTGGCAGAAATACAGACAATCATGCTTGCCATGTTTTATACGTCTCTTACTCTGGCAAAAATACAGACAATCATGCTTGACATATTTTACACGTCTCTTACTCTGGCAGAAATACGGACAATCATGCTTGCCATGTTTTACACGTCTCTTACTCTGGCAGAAATACGGACAATCATGCTTGCCATGTTGTATACGTCTCTTCCTCTGGCAGAAATATGGACAGTCATGCTTGCCATGTTTTATACGTCTCTTACTCTAGGAGAAATACGGACAATCATGTTTGTCATGTTTTATACGTCTCTTACTCTGTGGCAGAAATCCGGACAATCATGCTTGCCATGTTTTATATGTCTCTTACTCTGACAGAAATACGGACAATCATGCTTGCCATATTTTATACGTCTCTTACTCTGGCAGAAATATGGACAATCATGTTTGCCATGTTTGTTACGTCTCTTACTCTGGCAGAAATATGAACAATCATGCTTGTCATGTTCTCTACATCTCTTTCTCTGGCAGAAATCTGGACAATCATGCTTGCCATGTTTTATACGTCTCTTACTCTGGCAGAAACATGGACAATCATGCTTGCCCTGTTTTACACGTCTCTTACACTGACAGAAATACGGATAATTATGCTTGCCATGTTTTATACGTCTCTCACTCTAGCAGAAATACGGACAATCATGCGTCTTATGTTTTATACGTCACTTACTCTAGCAGAAATACGGATAATCATGCTTACCATGTTTTATACGTCTCTTAATTTGGCAGAATATTACTCAAATCAATATTCGCATTCGAATCTCATGTGTGCACTGGACAAAAGGATGACCTAAATCTCCACTTTCGCTGTTCTCTACATTGAACGATAGATGATGTCTCGAGTTTGAGATAGTGAGCTTTGTGTCAATGTTTACATTTTTAATCTAGGATCATACCTGACCAGTTATGCAATACATCTCTCAGATTCACGGATGTTGTAAACAGAGAGCGATTCTGGACGATCTTGTAGCCACTGATAGACAGTAAACCGATGGATACTATCAGAAACCTGTCCTTTCTGCACAACCACATAATCACCTTCTAAATACAAACACATATATATATATATATATATATTTATTTATTATTACAGCATCCAACCGGACAGACACGATAGAAGACACCATTTTGAAACCAGACGGACAGGATAGACGACATCATTTTACAACCAGGAAGACAGGATAGAACACATACATTTACAACCAGACGAACAGGATAAAACACATCATTTTACATCCTGGCGGACAGGAAAGGAAGAATACATCATTTTATAACCAGACGGACAGGATAGAAGACATCATTTTAAAACTAGATGGACGGGATAGCAGACATAGTTTTACAACCAGACAGTCCGGGCTGAGCACATCATTTTACACCCAGACGGAGAGGATAGAACAAATCATTTTACAACCAGGCGGACAGGTTTGAAGACATTATCTTACATCAAGACCGACAGGATAAAACTCATCATATTGCATCAAGACGGCCAGGATGGAGCCCATCAATATACAACCAGAATGACAGGATAGAACACATCATTTTACAACCAGACGGACATGATAGAGCACATCATTTTGCAACCCGACGAACAGGGCTGAACCCATCATTTTATAATCTGATGGACAGGCTAGAACACATCATTTTACGATCAGACTGACAGGATAGAACACGTCATTTTACAACAAGACGGTCATGATAGAACACATACTTCTACAATTAGACGAACGGGGTTGAATGCACCATTTTACACCCAGACAGACAGAATAGAACACATAATTTTACAACCAGATGCACAGGGTAGAATACATCGATTTACAACCGGACGGACAGTGTTGAACACATCATTTTGCAACGAGGCGGACAGGATCAAAGACAGCGTTTTACAACTAGATGGACAGGATAGAGCCCATCAATTTACAACCAGAATGACAGGATAGAAAACATCGTTTTACAACCAGACGGACAGGATGGAACAGATAATTTTACAACCAGACAGACAGGATAGAACACATAGTTTTACAACCAGACGAACAGGGTTGAATACATCATTTTACAACCAGACCAACATGATAGAAGACATCATATTACATCAAGACGGACAGGATAGGACACATCATTTAACAACCAGACGGACATGATAGAACACATAATTTAACAGCCAGACGAACACAGCTGAATACATCATTTTACAACCAGACGGACAGGATAGAACACATCATTTTACAACCAGACGGACAGGAGAGCGACATAATTTTACACCCAAATGGGCAGGACTGAACATATTATTTTACAACCAGACGGGCAGAATAGAACACACCATTTTACAATCAGGCGGACATGGTTGAACACATCATTTTATAAGCAGACGGATAGGATAAAAGACATAATTTTATAACCAAATGGACAAGGTTGAACAAATTATTTTATAACCAGATGGATAGGATAGAACACATCATTTTACAACCAGGCGGACAGGGTTCAACCCATCAATTTACATCCAGACTGACAGGATAGAAGACATCATTTTATACCCAGAAAGACAGGATCGAACACATCATTTTACAACCAGATGGACAGGGTTTTTCACGTCATTTAAAACCAGATGGACAGGATAGAAGACATCATTTTATGATTAGACAGACAGGATAGAACTCATCAGTTTACAACCAGATGGACAGGATGGAAGACATCATTTTACACCCAGACCCACAGGATAGAATACAACATTTTACAACCAGACGGACAGGATAGAATACAGCATTTTACAATCAAACTGATAGGATAGAGCACATCCTTTACAACCAGACGGTCATGATATAACACATCATCTTACAACCAGACGGACAGGAAAAAACACATAATTTTGAAACCAGATGGCCAGGATTGAACACATCATTTTACAACCAGCCGGACAGAATAGAACTCATCATTTTATAACCAGACGGACAGGACAGAAGACATCATTTTACAACTAGACGGACAGGATAGAACACATCATATTACAACAAGAATGACAGAATAGAACACGTCATTTTACAAGCAGACGGACAGCATAGAATACATCGTTTTCTAACCAGGCGGCAGGGGCCTAGCCAGGGGGGGTTCGGGGGGTTCGATCGAACCACCCCATTTATACAGAGTTCCGTTTTCTATTCATCACAAAATTATTTTTATGTATGTTCTCGCATGATTCCTGAGCAGTCTATAACTTATTAATGTCTATGTACAGCGCGTTGTCGGTAGTGGCAGTCTATACAGTTATTATGTCTATGTACAACACGTCGGTAGTAGCAGTCAGTAGATTTATGTGCCGCTGCGGTAAGTATTACGTAATCTATTCTAGTACGGTATAGTAGACTGATTTTAATTATGACTGAACACGTGTTAGCAATATTATAATCTTGTTGCCAAACTAATAATCATTATAATCGTGTCTCATCAATATTAATAATTTTAGGGAAATTATTTAAGATCAAAATACGGAAAATTCCGCCATAAATTAATAGGGCCTAGCTGAAACAAACATTACGCCACCAAATAGGCGCACCGTGACCTATTTATGGTTACCGTACTGGTACTAGCGGCTGCGCTGTTGTACATTGCGGTCCTAGAATCTGATCACTGTAAAATTTTCGTTCATGTAAAAATGACTGCTGACTCTGTCCCCTGCATCCACCCGTCGTTGTTGATAGAACATCCGCAGTATAGGCCTATTGGTGTTGGTGGTTGACAGTGTGGCAGCGGTGGTGGTGGTGGTAGCAGCAGTAGAGTAGTAAAGGGGTGGGTCCAGCCAGTGAGGCTGAAATGGAATTTTGGTTGGGGTTTTTCACTTATATCAGACAAAATTGATTCTTTAGTGGTATTGACTCAAGTCATTCCAGTAGTAAGTTTTCAAAAATTGTATTCTCTTGGCATTCTCTAATAAATAGTGCTACAAAGTTACTAGACATTTTAATTTGCAACATTTTCTTGGAAATGCCAATCAGTGGTCAATTTTGGAGTGCTTAGGCGGTATATCTCTGGAGGTTTGCTTTTGCAAACTTGTCTATCTTGTAGCCATGGTACAGAGTCAGACGGACTACCCATTAGCAGGAGATACTAGTACTGTATACTCCTGATTGCAAAGGTGGTTTCTGAGATACGAAGTTGTTCTACTAGTCTGATGAATATTTTGGAATGTACATAATTTACCGGTTGCTGTTTTCGCGTAATGCACCATGTTTTTATACAATGATCTGTGTGGGACATGGATAACCTCTATTGATTGGGATGGTCAGATATATACTGAGTGCCAATGAAAACGCAACACCTAATTTTTTCAAATATTTTGTAAAAAATTGAATTCTACAGTACTTAACGTAACCATTGTTTATTGGTTTAAAACTGAGCAAGGTTTCTTTCGACAAGTTCACAGACCACTGCTTTTTTAAAACTCTCAATTCACCGTTATATCCATATGAATGCACGGGTATTTCGTTTTGGCGTGAATCTCTGCACGATTGATTTTCAAAAGACTTGTTTTGTAAAGGATAACTAAAGTGATTACAAATCCCGTCAAGAGTTCCAAAATTTATGGCCTGGTTTTCCAGCAACCAGCGGCATGAAGTTTGGGGTATGATCTAAGGAGGCCTTTCTCGATAGTGTGGAGATTCGCACCAAAACGAAATACCCGTGCATTTGTATGGGTATAATGGTGGATAGAGAGTAAAAAAAATTGAAATTGTCTAAAGAATCCTTGCTCAGTTTTAAACCAATAAACAACAGTTATGTTAAGCAGAATTCTATTTTCTACAAAATATTTGAAAAAATTAGGTGTTGCGTTTTCATTGGCACTCAGTATATTTGACTTTAATAGCAAAATGTGGTGCAACATGCACCTCTTGATATAAAGTCAAATCTATCTGAATATCCCAATTGCATACCACCGAGGTCCGCATATTATATTTGTGTGCCTCCCGTCATGTACTCCTGGCAAAGGTGGTAAATCTGATAATGTTCTATTTTCTAGATTTAAAATGGGCCGGCCTGAACAAAGAAAACGTGATGCACAGAAAGCTGCAAAGACATGTCAAAAACTAGATGCATTTTTCACAAAACGGGCCAAGACATCAGAAAATGAACCAAATGATATTGATACAGCATCGTCTACTCAAACAACCGCTCCGATTCAAGACACAGAACAGCCTGGTCCATCTCAGACACAAACAGATGTGGATAATAATTATACTACCAGGCTTACTAGAGATATTGGCGAACTTGTTAAGACAGACATGTCAGTTCATGATATTGAGACTTCAGTAAATGCTATGAAGAATGAGGTCAAACGTTTACTGCTTGACAATTCAAACAAGCCACCACCAAACTTTGTTTTCCCCCAAACATATATTGGTGGTTGCAACAGGAGTTTCCTGCCAAAATGGTTTGAGAAGCATCCTTGGATGGTTTACAGTGAATCCCGTGATGGCGTTTTTTGTGTTGCGTGTGTACTCTTCTGTAAGAATAGATCTGGTAAGGGCGTTTTTGTAAACAGGCCATTCAACGCATGGCAAAAGAAAACTGAAAAATGCCAAGAACATGAGAAGTCATCATTTCATAACGAGGCGATGCAAATTGCAGATTCCTTTAAACAATGTATGGATAATCATGGGAAGAGCATTCCTGTAATTATGGATGTCAAGAAACAGGAAAATATTGAACGGAACAGAAAGATTTTGAAGATTATTGCTGATGCACTATTGTACTGTGGGAAACAATGTATTGCAATTCGTGGTCATAGAGAGGATATTAAAGACCCGGAACTTCAAAGTACTGGAAACCCTGGAAATTTCCTGAGTTTGTTAAAATTTCTCGCGAAATACGACGAGACAATGATGACTCACCTCAACTCCCCAGCAAATAAAAATGCAACTTACATGTCACCTCAGACTCAGAATGAGTTGCTGGATATATTGGGAAATCATATCTTGTTGTGGGACATCGTAAATGAAATAAAGCAGGCTCGTTTTTATAGCATACTAGCTGATGAAGTTACCTCTCATAACGTTGAGCAATTAGCTTTATGTGTGCGATTTGTTGATGCTGTTAATGGTGATATCAGAGAAGAATTTATTAAGTTTGTAAAGTTAGAACGGATAACAGGCATACATATAAGCGATGCTATAATCAAGTCATTAAAAGAACTTGACCTCCCCATAGAAAATATCCGTGATCAGGGATATGATGGGGCCAGTAACATGTCATCTAATAATGTTGGATTACAAGCACAGATAAGAAAGCACTCCCCTTTAGCCGTGTATATTCACTGCAGTGGACACTGTTTGAATCTGGTTATTGCACAATCATGCAGCCTGCCAGCCGTACGCAACGTAATAGACAAAGTGAAAAACTGTTCTCTGTTTTTCTCCTATAGTCCAAAAAGGGAATGGTTTGCTCGAACTCATTATTCAGGAAAATGTAACAGAGCCAACAAAGCGTAACGGCCTAATTGATTTGTGTAAGACCCGCTGGGCTCAGCGGCATGATGCATATAAACATTTCTATCAAGCATATACTTTTGTGGAAACTTTAGAAACGATTGGCTACGGCCGGCACACTGAAAAATATGGTAACCTGTACAGTGACTGGGATACTAAAAGTCGCTCTGAGGCTCAGCAAATGTTAGCTAGTATCACTGCATTTGATTTCATTATCGTATTTCTAATGATATACCAGTACTTATCACATCTTTCAGCGATCACTATTCAACTTCAGAGTTCATCTCTAGACATCATCAGGGCGTTTGATTTGATCAACACCGTAAAAGAAGAGTATCAGAGGGAACGGACACAGATTGACAGCGGATTTTCCATAGTGTATGAGCAAGCAGTACGCATGGCTGAAAAGGTGGGAACAATTGCAACGAAACCACGTGTTGCTAAGAGACAAACACAACGTAGTAACATTGAATCAGATTCAGTTATCGGATACTATAGAAAGAACCTAGCAATCCCTTTCCTGGATCACATTGTATCAAATCTGGATTCTCGATTCACTAGCCTATCTGCTACTGCAGCTAAGCTGCTGGGACTCGTACCATCTGTATTTAAATCTGATTTAAATGGACATGATAACGAAGTTGATATCCACATAATCCTTGAAACGTATCGAGATGATTTGCCATCTCCAGAATTGGTTGGCTTTGAACTATGCCGCTGGAAATCACGCTACGAAAATGTAGCAATTGACAAATGCCCAACATCACCAGCAAAAGCAATAAAGGAGTGCGATAAACTGCATTTTCCCAACATACATGTCCTATTACAGTTAGCATGTACCATTCCTGTTACGTCATGTGAGTGTGAGCGAAGTGCAAGTACGATGCGAAGACTCAACAATTATATGCGTGCCTCAATGGGACAAGATCGTCTATCGACACTTGCACTACTTCACACTCACTATAATAAACCAATCGACCTTGACGAAGTTGTGAACATTTATGCGAAACTCCATAGCAGGCGATTGGAATTGGATTCACTAATCAAGTAGCCTCATATAAACACCTCACAAAAAAGTAAGTCCCCCACCCCCCCCCCCCCCCCTTAAATATGGGCTAATATTTTCTTAAGTGTATGTTCGATTGGAATGAAATTTCACGTGATCACCGGTCAAACTATAGGAACAATATGTGAAATAGGTTTGATAAGCGAGGTATGGCTGAAAGAAAGCACAGTCGTTGATGTTTTCCTAAAGTTAACGTCAGACAGGCTGATAGACCAGGAATAGGATTTTTGCAATTTTTAAAACTGGTCAATTTTGCATTTAGCGCATGCTCAGTCAGGCATGACTCAGCTTATGAGGGAATCCCTTTAACATACTGTTCCTATAGTCTGACGGGTGATCTAGTTGAATTATCAATCATTGCAATCGAACATATACTGAAGAAAATATTAGTCCATATTTAAGGGGGCACTTACTTTTTGTGAGGTGTTTAGTTAAGGCATTGATGTATGCACCTCGAAATAAGCAGGTTCCTTCCTAAATATTGGCTATTGATTCCCTAAGATATACCTCCTCGTGTAACCTCATGTAATTTCTGGACGAAAGGTTGATTCATATGAGTCCAGATCTTCATCCTCAGTCTTATTTCTTGCGTGGTGTGTCTCGAGCAGTCTAGCTTGGCTTCAAACTTGTATAAGCCTAGCACTGGCTTACCACACGACCACCTCAGCAAAGCCAATATAGACTCGTTTCGCCAGACTTGATATCAGACTGACGATTGCCCACTGGACAATCGTCAGTCTGATATCATGTCTGACGAAGCGAGCCTATATTTGGCGCTTGCTGCGGTGGTCGTTTGGTAAGACTCTCTAATCCAGGCAGTGTTAGGCGATACAGTCGACCGTTGGTTCGAATCTTGCTCATATTTATGGGGGAAATACTTATTTTGAGGTGCATATAATTAGAATTCCCATGAGTGGGTCGAGCGTTTCACAATTCAGATAAATCATAATGAATAGTTTTAATGTACCCTATCAAACTACCCGATCACGTTTCTGGTATTATTGTATCAACAGAATGGCCTAAAGATAGAATATAATAGAATGATGTACACGCATAAGTCTCAGTTTATTTATCGCATTTTTGACACAATTTATCAGTAACATTTCAATATTCTGATGGGAAGATATAGTTGTCCCTTGTCCTGCAGATCGGTATTTAGGAAATATCAATTTGCAGGACAGGAGGCAACTATATTTTTAAAATTCGTGTCGGGCCCACACATCAATGATTCCGTACTGGGTGGATTTCACAAAGATTAGAAGTTTGTTTGAACTAGGAAATTGGCTATCTTTCTATGACACCTGGAATTTGACTGGCTGTTGCCATAGAATGTAAGCCAATTTCTTAGCTTAACCAAATTTCTAACATTTGTGAAATCCACCCATGGACAAATTTGGTCTCGTTACATCATACGGGGTGGTTTGAAATGCTTAGAGCCCCAGCTTCCGAGATCCTTAATCGACCAGGTTCATATAATATTTAATCAATTCAGGCATATTTAATACAGTCAACTAAAGCTCAATATATACATCCGAAAATGCACGAGAAGCCATCTAAGAGCATCTGGGTGTGCGTGTGTTTGCTTGTGTGTGCGTGTGTATATATGTCTGTGCGTGTGTTTGCGTGTGTACGTGCATGTGTGTATGTGTATGTGTGCGTGCGTACGTGTTGTGAGGGATCTATATATATATATATATATATATATATATATATATATATATATATATATATATATATATATATATATATATATATATATATATATATATATATATAGATCCCTCACAGCATGTACGCACGCACACACACACATACACGCGTTTTAATTAAGCTTGGTAACACAAATTTGGTCTGCCATTTTGTATCTATCTCTGTGTATGTGTATGTGTGCGTGCGTACGTGCTGTGAGGGATCTATATATATATATATAGATCCCTCACAGCACGTACGCACGCACACATACACATACACAGAGATAGATACAAAATGGCAGACCAAATTTGTGTTACCAAGCTTAATTAAAACGCGTGTATGTGTGTGTGTGCGTGCGTACATGCTGTGAGGGATCTATATATATATATATATATATATATATATATATATATATATATATATATATATATATATATATATATATATATATATATATATATAGATCCCTCACAGCACGTACGCACGCACACATACACATACACACATGCACGTACACACGCAAACACACGCACAGACATATATACACACGCACACACAAGCAAACACAGTGTTGAACACATCATTTTGCAACGAGACGGACAGGATCGAAGACGGCGTTTTACAACTAGATGGACAGGATAGAGCCCATCAATTTACAACCAGAAGGACAGGATAGAAAACATCGTTTTACAACCAGACGGACAGGATAGAACAGATCATTTTACAACGAGACAGGCAGGATATATATATATATATATATATATATATATATATATATATATATATATATATATATATATATATATATATATATATATATATATATATAGATCCCTCACAGCATGTACGCACGCACACACACACATACACAGAGATAGATACAAAATGGCAGACCAAATTTGGGTTACCAAGCTTATTTAAAACGCGGATCCAGGTATTTACATGGCAACATGCATACCTGCCAATCGGCAAATATCTGTCAAACCTCCGAGTGATGTGTGTGCGTGTGTGTGTGTGTGTGTGTGTGTGTGTGTGTGTGTGTGTGTGTGTGAGCTTGCGCGTGTGCGTGCGTGTGTGTGTGTGTGTGTGTGTGTGTGTGTGTGTGTGTGTGTGTGTGTGTGCGTAAAGTTGGTTGGGGGAGTGAGATCGCGTGTGCATATGTAGGTTGGTTGTGCCTTTATCAATGGGTGTGATCAGAATGTGGAGTTCTATTTGGATCCAGACATTTACGCTATTAGAGGCGCCTGTCTGCCAATCCTTGATGTGTGTGCGCGTGCGTGTATGTATGCGTACATGCTCTATTTGGATCCAAGCATTTACGTCTGCCAATCCTTGGCGTGTGTGTATGTCAAGGGGGTGGGGTGTTCGTGTGTAGGTGTATGCGTACGTGTGTGTTTTATTTGGATCCAGACATTTACGTTTTTGGAGGCGCATGTATGGCATTCCTTGGTGTGTGTACCTGGGTGTGCGTGCGTGTGTGTACGTTTGTGTGCGTCTATTGTCTAAACTTTTTTGTTTATGCCAAATGGGTGGATTGTTCTGAGTTCCTTAATCCGATGATGTTCTCTGTTTAGCCTGAGTTTTTTGTTATCTGCAAAAATCCTGACAATTGGCATTATTTGGAGATCTGTTACGGAATGTCGGGGTTGGTTGAAATGCCAGGCAATTCTCGTGGCTGTTGTTGTGTCTGATTGCATAAATGTGTTGTGTAAGTCGTTTCATTAGTGTTTGTCCTGTTTCCCCTATGTATTGAGGGCTTCACTGTTTACATTCAATAAGGTATATACGATTTGTAGTGGAACATCTCATTTGCGTGTTGGTGCTGCATTCTTTTCCAGTGGCATAGCTAGTAAACTTGTTGGAAGGATTTAAATAGTTGTTGCATGTGATGCACTTGATGTTATTGCACCTCTTGGTTATGCCTAGTACGGTTTCCGTGTCATCTGGTGTTGGTTTAATGTGGGCGGATGGTACTGGGCTCTTTATTTTAACTAAACTACAGTGGACTAAGGAATCGCTTATATATTTTTTCTTTCTAAAGGCAACCACTGGGTAAGATGGGAATATAGGTGATAGGATCGGTGATGATAGGATGTATTTTTCCCAGTAGGTTCTGATGGATCTTCCTATGTGTTCTAGAGATGTGTGGTATTGTAAGATGCAAGCTGGTCTGGGTTGTGTCTGCATGCATTGCTTGTGAAGGATGTTCTCTCGGGGTGTATTTTTGGGTTTTTTCTAAGATGTCCTGGATTTCTGTTTCTTTCTATCCCCGATTGATGCATGCTTGTGTGAGTTCCTGTGTGCGTTGTTTTAAAATCCTAGGATCTGTTATTGTGCGTTTGTATCGCAGTGACTGGCTGTAGATGCTAGAGTGCTTTGTGTTCTGATGGTGGCATGATTGTTTGTGAAGATATTGTTGTTTGTCTGTTGGTTTTCTATATAGGTCTAATTTGAGTAGAGTTTCATCTTTGTAAACCATTGTGTCTAAAAATGGGATTTTCTCCCTTGAAAAATTTAATTCAAATTTACTTGTGGGGTGTTCCTTATTTATGTGTGTGTGTGTGTGAATGTTATGTAGCTCACCTTCAGCACTGTTCCAAATGAAAAATATATCATCTATATATCTTACTAAATGTGATGGGGAATTTCCAGGCCATGCTGAGAGCATTCTGTCTAATATAGTGTGTACATAGATGTTATCATATTTAACAGCAAACTTGGCTCCCATGGCTGTTCCGTGTGTTTGTATGTAAAAATCTTCGTTGAATTGGAAACTGATTTTAGTGAGGATGTATCTCATAAGTTGTTCTAATTCGTCAGCTTGAATGTATGCTGAATCGTGTTCAATGTTGTTCTTTGTTGTTATAGCTAGTGTTTATCTGTAATGTTCAGTACCAATATGTATGCCTTCTTCATGCAGGATGTTTGTGTAGAGGGATCTGATGTCCATGGTGCAAAGAATGGATGCGTTACATCATTTTGCAACCCGACGAACAGGGCTGAACCCATCATTTTATAATCGGATGGACAGGATAGAACACGTCATTTTACAACAAGACGGTCATGATAGAACACATACTTCAACAATCAGACGAACGGGGTTAAACGCACCATTTTACACCCAGACGGACAGAACAGAACACATCATTTTACAACCAGATGGGCAGGATAGAATACATCGATTTACAACCGGACGGACAGTGTTGAACACATCATTTTGCAACGAGACGGACAGGATCGAAGACGGCGTTTTACAACTAGATGGACAGGATAGAGCCCATCAATTTACAACCAGAAGGACAGGATAGAAAACATCGTTTTACAACCAGACGGACAGGATAGAACAGATCATTTTACAACGAGACAGGCAGGATAGAACACATAATTTTACAACCAGACGAACAGGGCTGAATACACCATTTTACAACCAGACCAACATGATAGAAGACATCATATTACATCAAGACGGAAAGGATAGGACACATCATTTAACAACCAGACGGACATGATAGAACACATAATTTAACAGCCAGACGAACACAGCTGAATACATCATTTTACAACCAGACGGACAGGATAGAACACATCATTTTACAACCAGACGGACAGGATAGAGACATAATTTTACACCCAAATGGGCAGGACCGAAAATATTATTTTACAACCAGACGGGCAGAATAGAACACACCATTTTACAATGAGACGGACAAGGTTGAACACATCATTTTACAACCAGACGGATAGGATAGAACACATCATTTTACAACCAGGCGGACAGGGTTGAACCCATAAATTTACATCCAGACTGACAGGATAGAAGACATCATTTTATACCCAGAAAGACAGGATCGAACACATCATTTTACAGCCAGATGGACAGGGTTGAACACGTCATTTAAAACCAGACGGACAGGATAGAAGACATCATTTTACGACTAGACGGACAGGATAGAACTCATCAGTTTACAACCAGATGGACAGGATGGAAGACATCATTTTACACCCAGACCCACAGGATACAAGACAACATTTTACAACCAGACGGACAGCATAGAATACAGCATTTTACAATCAAACTGATAGGATAGAGCACATCCTTTAACAACCAGACGGTCATGATAGAGGACATCATTTTGCAACCAGACGAACAGGGATGAACCTATCATTTTATAACCGGACGGATATGATAGATCACATCATTTTACGATCACACTGACAGGATAGAACACATCATTTTATAACCAGACGGACATGATAGAACACATACTTTTACAACCAGATGAACAGCGTTGAATGCATCATTTTACATCCTGAGTGACAGGATATAGCACATCATCATACAACCAGACGGACAGGAAAATCACATAATTTTGAAACGAGACGGCCAGGATTGAACACATCATTTTACAACCAGACGGACAGAATAGAACTCATCTTTTTACAACCAGACGGACAGGATGGAAGACATCATTTTACGACCACACGAACAGGATCGAACATCTCATTTTACAACCAGATTGACAGGGTTGAACACATCATTTTACAACCAGACGGACAGGACAGAAGACATCATTTTATAACTAGACGGACAGGGTAGAACACATCATATTACAACAAGAATGACAGGATAGAACACGTCATTTTACACGCAGACGGACAACATAGAATACATCGTTTTCTAACCAGACGGGCAGTGTTGAACATCATTTTACAACCAGAAGGCCATGAAAGATTACACCATTTTACAACCAGACGAACATGACAGAACACACCATTTTACAATCAGACTGATAGGAGAAAACACATCCTTTTACACACAGACAGACAGGATAGAAGGCATCATTTTACAACTAGACGGACAGGGTTGAACACATCATTGTACAACAAGATGGACAGGCTAGAATACACCATTTTACAACCAGACGGACCGGAAAGAACAAACCATTTTACTACTGACGGACCGAAAAGAACACATCATTTTCTAACCAGATGGACAGGTTAGAAGACATCATTTTACAAACAGAAGGGCAGGATAGAACACATAATTTTCCAGCCAGATGAGCAGGGTTAATCACATAATTTTACAACCAGACGGACAGGATTGAACACATTATTTGATAACCAGACGGCCGGGATGGAAAACATCATTTTAGAAACAGAAGAGCAGGATAGAACACATAATTTTACAACCAGATGGACAGGGCTGAACACATCATTTTACAACCAGTCGGACAGGATAGAAGACATCATTTTACAACTAGACGGACAGGATAGAACACATATTACAACCACATGGACATGATTGAACTCATCAAATTAAAAGAAGATGGACAGGATAGAAGACATCATTTTACAACTAGACGGACAGGATAGAACATATCATATTACAACCAGACGGACAGGATAGAACGCATCATTTTACAACCAGACAGACAGGGTGGAGGACGTATAGAACGTCTAAAAAATAGGATATTATGATGGGCTGTATCATACAATTCCCCTTGTTTCGATAAACCCCATCATTTTTCATCCATAATCGTCAAACCTCGTGTGTCTGTGCGTGCGCGTGTGTATATGTGTGTGCGTGTGTTTGCATGTGTACGTGCATGTGTGTATGTGTATGTGTGCGTGCGTACGTGCTGTGAGGGATCTATATATATATATATATATATATATATATATATATATATATATATATATATATATATATATATATATATATATTTATCCATCACAGCACGTACGCACGCACACATACACATACACAGAGATAGATACAAAATGGCAGACCAAATTTGTGTTACCAAGCTTATTTAAAACGCGGATCCAGGTATTTACATGGCAACATGCATACCTGCCAATCGGCAAATATCTGTCAAACCTCTGAGTGGTGTGTGTGTGTGTGTGTGTGTGTGTGTGTGTGTGTGTGTGTGTGTGTGTGTGTGTGTGTGTGTGTGTGTGTGTGTGTGTGTGTGTGTGTGTGTGTGTGTGTGTGTGTGTGTGTGTGTGTGTGAGCGCGTGTGTGTGTGTGTGTGAGCGCGTGCGTGCGTGCGTCCGTGCGTGTGTGTGTGTGTGTGAGCTTGTGCGTGCATGTGTGTGTGTGCGTAAGGTTGGTTGGGGAGTGAGATCGCGTGTGCGTATGTAGGTTGGTTGTGCCTTTCTCAATGGGAGTAATCAGAATGTGGAGTTCTATTTGGATCCAGACATTTACGCTATTAGAGGGGCCTGTCTGCCAATCCTTGATGTGTGTGTGCGTGTGTGTGCGTGCGTGTATGTATGCGTACATGTTCTATTTGGATCCAGGCATTTACGTCTGCCAATCCTTGGAGTGTGTGTGCGTGTGTGTATGTCAAGGGGGTGGGGGTGTTCGTGTGTAGGTGTATGTGTACGTGTGTGGGTTTTTTTGGATCCAGACATTTACGTTTTTGGAGGCGCATGTATGCCATTCCTTGGTGTGTGTACCTGGGTGTGCGTGCGTGTGTGTACGTTTGTGTGCGTCTACTGTCTAAACTTTTTTGTTTATGCCAAATGGGTGGATTGTTCTGAGGTCCTTAATCCGATGATGTTCTCTGTTTGGCCTGAGTTTTTTGTTATCTGCAAAAATCCTGACAATTGCCATTATTTGGAGATCTGTTACGGAATGTCGTGGTTGGTTGAAATGCCAGGCAATTCTCGTGTCTGTTGTTGTATCTGATTGCATAAATGTGTTGTGTAAGTCGTTTCATTAGTGTTTGTCCTGTTTCCCCTATGTATTGAGAGCTTCACTGTTTACATTCAATAAGGTATATGCGATTTGTAGTGGAGCATCTCATTTGCGTGTTGGTGCTGCATTCTTTTCCAGTGACATAGCTAGTGAACTTGTTGGAAGTATTTAAATAGTTGTTGCATGTGATGCACTTGGTGTTATTGCACCGCTTGGTTATGCCTAGTACGGTTTCCGTGTCATCTGGTGTTGGTTTAATGTGGGTGGATGGTACTGGGCTCTTTATTTTAACTAAACTACAGTGGACTAAGGAATCTCTTATATATTTTTTCTTCCTAAAGGCAACTACTGGTTAAGATGGGAATATAGGTGATAGGATCAGTGATGATAGGATGTATTTTCCCCAGTAGGTTCTGATGGATCTTCCTATGTGTTCTAGAGATGGGTGGTATTGTAAGATGCAAGCTGGTCTGGGTTGTGTCTGCATGCGTTGCTTGTGAAGGATGTTCTCTCGGGGTGTATTTTTGGGTTTTTTCTAAGATGTCCTGAATTTCTGTTTCTTTGTATCCCCGATTGATGAATGCTTGTGTGAGTTCCTGTGTGCGTTGTTCTAAAATCCTAGGATCTGTTATTATGCGTTTGTATCGCAGTGACTGGCTGTAGATGCTAGAGTGCTTTGTATTCTGATGGTGGCATGATTGTTTGTGAAGATATTGTTGTTTGTTTGTTGGTTTTCTATATAGGTCTAATTTGAGTAGATTTTCATCTTTGTAAACCATTGTGTCTAAAAATGGGATTTTCTCCCTTGAAAAATCTAATTCAAATTTACTTGTGGGGTGTTCCTTATTCATGTGTGTGTGTGTGTGTGTGTGTGTGTGTGTGTGTGTGTGTGTGTGTGTGTGTGTGTGTGTGTGTGTGTGTGTGTGTGTGTGTGTGTGTGTGTGTGTGTGTGTGTGTGTGTGTGTGTGTGTGTGTGTGTGTGTGTGTGTGTGTGTGTGTGTGTGTGTGTGTGTGTGTGTGTGTGTGTGTGTGTGTGTGTGTGTGTGTGTGTGTGTGTGTGTGTGTGTGTGTGTGTGTGTGTGTGTGTGTGTGTGTGTGTGTGTGTGTGTGTGTGTGTGTGTGTGTGTGTGTGTGTGTGTGTGTGTGTGTGTGTGTGTGTGTGTGTGTGTGTGTGTGTGTGTGTGTGTGTGTGTGTATGTGTGTTGTGTGTGTGTGTGTGTGTGTGTGTGTGTGTGTGTGTGTGTGTGTGTGTGATGTAGCTCATCAGTACCAATATGTATGCCTTCTTCATGCAGGATGTTTGTGTAGAGGGATCTGATGTCCATGGTGCAAAGAATGGATGCGTTGTCTGTTTTTTCTGTTTTCTATCTGCTGGATGAAAAAGGTTGTGTCTCGCAATAGATTTGGGATGTCATTCTCAGTGTCTGTTAGTAGGTAATCTGTGAATTCATAATACGGGATGTGGGACCATCACAATTGGATACAATATGGCGACCGAGTGGTGGTGTTTTGTGTTTTGCCTTTGTGTAATTTGGGGTTAATATAGAGTCGTGGGGTTCTGACTTTGAACTCAGTTTCAGGTATCTGTGTAGTTGTTCTGTGATGGCTCCAGTGACGAGTAACTCATTGGTATAAGAATCGATTGTGGCTTTGTATTCTAATGTGGGGTTTTCCGTGAGCTTAGAGTAGTATGAGCCATCTGAAAGTTGTCTGTGTATTTCTGTCATGTACTCTGTTTTGTTTAGTATGACAATTACCAATCCCTTGTCGGCCGGTCTGCTAACTATGTTTATGTTGTTTGCAAGTGCTTTCAGTGCTGTTTTGTCTGTGGCTGTAATGTTTGAGTGTGGTGGCTTATTGGGCTTTTTGGTGACTAGCTTGTTGAGTGCCGCCTTGAGTTTGTTGATTGCAATAGGTGTAGTGCTGGGTCTCCATTCTGAAGATATTTTGAACTTAGGTGGTGCTTTAGGTTTTTCTAAATTGTTACTGTAAAAATAGTATTTACATTCTAATTTTCTGATAAACTGATCTATTGCCTGTATTTGCGTGTGTATTGATTGACGGTGTGGTGTGGTGTTTCTGCCCTGGTTAGCTTATGACTGGACAGGTTGACTACAATGTTTGTGGTGTTTGTTTGTTTTTTAAGACTGTGTTGTTGTCTGCGTTTTTGTGTTTTATACTGGTTTTCAAACGTCTAGTTCGCTGATTATTTCGAGCAATAGTTTCTTCACATTTTCGTTTTTAGACTGTTTGATTGCTTGCGCATACGATCTGGTCTGTGGTGTGCCTGTGTTTGTCTGTGGTGTTTGTTGGTTGGGTCTGGGGGTTGGTTTGGTTGGTGGAAGGAGCTTGTTTGTTGGGGGTGATGGCTTACTGTTGTTGTCTGTGGTGCGTGTGTGTGGTGGGGACTGAATGGTTGTTGTGCATGTAGAGTGATATATAGGTGGTGTGCATGGTGTATGCTGGTCTGTGGGACATGAATTGTAATGTTGTTTGTGGTCCAATGTTGTTTGTTCTGTATGTGTAAACTTTCTCCGTGTTTTGGCAGAGGGTGTTGATTGTTGTTGCTGCTGTTGTTGGTGTTATGTAGTTTACCTACATACGTGGTATGTGCGTGCACATGGTTCTGTATGGGTCTATGGTGTGATGCACTGTGTTTGGTGTATGTGGGTCTTTGTGTCAGGGTTGTTTGTGCGTGCTTGTATAAGCGATGTTCTTGGACTTGGCGATGTTGTTGATAATATGGTTCGTGTTGGTTGTGTTGTTGGGGTTAGTGCTGTGGTTTCTGCTGCTGTCCTTGACCTATGTTTGTGTATGGGTGATGTTGTCTGTGTTAGTGAGGTTGTTGATAATGCTTTTCATGTTGTTGTTGTTGTCGTGGTTTCTGCTGTAGTGTTGGTGCTAGCATTGGTGTTGGAAGTAATGGTTGTTTGTTGAGTTGTTGGTGTTGCCGTGTCTGGGTTGGCTTATGGTAGGTGTGTAGATTTATAAGAGCTGGGATGCTCCCTTTGTGTGGGGCTGGAACTGTTCTGCCGAATTTTGGCGTGGTGGTCTGTCTTGTTTGTTTTTATACCCGTTTTTGTGAATCTTGAAACTGTAATGTGTGACTTGGCGACTGCTCTGTCTGCTTCGTGAGTGTTTGCCTGTTGATTGTGGTAGTGGAGTCTTGCATAGTAATGCTCTAGAATTATGTGTTGTATACCATGTGCATCTGCAACCAAAATAGTGTCGACTTCTGCTGAAACATCTGTGCATGGGTCGACAATGGCTAGCGTGATGCCAGGTTTGATTATGTGCATGTTGTTTTTGGTTGCAGTTTCTATGTTGTGTATGTGCTGTTGTAGCTGTTCTATATTGTATAGTGATTTGTAGAGTTGTTGGAATGTGTGATCGTGTTTTGTGGCTACTGGGTGATCTAGCTCTGTCTGACTGAATATGGGAGGTGTGCGTGTCTGGGTTTTTTAAAGCAATTTGCTTGGTTGCATAGTTGTTTCTGGTGTATGTTCAGATGTAGCATCACCCATTGATGGGTGTTCTGCCGCTTCATGGCTGTTGTCTGGATGGGTGGATGGTGGGCTATGTGTGCAGTCTGTATATGTTGTGCTGCTGGTGTTGGCGCCGAATTCTGTGTACTCTGACTTCGTGTTAGTGTCATGTCTATGTCATGTTAGTGTTGCGAATATGTGATGCCTACGTCTATGTGTGCGTGAGGTGGGGTGTGTGTGCGTGCGTGAGTGCGTACGTGCGTTTGTGTGCGTGCGGGCTCGGAAAATACAACTGGAGATTCGTCTTAGTTGATTATTGTGTGTTAATACAAGATATTAAATATATGTACAGTAGCTATACTATAGTGTGCTATAACAGATCTATGATACAGAGTTCTGTGGTTTGACTTACGTTTGACTTCCTTTAATCGTGGCCATAATCCTTGTCTCCTTGTAGGTAGTCCTAAGCTAAACTAGCACTTCCAAATAATACAAACTAAACTAAACTATCACTTCCTAATAATACAAACACTTCCTAATTATATAAAAAATATTGCCCTAAACTAAAATATATCTTTCTGAAAATACACTAAAATATGATCCACACTAAATTATAAAAAGGGGTCCTAATCTAAAAACGTGGGTCTAATAGTCCTGAGGATCCTTTCGGTGGTGTAACCTTCTTCAGAGGACTTAATTTATGTGGTCGGATAGGCCTGTATTTATAGGGTCTGGTCTGACTGGAGTAGTGGTTTGATTAATTTACTCAGGGTGGGGTGGGCTGGGGTGGGGGAATTATAGTGCTTTGCTACGAAATTTCTGTTTGGCGGTAAGGTCTATACCATTGTATTCTTTAGAGGTGGTAAATGCTCAAAGGGATTGTTGAAAAATTCCTTTCTTTGATTAAGTAGTCCAAGGCTCAAAGGGTGAATATAGGTACGACTTGTCTTTCTTCAGATCTTGAAAGCTTAAAGGAATGAGCGGTCAGTATTGACATTGATTAGGTTACAACCAGACGGACAAGATAGAATGCATCATTCTACAACCAGACGGACAGTGTTGAACACATCATTTTATAACCAGCCGACAGGATAGAATACATCATTTTACAACTGGACGGACAGGATAGAACATACCATTTTACAATCAGACTGACAGGATTGAACACATCCTTTTACAACCAGACGGACATGATAGAGCGCATCATTTTGCAGTGCTGAACACATCATTTTATAACCGGACGGACAGGATGAAACACATCATTTTACGATCAGACTGACAGGATATAACACATCATTTTACAGCCAGACTGACATGAGAGAACACATAAGTTTACAACCAGATGGACAGGATTGAGCACATAATTTTACAATCAATGAACAGAATAGAACACATCATTTTACAACAAGACGGGCAGGGATGAACACATAATTTATAACCACACGGACAGGATAGAACACATCGTTTTACAATCAGACGGGCAATGTTGAAGACATCATATTACAAGACGGGCAGGATAGAACTCATCATTTTACAAGCAGATAGACAGGAAAGAATACATCATTTTACAACCAGACAGGAAGTGTTGAACACATCATTTTACAACCAGACGGACAGGACAGAATACACCATTTTACAATCAGACTGACAAGATAGAACACATCCTTTTACAACCAGACGGACAGGATAGAAGACATCATTTTACAACTAGATGGACCGGAAAGACTACATCATTTTACAACCTGATTCGGATTCAGATTCAGATTCATTTATTTTGATATAAAATGTACAATTTGTAAATACTCAACAGGTGGTCCACCAAAGGCAGAGCCTATATAGACGGTGGACCGCTACATAGAACAATATATATATATATATATATATATATATATATATATATATATATATATATATATATATATATATATATATATATATATATATATATATATATATATATATATATATATATATATATATATATATATATATATTATATATGAAGGACTGACACTATAAAATATATGACACAATTAGTTCAGGTTTAACCTAGTCCTAAAAGACGAACAAGAGACATGGGGCATGGGACAGAAAGACAACATATGTACAGGTACATAGGTGTGCTTATCTTGCTAATTAAAATGATTATTATTATTATTATTATTATTATTATTATTAATATTATTATTATTTGTTTTGGTGACTGGGTGCAAGTATGATAATACCATCATAAGGTGGTGTGGTGGTTTTTTTAAGGTTTTTCGGGAGGTTTTTGGTTTTTTTATTGCTTGGGGTTTTTCTGGGTTTTTTAACCTAGTATGTGTTTATAATCATATTTTTGATCTTCTGTTTAAATGACTGTAGAGTATTAATGTCTGTGCGTGTCTTTGTATCTGTGTTATTCCATAATTGTATTGCTTTATATGACGGTTTTTGTTGAGCTGCTTTTGTTTGGTGATGTCTTGTGTGCAGGTTATTTCATGTTCTTGTGTTGTGAGAGTGTATTTGTGTATTGACCGTAAAGATACTGGTTAAAGAAGAGGGTACGTTGCGATTGTGGAAATCTCTTAAAATTGTGCATAATTGGAGCCTTCCAATGTCCTCCGGTTTTAAAATGTTTTCTACTTTAAAGATATCCTGGCCACCTGCTGTTTGTGACGGACATGAAAGAACACATCATTTTAAAATCAGAAGGACAGGATAGAAGACATCATTTTGCAACGAGACGGACAGGATAGCAGAAATAGCTTTACAACCAGACGGGCAGGGCTGAACACATCATTTTACATCCAGACTGACAGGATAGACCAACTCATTTTACAACCAGACGGACAAGATAGGACACATCATTTTATAACCAGGCGGGCAGGATGGAAAACATCATTTTACAAACAGAAGGACAGGATAGAACACATTGTATAACCACAGGGACATGATTGAACTCATCAATTCACAAGCAGACGGACAGGATAGAAGACATCACTTTACAACTAGACGGACAGGATAGAACACATAATATTACAACCAGACGGACATGATAGAATGAATCATTTTACAACCAGACGGACAGGATGGAAGACGTTTACAACCATACAGACAGGATAGAATGCATCATTTTACAACCAGACGCACAGTGGTGAACACATCGTTTTGTAACCAGGCGGACAGGATAGAATACATCATTTTACAACTCGACGGACAGGATAGAATGAATCATTTTACAACCAGACGGACAGGATGGAAGACGTTTACAACCATACAGACAGGATAGAATGCATCATTTTACAACCAGACGGACAGTGTTGAACACATCATTTCATAACCAGGCCGGCAGGATAGAACACATCATATTACAACCAGACGAACATGATAGAATGAATCATTTTACAACCAGACGGACAGGATGGAAGACGTTTACAACCATACGGACAGGATAGAATGCATCATTTTACAACCAGGCTGGCACTGTTGAACACATCATTTTGTAACCAGGCGGACAGGATAGAATACATCATTTTACAACTAGACGGACAGGATAGAACATACCATTTTACAATCAGACTGACAGGATAGAACACTTCCTTTTACAACCAGACGGACATGATAGAACACATCACTTTGCAACCAGACGATCAGGGCTGAACACATCATTTTATAGCCGGACGTACAGGATAAAAGACACCATTTTACAATCAGACTGACGGGATAGAACACATCATTTGACAACCAGACTGCCATGATAGAACACATAATTTTACAACCAGATGAACAGAATTGAACACATCATTTTACAATCGACGGACAGAATAGAACACATCATTTTACAACCAGACGGACAGGATAAACACATCATTTTACAATCAGAATGGCAGGATAGAACACATCGTTTAACAACCAGACGGACAAGGATGAAGACATCATATTACAACGAGACCGACAGGATAAAACTCATCATTTTACAAGCAGATTAACAGGAAAGAGTACATCATTTTACAACCAGACGGACAGGATAGAATACACCATTTTACAACCAGATGGACATGATGGAACACACCATTTTGCAATCGGACCGACAGGATAAAACACATCCTTTTGCAACCAGACAGACAGGATAGAAGACATCATTTGACAACTAGACGGACAGGGGTGAACACATCATTATACAACCAGACGGACGGGATATAACACATCATTTTACAACCAGAAGGACCGGAAAGAAGACATCATTTTACAACATGCCGGACAGGAAAGAACACATTATTTTATAACCAGAATGACAGGATAGAAGAGAACATTTTACAACCAGACGAGCAGGATAGCACACATAGTTTTACAACCAGAGGGGCAGGGCTGAACACATCCGGACAGGATGGAAACCTCATTTTACAAACAGGACAGAATAGAACACATAATTTTACAACCAGTCGGACAGGATATAAGACATCATTTTACAACTCGACGGGCAGAATAGAACACATCTTATTACAACCACAGGGACAGGATAGAACTAATCATTTAACAAGCAGATGGACAGGATAGAAGACATTGTTTTACAATCAGACTGGCAATGTTGAACACATTATATTGTAACAAGACGGACAGGATAGAACTCAACATTTACAAGCAGACTGACAGGATAGAATGCATCGTTTTACAACCAGATGGTCAGGATATAATACACCATTTTCCAACGAGACGGACATGATAGAACACATCATTTTACAATCAGACTGATAGGATAGAACACATCCTTTTACAACCAGACGGACAGGTAAACATCATTTTACAAGTAGACAGACAGGGTTGAACAAATCATTTTACAACCAGACGGACGGGATAGCAAACATCATTTTACAACCAGGCGGACTGAAAAGAATGCATTATTTTACATTCTGACGGACGGGAAAGAACACATCATTTTATAACCAGAAGGACCGGATAGAAGACATCTTTTTACAACCAGACGGACAGGATGGAAAACATCATTTTACAAACAAGAGGACAGGATAAAAAACATAATTTTACAACCAGATGGACAGGGTTGAATACATCATTTGACAAGCAGTCGGGCAGGATAGAAAACATTATTTTACAACTAGATGGGCAGGATAGAACACATATGTTACAATCACACAGAAATGATTGAACTCATCAATTTACAAGCAGACGGACAGGAGAGAAGAGATCATTTTCCAACTAGATGGACAGGATAGAACACATCATATTACAACCAGACGGACAGGACAGACCTAATCATTTTACAACCAGACGGACAGGATAGAATACATCGTTTTATAACCAGACGGACAGTGTCGAACACATCATTTTTAATCCGGCGGACAGGATAGAATACATCATTTTACAACTAGACGGACAGGATAGAATATACCATTTTACAATCAGACTGACAGGATAGAACACATCCTTTTACATTCAGACAGACATGATAGAGGACATCATTTTGCAACCAGACGAACAGGGCTGAACACATCATTATATAACTGAATTAACAGGATAAAACACATCATTTTACAACCAGACGGACAGGATAGAACACACAATTTTACAACCAGACGAACAGGGTTGAACGTATCATTTTACACCCGGATGGATAGGATAGAATACATCATTTTACACCCAGACGGACAGGATAGAATACATCGTTTTACAACCAGACGAACAGTGTTGAACACAGCATTGTACAACTAGACGAAAAGGATAAAGCCCATCAATTTACAACCAGACTAACCGGATAGAACACATCATTTTGCATCCAGACGAACAGCATTGAACACATCATTTTACAACCAGACGTACAGGATAGAACACTTACAACTAGACGGACAGGATAGAACACATCATATTACAACCAGACAGACAGGATAGAACACATAATTGTACAACCAGACGGACAGGGCTGGACGCATCATTTTACAGCCACACAGACAGAATAGAACACATCATTTTACAATCAGACGGACACGATAGATGACATAATTTTACAACCAGATGAACAGGGTTGAACCCATTATTTTACAACCAGATGGGTAGGATAGAACACATCATTTTACAACCAGACGGACAGGATAGAACACATCATTTTATACCTTGACTGAAGGAAAGAACACATCATTTTATAACCAGACGGACAGGATAAAACACATCATTTTACAACCAGACAGACACGATAGCACACATAGTTTTACAACCAGACGGACAAGGTTGAACACACCATTTTACAACCAGACGGACAGGATAGAACACATCATATTACCACCGGACGGACAGTATTGAAGACATCATTTTACAACCAGACGGCCGGTATAGAAGACATCATTTTACAACCAGACGGACAGGATAGAATACATAATTTCACAATAATGGAAGATATTTCCGTTGAATATTTTGAAAGTAATTTGCTTAGAATCTACTTTTATACATTCAAACCATTCTTAAAATATCCACTAACTACCTGCACCTGTCGGCATAGTTTGAATTCAAGATAACAACCCCACCTACATTTTGGCAAATAGGCCTGTATTTAACAAAATTGCATCTGGTTCGTTCGGTGGTGGTGGGGTGGGGGGGGGGGGGGGTACCCTTTTCCCCAATAAAAGTGCCGGAACCAGGCCAAGCTTAACCTACTTTCGATGTCATACGACGGCGATTAGGTACCTGAGTAGGAACTATTAGTAGAAGACCCTGCTATAGGATCCGTGGTCAACGTTTGAAGAACTTGTTTTGAATATGTTTTTCTTATTCAGACACTCAAATAATGCATTGGGGTATCCCTCTCAAAAGTTAATGTCAGCTTTCCTTCTGTAATCTAGGTAAATATCAATAACACCATGGCATGCTTCATATCAAATCGAAGCTTATTAAAATGCATTGTAGACACATTATGTTCAAATATGATGGGCCCACATCAATGTATTATCGAATTAACAGATTACAGAAGCTGAGAAAGACATCCCTAATCTACTCCTAGACACAAAAGCATTCATCCACCACATACAAAACATGACAGCAAACAAAGATACGTCCTTATAACTGTGGACACTAAATCACAATACACAGACATTCCACATGAAGATGGCACACACATTGTTACACATCACTACACACAGAGACTAGATAAAGCCAGGCGAAACATTTTAGAAACTGATCACATCTCAACTCCCACACCAATCCTATCGGAAGAATGGGCTCAATTGATGACGCACAGCCTCAACAAGAACTGTTTCAAATTCAATGATGAGTTCTACATCCAAACCCATGGTACGGCAATGGGAGCCAAATTCACAACATACTAACCAATGTGCCATCAGGGTGGAATGGTAGCTCACTCGTAGATTTAGTAAGATACATAGATGACCTATTTTTCCTTTGGAACTCCAATGAAGATGACCTACGCAAATTTCAAACACACGTGAATAGCCAACACCCAACAATAAAATATGATCTTGTGCATTCCAAAAAGTGCATTCCTTTCTTGGACACATTAGTATATAAGGACAACAATCAGCTAAAATTAGACATTTACAGGAAGCCTATAGACAGACAACAGTACCTCCACAAGCTTTCATCACACCCTACAAACACGAAACGAGCAATCATATACAGTATAACATCTCCCATTAGATTAGAATAACGGAGTCAAGAATTAGCAGATGAGTCGGGGTTACAGGAAACAGGAAATCATGGGCATCGTCAATAAAACACAAAATACCACTAGAGAAAGCATACTATACACGCAACCGAAACAGCAACAGACCACATCCCAACAAGTCTACGTACTGCATTACCACCCAACGCTGGAACACGTTTCAAAATCTATTAGAACAGACTGGGAAAAGTAGATACTTGCACCACCCTCTCTATGCCCTAAGTACCCAGTAGCCTCCTTCAAGAAAAACAAACCCCTCAGAGACTACCTAGTCAACTATTGACTAGTGAAACTAAGAAACGCAGTTGTACCACAAAAGAGTATAATCGAGACAATATCATCAGAATTAAATTCCAGCTGTTTGATCAAATGCAACAGCACTAGCTGCATAGCTTGTAAATAAGACACGAACACGGATGGTACATTCACGAGTTATGTTATAGGGAAATGCTACACAATCATATCACAAATAAGCTGCAGTCCTACCAACATTGTCTACCTAATTGAATGTAAGCAATGCAGCTCACAGTACATATGTGAAACTGGACAGCCCCATAAGAAAAGACTCAGTCAACACATTTTTGCAATCAGACAAAACACAGATTCTAGAATCGCATGCCACTTCAATGCTGCCACGCTACTCAGTTAAGGACCTTAGCATATAAGACCTATAGAAAGGATACATGACACAAAACACTCCAAACAACTGAGATTGAATAAGTAATATTATTGGATAACAGTATTGAAAACAACACACCCATATGGCATTGACAAAAATGCAAGAAATCTTAGCAACATTGCAAAATTATGATTGACAGGCACGCGCCACACTGGCATAAATGCCGGATCAGCCCAGTATACATACATGCACGGACACACAATAATAATAATAATAATAATAATAATAATAATAATAATAATAATAATAATAATAATAATAATAACAATAATAATAATAATAATAATAATAATAATAATAATAATAATAATAATAATAATAAATACTAGATTGATCGGTCGATGACGTGTCATCGTAAATCCCCACGTTCACCGCTTTGAACTTTTGACACACCCCACAACTCACCCGGATGCAGAGCCAAATGTAGATGCCATTTTGCACCCCACAATCATATGAGTATCTCACATACCAAATTTGGCTGAGTGTGGTCCAATAGTGTCAGAGAAGTTGCATTACAATCAATTTCATGACCTTTTGACCCCCATCCCCATCCCCTGGGGCGGGACCAAATGTAAATGTGCTCATCCACTCCACGTTGATATGGGTAACTGACATATTTAATTTAGTTGAATTCCGTCCAACAGTGTCAAAAGAGTTGCATTATAATAAATCTTTTGCCCATTTGACCCCCACCCCTCCACCCCTGTGCTCATGTACTCCACATTGATATGGGTAATCCACAGCCCAAATTTGGTTAAATTCTGTCTAACGGTTTCGGTGGAGATACATTACAATCAATTTCCGCTTTTTAAAATTTGACCCTTTGACCCCTGCTGACCTTTTGAGCCCTCCCACACACTCTGGTGTTGGAGCCAAATCTAAATAACCTCTTGCACTCCGCAATCATATGGGTAACTCATATATACAATTTAGTCGAGTTCGATCTACTGATTTCAGAGGAATTGCGTTACAACTTATTTGACCTTTTGAACCCTGCCATGCCCACTGGGGGCGGAGCCAAATCTAAATATCGTCTAGCAAAGCGGATTCTATATGTAAATGCCTGGATCAACACCACAATGATTTGTTAAATACTACCACCTGTCAAATTGTATTAATAACTGATCCCTCATCCACAAACACATAAGAAGCATACCGCAAACATGTAGACTCCATAACAAGCCCCACCTCACACCCACATAAATCACATGGGAGGTTTGACGGCCTCATGCAGATTGACAGACCATCGGATGCCTATTTCAATATCTGCGTATACGAACTGCTATACATTCAAAAATCTGATTTACTTTAAATATCAGGTTTGCTCTAGTTTGTTATTCAGTGTTAACCCTATGGGAAAATGTGCATAATTTCAAGTTCCAAACACATTCCCCATATAATTGATAACAGAACCAATGGCAAGGTCTCCTACTATTTATTATAATATTATTTTATATAAGAATATCAAACTAAAGCAAACTGCTATCGGGTACAATACAATTGTACCCGACACGGGTGCTGGAGTGAGTTGTATTCCGGCTATGCATAGAGGTTGGAACAAGAAAACTGGCCTCCACATGAAGATGAATTACCAAATATTGAGGAGCCTCATTCACATCTACGAAAGTCCGTTACATGTCTTATATCGGCATCAAGCAAATGCTTTAGTAACAGTTGTGATGACTCAAACATAAAATACATATGTGAGGTTCTGGAGTCATTCATTACAGTACAGCCAACAGAATTCCGAGCACAATTATCTGTGACATTCCATTGTTTGACTGACCTGCTAAATCAGTTTGGACTTAGTATAAGCTCCAAGGATATTATGCATCTACGCGATGTTTGGGCATAAGAATAAATGTCCCAATGAAATCGCTGAAGGGTATCATAGGGATATTATTGTTGATAATGATGACTTCAAGGATGATGATTTTACTGGATGAACAACATCCCATTACATTAATATGATGTTTTTGCAATCAAGGAATGTCACACTTAAATCCATACCTGATAATCGCATACCTTTGTCAGTTCCAACTGAATTTGATACCATGTCAATTTGTGTCGTACAGCATCACATTCAATCTTATAAGACCCTAAAACGTGGTGAGCATACTGCACTTTTAAGACTGGCATTGAATCAAAAAACACAGAAGACCAGAGAAAGCACTTTATCGTTCATGTCTTAGCCTTCATGCGTGATGATGGCACATCTGTTGAAGCAAACGAACAAAGAGATTGGGCCATTTGGGTGATTCAATGCAAGCATTTTGGGAGCATGGAGTCAAATCTAAACTATTCTACTTCGTGACATATCCGATACCAACAGACACGTTTAAACTCTACACAGTAATGGAGAAAGTGGTTGCAGTGGCTGAGCCAAAATCAATGCAATTCACCTAGCTTGTGTGTGATCAACCAGTATATGCCCTCATTGTACAAATGAAAAATGAGAACCTAGAGCGATTCAAAATAATACATCCAATGCTCGGTCTATTCCATACGCAGTATTCATTTATCTCTGCTATAGATTAAAGAACAGAAGGGTCTCTCGATCAAACTCCTCGTGGAAAACATTGCAACAACGTACTGCGTATTGCAAAGTTCTCTCAAGACGTCTAATCATAAAGGGGTTTGAATTGGCGAGAAACCTGCTTCAAATGTTGAGAAAACCTAATGAGAATTCTCCGAAAGATCGTTTAGCTGCCCTGAAGACATTGTAGTCAGACCCAGAGATGTCATTGTATGTCAATAACTTTTTTTCGAAATGGGAGAACGGGAAAAAGTAACATTCTGATTCAGCATTATATACATGATTCACAGTCTGTGAGCCAATGACTGAAATGAATTCAAAGCCTGTCTCCGGTTTTCTAACCTGTTTTCTCAGTCAGTGATAGGGAATCCATACTCCAGCATCCCATTGGATTTATGGATTGAGCGTACCATGAACAAAGGATCTAAAATAAATGTTGGCTGGAAGCGGTTACTTAAGAATGAAACGGAATTGCTTACCCACTTAAAGAATGCAAACAATGTGATCGAGATACGAGATTCTTTGCATATTCTAACAGTATTAATTCAGCTTTTCACAAGGAAACCCTGAAATATTGTTTATTTACAGATAAACCAGTAGCACAAAACATGGATTGCTTGATTGATAAATCTGCATGTGGCCCTTTTGCTATGAGCAACACCACTCTTCGATCCCTTCAATCTGGGTTGATTGTCTCTGAAACAACTCTGGTTCAAGACTTCAAGACTGCACTCACTGATGGTGAAGAATTTGTTAAATGATTTATGTAAGAAAGAATGTTTTCCAAAGAGAAATCTTTTAATGACACGATATATAAAAAAAATCACGCTGTGCATTTAGCAATCCTCCAGAGAGCGTGTGTGTACCAAGACCAACGTAAAAGCTGAAGACTATGGAAAACAAGACCATGTCTGCAGTGCTTCCCTTGGCGGCTCACAATCAACCCAACTTCGAATTGCCACATCTCTTTGACTACCGGGTCACCGATGAATGCGTGTCTATCTTTAACATAAACCATACAATGAGCAATGTAAACAATCGTAACTAATTCAGTAGATGGCATTTATCGAGCGGCTAATTGAAATCAACTACATTGCTTTGATAGGTATGGGGTATTTTGGACGCTACCAACACCATCCACTGATGACAGAGAGAAAAAGGTGAGACTGAATTCACATGGTCAGACTGGGCACAGAAACTGTTTTCATTGATTATTGCAAGGCACCAGAAAACTACAGTGATTGTCTGCGTTAATGATCCCCACGGTGATATGTTGATAACAGTATCAATATCAAACACAGTGAACATAGTAAACGAATAGACAGTGACCAATCATTCACATGAGGATGCAAAAATGTATTCCCGAACATAAATAAGTTTCCATCAGTGACAGAATTTCACCAAATGTTTGAAAACCGCAGAAACAAGTTTCAGAAATTCATAAAGAAATTTGCTCTCTAAACAAAAATGTCAGATTCATCTGTTGACCGGGATCTGGCTGTCTGACCTCATACACGCCTTAAGGAATTCTAATGTGAACATTCTTAATCTGATACCATCTTGCTTTTCATTTATATCTCAAATGACCAAAACTGGAAGCAACGAAGTCGTTTTGATTGAAGCAGAGGATAAATATGTTGTGCTTATGCTGCTCACAGAATAGATGTGCGGGGGTGGGGTGCGGGGAGGGGGCTATTTGGACTGAAGCGTAAAGGTTCCATCTATGACTGTTAGAACTGTGTTCAAAGGATGTTTCAGATGTGATATTAGTATGCATGCTAACAGTGGAACAGACGCTACATCCAGTTTTTTGGGCACGACAAAAAGTCTACATTTGAACGAACTTCAAAATCAAGTGGCTTTTTTACTCTTCTTTCTTCTCTTGGCCAGACACTTCTTCCTTCACCAGAAACAATTCAGAATATGAGAATTTCACAATCAAGTACGTCTATGGCGATAACGTGAGCACTACACTGTGGGAGGACCGTGAAAAAAATGAATGAATATTAAGCATATTTAACTAACTCAACATGCAGGTATATTTAGTTAGCCTCATCAGCAACCATTCCTAGATAAACCAAATTCGTTATGATGTAATGCATATTCTTTTAAATATTTGAAATTAAAATGACTGTTATTGCTGCATAATATAGTAAGTTAGTAATGCCTTCCAACTATATTAATGTCAAACTATTCAACATCTTTCCTGTATGGCTGTCCTAAAATTGAGAAACGTGCAATTCATTTGTGAAAATCTTGAGAATTTAATTGGTTATAAATTGGCCAAATATCCTATGATTTATAACAATCCAGTGCGATTTACTTTAGTTTGATATTCTTATCTCAGAATATATAATCTGCGATAAATTTTGTAGGAATATGTTTAGAACTACACATTATGCACATTTTCTCATAGGGTCAACAAGCTACAACTAACGGGCATTTAACATAAATGGCTTTTCTGAATCTGCAGGTCCATAAACTGTAATGCGATATGCAGCAGTAATAGCGACAGTCATATTTTAGCGATTTACACGCTTTGACAAAACTTAAATTTCGCATGAAATTATCAAGTAGAGATAAAATGTAATTTTAGCGGTCTTTTCAACAATGCATTTTATTTTTTGAGAGGGATATCCTGACTCATCTTTTTCAGTGTCCCTTTCGGGATAAGAAAACCTTATTCAAAACAAGTTATCCAAACACTGACCATGGATTGTATGGCAGGATCTTCTACTATATCGTGCTTAGATATAGTAACATCTACTAAGGGACTATGCTTACTCAAGGAATCACCATCACATGATCACAAAGAGGCGTAGCGATGGCGAATGACGCCATCAAGATGCAGATTTTCTCAATTACCGAGTCTTAGAAGGTACTAGAATAACTACTCGAGTTACTAAAGTATCAACAAAACGCCGACATTCTAAAGCAACGGTCCTGCGCATTGCTCGTTCTTTTCCCACCCACGATCATTAATAAGAGCCAGTGTACTGTCCCAGATAACATGTTGACATTGGACCAACGTTGGATACAGGTTGGCAGATTGCAGTTGACATTACGACGTTGGCCCAACGGTGGCTGTATCACTTGTTTGCCAACTTGGGCCAGCATAGGAAATTTCACAGTAAATTAAACAAAACCAACATAATATTCACCTTTTAAATTTTTAATTGTTAACTTATGCTTTCTGGTGTGCTATTTTAAATATCTTCATAAATTGTTGCCCGTTGGTTCAACGTTGGCCCAATAACGCATTGCCAACGTTGGGCCAAAGTTGGGCCGATGAGCAAAATTACGCTGCCCCACCGTAGTGGTAAGTATTGGGCCAACATTGGGGCAACATTGGGCCAACGTTTGCTTGTTATCAGGGGTGGTAGATTCCCATAATAGAATATGATAAAAGAACGTAGACATGTAGTTTCCAATGTTTAGTAACGCTGGATGTGAACGTGACTAGTTAAATACGTTTCCAGCTTTAAGTCACCCCCCACCCCAACCACCCCAATCCCCACCGGAATAACCAGTTTGACATCATTCCATGATCTTTTGCAAGTTTCTTCTTGTGTTCGCATTGTGTTCACATTGTCAATGACCTCACTTTGTGGCCGCATAACGCAGCAATAACTGTCAGCAACATCATTGCCGACATACCCACCAGGGCTTAATGTCTTAATATTAATGGACGTGTATATCTAGAGGCCGGCATAATCAGTCTAACAAAAAGAAGAAGACGACGACGACGATGACGACGATGACGACGACGACAAAGAAGAAGAAGAATAAGAAGAAGAAGAAGAAGAAGAAGAAGAAGAAGAAGAAGAAGAAGAAGAAGAAGAAGAAGACGAAGAAGAAGACGACGAAAACGAAAAAGAATTAAAGGTATCCTTACCTGGCTGGTTTAAGATTCGTTCTGTTCTTTGCACCAACGCAATACACGCGTGAAATAGGGCTGTATATTGATAGTCCACTGTGGTATATATATATATATATATATATATATATATATATATATATATATATATATATATATATATATATATATATATATATATATATATATATATATATATATATATATATATATATATATATATACTCCACCTGACAGTCGCTCAGTCCGATCACTCAATCGAAAGAGTTTACAGCTCATAAACAGCGCCTTCTTTATGAGCAAATGTACATTCAGTTGAATATTTTGGAACTAATTTAACTGTGAGCAGTCGATGCACATAACAGTAACAGGACACAATTTCAGTCGATTTAGTTTCAAAATATTCAATAACGTTCTATAGTTGTCTTGAAATTGCGACACTGGATGTTGAAGTGTTAAAGGCTTAATATGGCATGTGTGCTAGTAGATATGGGATAATTCAAAGTTTATCTAGAACGTGTTTAGGCCCTTCTGTTTTCATAGCGTTCCGCGGCTTATCTTTATTGTATTTGTACTGCTCAAATTTTCCAATACTGTAGCGTGGTACATTTCTTACCATCTTATTGGTCATTATACGCTCTATTTATATTGTATCTACGTCTACTATGTAGGATATTATGTATGTAAATATGCTATAGCTCACGAAAAACAGGAGGGAGGGAGGGAGAGAGAGACGGAGAGAAGGGAGAGAGAGAGAGAGGGGGGGAGAGGGGGAGAGGGGGGGGGGGAGAGGGAGGGATGGAGGGAGGGAGGGCGGTAGCGAGGGTGGGAGGGAGGAGGGAAGGAAATAGAAATAGAGAGAGAGAGGGAGAGGAGAGAGAGAGAGAGAGAGAGAGGGGAGAGAGAGAGAGGGAGAGAGCGAGAGGGGAGAGAGAGGAGAGAGAGAGAGCGAGAGAGAGAAAGAGAGGGGGAGGGAGGGAGGGAGGGACGGCGAGAGGGGGGAGGGAGGGAAGGAGGGAGGGATGGAGTGAGGGAGGGAGAGAGAGAGGAGAGAGAGAGAGAGAGCGAGCGAGCGAGAGGGAGAGAGATGGAAGGAGGGGTAAGGAGGACAGGAAGTGGGAAGGGTGGTTGGGCGGGGGGGGGGGGGGGAGAGAAGGTGGGGCGAGCGAAAGAGAGATGGAGGGCAGGAAGGGAGATAGGGGAGAGAGAGATAGTATTGCGCGCGCGATATACTAAGACAGTCATTCCAGTGATTTCCAAAATAATGTTATCTTGGTCTGCAAATTATCATTTTCTATGATGAGAGAATTTAGATTGTATAGCGCAAATTCATCCATTAAACGGTTAGGCTTACATCTGGCTATTGATTCTCAATATAAGTTTCTGGTTGAAAGATTGAAAACAGCGCCATATAAACCTGTCTATAGCGGAAGATTGCTTTTTGGTGCTTAATTTATTATTTTTATTTTATTTTTATTTTTTAAATTAAATTTTTTTATCTTATTTTATTTTATTTCCAAACAAAGGTCCATTGCCTCCGATGAAACTAGGCCCAAAATAGTCAACATAATATTTCCGACATTGTATTCGAAATTGTACTGTTTGGAAACACGCTAAGTCTCCATTCCCGAGCCGCACTGTATCATTATTTTCATCTGCATTCACGCGCTTGTAGTTGTCTTGCAATTTATTGACTCCTGCAATGGAACGCAAAGTTAATAGAGGAATCCGATCTGGCACTCAAGTATATGACGTCATAAGAAATTACGTCACAGGTAGGCTGACGTCACAATCAAAATACTATTGCATGGCATATCTAAGTCCGTCGTGAACGCTTAATAGTTCGTTAGTTGTACGAATTGCATGTCTTTACTACTAAATAACCATTCCATTGAATACTTCGAAACTAATTCGACTGAGCATCGTTGCTGCCATATGCAACAACAGCTGCACCCAGTCAAACCAGCTTCAAAACTTTCAACAGCTCCCCTACACAGTTTTCTGGAAATTGAGGTTCGGGGAATGTTCAGGGCTCGATCGATCCCAACACGGGCATAGTATGAGTGGAACCTATCTAGAGTGGATTCATCCATTAAACTATAATCTGCCAGTAGCATGAAGCAAAAAAATGGAAATGAATCGGGATTATTTGAGGGAAAAAACCACTTACTAAATCTAGGAGTGTTTAACTTGGAACCAATTAGTGACGTAATCGGTTTCTGTTGGTAGCAACGAGTTTCGGTCAAAATGATTTCAAAATACTCTGCTGGTTTCCAAGGTCGCAACATGATGCCTACTGAATATTTAGAAATTCGTGTAACTGAATGCAGATCCAGTCTCTGAAAATAATGGCTTTCAGTCAAATTGTTTTAATATTAGACAGTATTTTACCTGTAGGAAGTAGTGCTAATCAGTTTAACGCGAATATAACTGAGATTATAGGACCGACTTATTTATTATTATTATTATTATTATTATTATTATTATTATTATTATTATTATTATTATTATTTATTAACTCGGCGTACACCAGAGCGCATAGCATCACATGCGTGACTAATTGGTTCCAATTGTCAGAGTGACATAAATTGTATTTATTTGCTTTTTCAAATTATCCCAATTTATTTCTGTTTTTACTGGTGGCTATAGGTTGATTATTATCTAGATCTATCATTCAAGAGCATAAGTTTGTTAATTCCCTGTTCCTTTCTTTTAATTACTAAATGTTAAGGGAGTTTGCCTATACAGCAAACACAGAAATCTACTATAAAACAGTGGTGCATTGGCGTTAAAGACATATGTCTGACAGAACTATGTTTCGGTTGCAAAGCAGGTCGGATGTACATGGAGATAAACGATGTAATTGTTTCGTTAGGCATTCTCTTTGAAAACAAATTAAGGGAATATTG
This sequence comes from Chaetoderma sp. LZ-2023a, assembly GCA_034401795.1. Lineage (NCBI taxonomy): Eukaryota > Metazoa > Mollusca > Caudofoveata > Chaetodermatida > Chaetodermatidae > Chaetoderma > Chaetoderma sp. LZ-2023a. The sequence continues at coordinate 104,354,591 of CM067366.1, forward strand.
GCCAGAAATGTGACTTCTCTTCTACACCAGTTTTACAAAGACAATTTGGTGTGGGGAATATATCCATAACAGTCAATTAGGAGGAAGTCTTTAATTACCAAAGGTTAAGAAGGGATTATGCCTATAAGGCAAAAACAGAAATCTACTAAATAGGCATTGGGGTTTAAACCACGTTTCTAAAATCGTTTATACGAGCATTTATAAATAACGCAACCATTTTTAAACAACGAAAAATGCCAGGTTCCAAAAAACCATATTTTCTATTATGGCGCCGCGTCTCCGTACTCTGACATCGATAGAGTAAATGATATATGCATTATGTGCTTATGTGTTATGAGGTCATTAAAAGGTAACTGAAGCCCGGGTCTCCAGCACAGCATTTTAGATTTTCTTCAAACGTTTGTGCTTTATATAAAACCAGTCCAGGCAGTAGTACTGTAGGCAGTAATAGTTTTCATTTTTGAAAGTCTATATTATTGAAGTTATGTCACCAAGCTTCGTATCTATACGTAGTAGGCCTATATCACTTAGCTATTATTACCATTTTAAGCACTTCTAATTATAGGCCCAGCCAAAAATGCATTGCAGCTTGACGGGGTGATGGGTGGGTGGGCTGGCAGTCTGGACGGTGCGCTGGCGGGTGGGTAGCTGGGCGGCCAATGTGGCGGTGTGTGTCTGGCAGGTGGGTGAGCACTGAGCGGGTACGCAGGTGGGCGGGAGGACGTGCTTGATGGGCGGGCAGACAGGCAGACATGTTGCAACTAACGACCGGCCGCTGGGCTGACGATACAGCTTTGTTGCGGTGCAAGTGTAAAATAATACAAACAAGAGGATCGAGGGCTGACTGAAACTGCACGCTTTATCGGTTGCTTAAGGGAATTTCTTTCGAAAAATTTGATAATAATAATAATATTCGGAAGAAGTACTTCTGGGGAAAATTACTCATCTAAGATGGCCGTCAAGCAAATCGAACAATCATGTTATTTTGAACATCCCCACACCACCACTAGGTATTAATGGAGGCGCAATGCCTATAGATGCGTTTACAAATTTTAAGGAAGTATGCGTAAATGATAATAGCAAAGGACCCGCTGCAGCGATTCCAATGATTCCAAGATCTAGGTGCCGACATTTCTCTCATCCGTACAAAAACACTTTGTCTCAGTGGAAAGATAAATATCAAAGCTAAAAATGTGTTGTCGCTTTTGAAAGAACTTTTATAGAAATATCGCAATATCATCAAACATGGGGAAGGTATTCAACTTAACGGGCGCAATGTCCCTCGTAAAATAACGCAATGATACCACGTGCAGGTAAATGGTACACGCGATATTTTACACGCATTCCGCATAGGCGCTTTCCGTTCCGCGTTCCGCAGTCCGCACCACGCATGCCAGATTACGGTATCTTGAGTCGACTGAGTAATTTGACAATACGCGCGTGTCAAGTGTGCCACTTCATTTAAACCTTATCGCTTGGTGTAAAGTGCATAATGGCCTACTTACAGTGATAGCGCCGTGGTACATTTGAAAAAAATGTTGCTGAAACGTGTTGCTGCTGTGCACAGCAATGACTTACAGCAGCATCGTTACCAGAATGAACACATACTGATAGGATAGAGAGAATGGAATCTATGAAATCTAGACATGAGCGTTCTAGGAGTTAACGACATCCCACCGACTTCAGATAGCCTACTAGAATTACTTGAAAAACTTAGTAGCTTAACTGGACAATGTCCTAACGATTACAAATTAGCACATATTGGGTCTCTATATTTACTGTACAACCTTCGTGCTCAGCAAAGATAGCGTTGGAGTGGGGATGATGATGGCCGCGTCCGAGAGACGAAGTACTCCCATGATTACGATGGTATAATTCTTCCTATTATTTTATCTATTGCTGTTATTTAGGATCCAATATGTTAGTCATATAATTGCCTTTCAAGTAAAGTCCACTTTTACCCATTCCGGAATTGGCCTTTAAATATTTTCATAAGTTCAGCAGGAATGCGACTAATCAATGGCGGTCGTGTCAAGTGTTAGCTACGTAATCACGCACTCGTGTTAGAAACACTCAACGGCACCGTCAAGGGTGTTAATGACATAATTGCGCTGGAAACGAGTTGACATTTGCTACACTTGATTTTAACAAAACGCCTAGATTTAGATATTGGGCTTAATCGGAGCGTAGTTTTTTGGTGATGCGCGTTTCTCCGTTTATCGGTTCATGAAACACGTTTTCTGTTTGAATGGGTCGCCCGGAAATTTTCGCGTAGTTGCATGAACATTCATTGATCTAAAGCAACCTCTCACCTACTGATATCCTGCGCACATCTCCAGCCATCTTGTTCATTTTGGACTGCCGCCGCCACAGCCACCGCAGCCACCGCCGCGGTTGCTGCTGCTGCTACTGCCGCTGCTACTTCCACCCCTTACTATGACTAATACTACTGCTGCTGCTGCTTATATTTTATAGGTATGCTGATTTTATAGTGATTTCATAATATTTTGCAATATATTTATGCAAATAATATTATATTTTCCAAATACCACATTTGCAAATAATTACTTCATATGCTTTTGTAACACCTGAGTGAAAATAAAATTAACTGGAACTTGTACATGAATGACTCCTTACCTCGACGGACAAGCACACACCGCATGCACGCACGCACACTGAGTAAGTCTCACATAGCCATGCATCCAGGCACGCACACGCGTCTGATTTTCTATAGGCCTACATATGATTCAAGACAAACAAGATCAAACAGGCCGACGAACAACTACTGCAAATACATCGACGACGATGCCAACGATGGCGGGAACAACTACAACAACTACAACAACAATAACAGCGGCAACCTCAACAACAACAACAACAACAACAACAACAACAATAACAGCGGCAACCTCAACAACAACAACAACAACAACAACAACAACAACAACAACCGATGATTAACGTTTATATCATTTCCCAAATTAATCAAATTAATCAAATTAATAATAATAATAATAATAATAATAATAATAAAAATAATAATAATAATAATAATAATAATAATAATAATAATAATGATGATGATTATAATGATAATAATATCATATGTGAACACAAATTAAAAAAAATTATAATACCTCTATCGCCAAAAACTAACATAAATGTTGCCCTCATATAGCCTACCATTTGCCTGAGTGAAATAAACTGAGACTGAAACTGATGTTAAAACTCCTCAAGATCACTGTCTGCCCCAAACGCGTTTGTGATAGTATTAATTTAGACTATAATCTGTAGCGTTCCTTTATTTGAATCTCAGCATTCATTTGAATGATTTAATTGCTTCGTTTTCAAAGCAATCATACATTTGACATGTAATTAGTGTATTTTTAAATTCGGCGAGATATAAGGATTATGGGAAATCTGTAGAATCAATCTGAGACAAGCATCTATTAACTGTATGCCAATATATATCCTCAGAATCTCACGGGACTTGATAAGATTTTGGGTTTTATGGACAGCCAAAGAAATTGGTGTGCTATTGTGTGTTGGTAAGCCTACCTTTCGTCGGGTGAGTGCGTGCGTGCGTGCCTACGTACATGCATTTGTGCATGCTATCTGACATCCTGTTATATGCCACACGTCAAGAAATTGCTAACTAGTACTAATCGGTAGTTATCCGACCTGTCTATGACGTACTCTCCGCTTTTGGGAACAAAGGTCTTAGCTGCTTAATTGCACACACACACCCCCCCCCCCCACCCCCACACCCACACCATCGACAGAAAAGCTCGTGGGAGCCTATGATCGCCGAAATCTGACTTCCAGAAAGTGGTAGTATATCACTTTGCTACCTAGATTATTCCAACACCGAATTCATTTTACTTCTGGCATCGTCGTCGCCGTGGTAGTCGCCGCCGCCGCCGCCGCCGCCGCAATAATGGACCATACATCTACAGGGAGCGGAAAACGATGACTGGAGAAAGTATCTGATTGCCTTGGCACAAATTATTTATATTTTAATTTAAAATAGCTTTGGCGATTATGCATCGCCTGTAATTCTAGAAGGAAATGTGGCCTTCAGATGGCTGTGAAATTTATAATGGCTTTCCACGTTTTTTCCAGGAAAATGTGTATTACTCGTACTACAAGTGTAAATTAAATTTATAGCTGCAATAATGCCATTTTCTAGAAGAAAATCGATAAAATCGCAACATTGTCACAGACTATTAAATTATAATAATTTTTTTATAGTAGAAGTTGTGTAAGTTTAACTTATCCAAATAATATTTATCAAAAATAGCATGGAGATAACAAAAATATGGTGTGGCGCGGCATATGTTTTATATCAGTGAACTGATTTAGATTACAGAATCAAACATCTTTAATTTGCACCATAAAAGTGAGTTTCCTGTTCAAATATTCTAGTATACATTAACGAAAGCTGTTATAGACCACATCTTAGTTTACTTGAATGGATTGAGCAAAATATCACAGATAATAGCAATGGTGAGTCTGGTTTGCATCCAGGATATTACTATTTTTGCTTCAAGTATTTTAGTGTAGATTATCATTCAGTAGGTCTGTTTTAGTATCTTTCTAGGTTAAATGTATGTAATAAGATCTAGATCTATTAAGCATGGACGTTATTTGATGCGAATCGAAGGGTGGGGTGGAGGGATACATATGTGTTTCCACTTTCTTTGATAAACACCCCTGTTTATTTACATGCAAATATTCATACGTGCAGTGTGTTGAATTTTTTTGGAATTAATTTGAAAGGAACTTGTTGCCAACTCAGAGAGCAATAGCTTCCCAGCAGATTAATTTCGAAAGCAATCCACTGAATTGTTCTTGTTTTCTTGTCTTACAACAGTGGGTTGTATTTGGTCGGTGGCAGAAACCGCAATTTTCTCTCAATTTAAGAATCTTCACATCATCCTCATCATATTCCTACCAACCTGACGTCATGCTATCACCATCACGTTTTAGAAGTTAGGAATAAATGGCACTGTACTAAGACCGCAGAAAAGATAAACCATTACTGGCAGATATGCATGCTTTGAGCATTTCAAGTTGTTATATGACAGGCTAAATTCCATTTCAGATTGTAGATTGAAAACAAAACTTTGTTGCTGCTACTGATACTGCTGCTACTGATTCTTCTTCTTCTACTACTACTACTATTACTACTACTACTACTACTACTACTACTACTACTGCTACTGCTGCTGCTGCTGCTGCTGCTGCTGCTGCTGCTGCTGCTGCTGCTGCTGCTGCTGCTGCTACTACTACTACTACTACTACTACTACTACTACTACTACTACTACTACTACTACTACTACTACTACTACTACTACTACTACTACTACTACTACTACTACTACTACTACTACTACTACTACTACTACTACTACTACTACTACTACTGCTACTACTACTACTACTACTACTACTACTACTACTACTACTACTACTACTACTACTACTACTACTACTACTACTACTACTACTACTACTACTACTACTACTACTACTACTACTACTACTACTACTACTACTACTACTACTACTACTACTACTACTACTACTACTACTACTACTACTACTACTACTACTACTACTGCTACTACTACTACTACTACTACTACTACTACTACTACTACTACTACTACTACTACTACTACTACTACTACTACTACTACTACTACTACTACTACTACTACTACTACTACTACTACTACTACTACTACTACTAATACTACTACTACTACTACTACTACTACTACTACTGCTACTACTACTACTACTACTACTACTACCACCCCACCACCGCCGCCGCCGCCACCGCCACCGCCACCACTACCACCACCGATTCTCGAGTCGCCTGTGTGTGGCAAACATATTTTGGGCGATTTGGGCGATTTGTCCACCGCATTGGGAGAATGATCACCCGTGTGTAACTAAGTTGTATTACAGCCGTTCCGGTACCATCGGCCCTTCTCAATGGATAGGGAATGGTTTCTTAATATTGATTTCCCTTCCACGATTATCAAATTAAAAATTGAAAATCTAACGAGACGTAAACAGAGCCGTGGAATGTCTTGTAAACCTGCCGCAATAAAGGCTCACGTTGCATAATCTCATCGATTAAGGCCAGTCTTTACAGGTGCCCACCCGCCCAGGCAAGGTGACTGACCGTAAACAAAGCTATCGTACTTATCTGACGGGCGCACATTTTTCAATGTTCAAGACCTACAAGGTCACTGTATATACAGTTAGGCCTTTTTATCAAGGCATATGAGGCAATAACATATGGGGCATGCCGATCGATGAAAGTAACCCGTTAACCGCCTAGGCTAATACACACACGCAACGCATTACGATCTTAGACTTAACATTTTGTATATTTTGAAACTAATGTAATAGCTACGCTGGTGCAGAATTAAACTGCAAATTAGGCCCAAGTTTGTTTCAGAATAACCAATGGTGTGTGTTAATTTTAATATTTTTCACTTATACGTATTTCGGCATATTTAAAAGTATATAATGGATTATTGGCCAATCTATAATATGTCTAGCATAGGCAACTGACAAAAGAGCGTCGACAACATTCGCATTGTTTCGTGATATTCCCTTTTTAAATCATATTTTATTGTAGCATTGGTACAATGGGAGTGGGCAACACGTTCTAACAACTTAATATTGCCCCCTCCCAACAAGATAATACAATAAAGAAAGAGAACGAAACCCTCTCCCGACAAGATAATAAAAGAGAGAAAGAGAACGATAAAGAAAGATGAACAAAGAGAGAGAGAGAGAGAGAGAGAGAGAGAGAGAGAGAGAGAGAGAGAGGGGTGGGGTGGGTGGGAGTGGGAGAGAAGAGAGGCAGGGAGCGAGGTTGGAGGTATGGAGGAGGAGAGCGAGGAAAAACGCGATGAAATGTGTCTAATGAACACTGGGCGGACACCTGGGTGTTAGTGTCACACCACTTTTGATCTCCTTATATGACGTATGGCTATGAAACCCATATCTAATAGTCTTAGTCATATGAACCCCGAAGTACCATACACTGACATTTTTAGAAATCGTGCAAATAGGTTGTTGAATATTTTGAAATCAAACAGACCGGATCAGCTGCTGCCAGAGGCACCAACATCTCCAAGTAAAATTGTCCTCAAAATATATCTTGAAATTAATTCGACAGCAACGGGTTCCAGTCAAATTAGCCCCACCCCAAGTAGTCAACAGTACGATTTCCTACAATGAAATAAAATGAAATGTATTAGTACCGACGGAAATTACACGTTTTGACTATACAGAGATCAACAAATGTAACATAGAAAGTTGGCATAGTATTACAGTTTAACTAGAATTTATAAACGAACAAAAGCATAATTTGAAAATGAAATTGCATAATATATACGGTCAGCCCTGTGCGACGAGCCACATAGCTCTTGTAGCAAGAGAACGGCGCTTCTCCAAGACACGTGGTCAGACTAGCACCTGTCTAAAAATAGGCACAGTTGCTAATGGAGGGCTCCGATCTGTCACTCAAGTATTTGACGTCATAATAAATTACATTATTAGAGGGCTAATGCTATAATCATTAATAGGTTTAACAAAGTCGGGAAAAATTGAATAGTCCATACCTAAAGGTCTACATTAGAAATTATTTTCTACAATTGGTCATCCTGGTTCTAAAGTGGTAAGATAGAATCTTTCTATCAGGTGACTGCAATATGGCTAGCTTCACGAACGACCAACAACCGCTCCCGTGGTGCACCAGGTCCCTAATGAGGAGCCGGCACATTGGAAATATAAAAGAGGTATTACTGTCATGTTCTGTCACTTATACACATAATCACGCAACACGCACCCATACACCAACGTACACACGCACGGACATATGCATAAATACACGATTAGAAGTGGCATTATACCCTACCTCCTTCCTATCTCTCTCTACATTCAGCCAACATCTAGACATTCATAATGAAATAATGCTTGCTCTTGACAACCACAAGGAAGGCATATTCCATTTCCGACAACTTCAAAGCGTTCGACCAGGCGTGGCACACTGGTTTACTTCAAATATTTAAAAAAATTGGCATTAATGAAAGCCCGCTAGCATAGTTTGAGATTTATTTAACAAATCGTTACCCTCGAGTAGTTATGTATGTGGTTAATATACCCTTCGGAGTCTAACTGCTTGAGTATCCCAAGGGTCAATCTTTGGTCACCTACTATTTTTAATCTTTATAAATGGCCTACCAAGTCCCATCGTAAGAAATATAACATTGTCTACTGACGACACATGCTTTTATGTATCATCAGACAACTTAATAACACGCACAACAGCGATCGACAACGACTTCAAACAATACCGCAGTGAGTACTCCATGACCACACCCATCTGCATTCCTCTTTGCAATAATCCTACCGTATCGTCCGTATGTCCTATTAAATTAGGAAATTATGGATTTGCCCATCAAATCATCACAAGCATCTTGGTACTAATCTTAATAATAGATGGAACTGACACACCCACTGAGATAACCCATTCTCACATGCTTAACACGAACTTTCCATACCTAAAGGTCTCAGATTTATCCTAGACCGGAAGTGCGTGGAAATCATGTATACAAGTTTATCAGACCATCCTTGGGAATACACCGACATTATCTGGGACAACATATCCGAATGTCTGGTGCGTAGACTAGGAAATAGACAGAAATACACGCTTAGAGCGATACGTGGCTTGCCTCGGATTACGAGCACCGATGACTTGTATGCCTAGACATGATTCAAACCGCTTTCCAGAAGACACGCAACCTATAGGCTAATACGATTATACAAGATTATTAATAGAATGACTTCTGTGACTCTGTCAGACCAACTCCCACAGCTCACTCAAAACAGAAACCCATAGAACTTACGTCATGGTAGCACAGTTATACTTATCTGTTGCCGTACTGAACTCCCAAGCCCAAGAAGCCACCTGACCCCCCCAGCCAATCCTTAACAGCATACTGAAAATCCTATCCAATGTTACTCTATGCCGCATCCGAGACAAGATCGACGACTTCACCAGATCATGTCAAAGTGGCTTCAAACGTGGACGTAGCTGTGCGGACATTGTATGGGCTCAACGCATGCTTGTGTCAGTAGCCATGTCCAAACACTGGGAATTCCACAAAATGAGCATTGACATGTCACGAGTCTTTGACACAACTAAGCGCTCAAAGATGCTATATGTACTACGCCAGGCCTGTTGCAATGAAGATGAGCTACGACTAGTGAGACTACTGCTTGCAGATACCAAGCTGAGAGTACGAGTCAAGTCAGTGAAGTCTGTAGAGTTTGAGACATCAATCGGCTCCCCACAGGGAGATGGTCTCTCCCCTGTGCTCGTCACCTGTTACCTGGCAGCTGCATTGAAATCCGTGTGCCAAAATTCCACAAGACCAAACTCCCGGTCTTAATACTGGGCATGCCGCTAGAGATGATGTGGACTTTATAGATGAGGAAAAGAACCCCCTTGACGAACTTCTCCCAATAGCTGCAAGCAAACTAAAAATTGAGAATCTCTTTATGAATGAAAATGACGATCCACTCCGTGGCGGCGCACCATGGAGGAAAAGTAAAATATTGGGCTCACTGCTTTGCAGTACTGCTGACATTGCTGTACGCTACATCATGGGGAACATAGCTTTCCATTCCTTCTGCAAGCTAGGGATTCGTAGATCAAAGATGCCCTTGGTAAAAAGACTACGTTTATACAATGCAAACTGCGTATCCTTGATGATTGAATAACTGCAACAGCTGGGCAGCTCCAAAGGCAGCTCTAGACAAACGTGACGCCTGCCACCGCAAACACCTACGCGCCATCACTGGACACCGATGGCCAGAGAGCATAATTTCCAATATGCACTATACAAGATGTGTAATACGTCGCCGCTGTCTGTAAAGGTCGCCCAGCAAAGATGGTCCATGTTTGGCCATGTGCTATGGATGCCAGAAGGCACACCAGCACAGAGAGCCTTGGAATTCGCCCTACTCGGAGCCAGCAAATACAGAGTCAGGAGAGGACGTCATTGCATAAATCTGTTATGTGTGCTACGAGGTGACCTCAAGAGAGCAGGATTAGAAACACTCAAGTCAACAATGGACCTGAGGAAGCTAAGGATTTTGGCTGAGGACAAGACACAGTGGGCAAAAGCGAAGAAGGACTGATTGCAGCTGTAGGACGTTTCTACTACTACAGCCGCAGCATACAGTAATCATACATACTGAACTCCATCAAAACTTCCGTTTCCGAGCAAATGTTCGTTCCTTGGCCCACCCATATAACTTCACCCCTATAGCGTCACCAGCCTCTTTACTTCATCAGCCTCTTTAAAATGAAGTTAAACGCAAGCTCAAAGCTATATCTCCTACCCATTCACCAACTTTGTGGTTCTATGCTGGTATTCGACCAGCCGACATAAATTAGTATAGCCTTCGCAACGGTAGTAGTGGTCTCAATAGAGACCTCTTCAACAACAACCTCTTTGCCGCCCCAAGTGCCAACGTGGCCACGCTAAGGAACAAGCTGAACATCTTCGCTTCTGTTGTCATCTTTATAAATGGCCCCCACCCCAAAAAAACCAACTCCAAATGAACTGTCCTTAAACAGCATATTTCCCACGCCATTAAACTCACACCACATCAGGGCTACAGGCATGAGTAACCCTACTACCAGCTCGTCTAAATATTCTGATTCCATTTCGCTCCCTCTCTTTCACCCTCCAATCCCCTCTCTCGCTTCACTCTCTTTCTCTCTCTCTCTCTCTCTCTCTTTCTCTCTCTCTCTCTCGCTCTCTCTCTTCTCTCTCTCTCTCTCTCTCTCTCTCTCTCTCTCTCTCTCTCTCTCGCTCTCTCTCTCTCTCTCTCTCTCTCTCTCTCTCTCTCTTCGTCTCGCTCCTTCCCTCTGTGTATACCCATCCCTCACCCCCACTTCTCTCTCCATCTACAACCTTCTCTCTCCCCTCTCTCGCTCTCTCTTTCTCTCTCTCTCTCTCTCTCTCTCTCTCTCTCTCTCTCTCGCTCTCTCTTTCTCTCTCTCTCTCTCTCTCTCTCTCTCTCTCGCTCTCTCTCTCTCTCTCTCTCTCTCTCTCTCTCTCTCTCTCTCTCTCTCTCTCCTTCCCTCTGTATACCCATCCCTCACCCCACTTCTCTCTCCATCTACAACCTTCTCTCCCCCCTCTCTCCTCTCTCTCTCTCTCTCTCTCTCTCTCTCTCTCTCTCTCTCTCTCTCTCTCCTCTCTCTCTCTCTCTCTCTCTCTCTCTCTCTCTCTCTCTCTCTATCTGCGTCTCGCTCTCCCTCCATCTCTCTCCCTCTCCCTTTCCTCCCTCCACACCTCTCTCTCTCTCTCTCGAAATCATTCACTCTCTCTCACTGTCTTACTCTATTTCTAAAACGAACGTTGCGTCAATTAAATGAACTTCTCTAAAAACTGTAATGCCATCGGTTTCTACATCATTAAGATTTACGATATAACTTGACTCATTATAGCTTTGTAATAATACACGGCCTTAAATTGTATCGGGTTCCGCTTGATTAAAATAAATAGGCATACAAATTAAAATAAACTATGTTTAAATAAACTACGCTTAACACACTTGTAGCGAACCCTTTAGAAGAGTACCGCTTCGACGAGCTTTTCTACCCACCCACCACAAGTCTTGATAACATTCTTATTTCATGGATCAACCGCCAAGACCCACCCACCCATTACCAACTAGATTTGAAGTGAAAATGTTCATTCTATGGCCTGTTTGCCCTTCTAAAGTGTATTGTAGATGAAACTGCATGGCCAGTTTCTAATTCATTTAAACTGACCCATTTGTTGGAATTATCATTTCTACCAAGTTTTGTTCTATTTTCGCGAAGGTCTAAGTCAGAAAAAGGGCATTTCCTCTACTTTAAAGGCATAGATATTGGTTTCTGCTCCGTTGTATATATAATTTATGCGTTCCAATACGAAATTGATACAATGCGTGTCTATATTTGACAATCTTGATATCGTCTAAATAGCATTTAAATGAGAAATCTGGAAAAATAAATTTATATAGGTAACTTTCTATTTCTGGGGAGAATTATGCCCAAACATTTGCTTGTATATGAAAATAAAACACATCCTATCAACATGTTCAAATTGTTATTCCCATACGTAATTAAATACCCGTCCATACATTATATCTCTATTTCTATTAACACACTTCTTTCATTTATTATTCATGTCACAGTTATTGTGCAGGGTACTGTAAATACCTTTTACTTTTCTATTGCTAAACGAATGCTATAGGAGTTTTTCGGTTTTGAAGATATTTTGGCCCTCTGCTGTGTGTGAAAAAAGTTTAATGGCTTTCTTTTGTGGTACTTTCAGTTTTGTCAATTGTGAGTTTAGATTGATATGTATTAGTCCATATGGTGTTACAGTATGTGCTATGTGGAAGTATTAGTGTGCTATTAAAAGGTTGTGTGGTAAGTAGGCTTTGAGTCGACGCATGATACTAATGTTCTTTGCAATCTTAGTTGTTATAATAGCTATATGTTTCTCCCAAGTACGGTTCTTATCCAAATATACACCTAAGAATTTGGCACATTGGGCCTCATCTATTTCTTGATTATTTATCTGAATTTTTCGGGAGTTTGGTACTTTTTGATGAAATTTGTTGGTGTCTTAGTTTTCAAAATATTCAACATATCCAGTTAAACCTAATTGAAAATGTAGTCTGCAGAAATTCAGCAGGCAAGACAGTTAATGGTCAAATTTATTCAGGAAAATTTCAATCTTTCAATGTCCATTTGCAGGCCAAGACTGTCCAAGAGAAATATATTTTTGAAAATTTAACAACGGTTCGTTGACCATTGATTTTGGCCGGCTTTGACCAGTGACTAAAGGGTTAAGTGGTCTCCATGTTGAATACATTGGAGCTTTCTTACACAACCACACCAGTCTGCAACACTTTTACGCTTTAACCATCAAATTTATTCAAGAAAATTAAAATTTCCTCATAGAAAATGTCTATTTGCAGACCAAGAGAGGACTATTTTTAAAAATTTACCACTGGAATGACTGGCTCGGTCATAACCGAGCCAGTCATTCTAGTGGTAAATTTTAAAAAATAGTCCTCTTTTCGTCTGCAAATGGACATTTCTCAAGACCGCTGCAGAAGCCTTTTTTTGGCTGATATAAGTGTTAAAGGGGTAAAAATGCTATGATGTCTTACGCAACTAATATATGATGTGAAGGCAAGCATGTGAAAATTATCTGTCCAAATAACAATGTACAGCTAGCCGACTACTGAAGTGAGAGAATCAGGAAATATTTTCCTAATCAGTAGATTTACAACGGTGCACTGAAAGACCCACATAAACACCACCTTAGTACCTTAGTGACAATAACAAGCGTTGAAACATAACACTGTTAATAAACATAATTATAGAATTTTATTGAGGCATGAAATATATATATGTATTTATAAAATTTAAAGTTGAGAAAACTTGAGTTATTGCTCTATTTTGTATGTATGGGGTTAAGAATTCGATATGTGTCTACGTGTTTTGTGGCCTCCTAGGCTTTTTCATTGATGCGCTACATTAGTTAACTCTAACAGTCCAGCTGGTCCAAAACCACCTCTGTTGTGATGATGTGATCGTGATAAATGTCCATTTGCAGACTTAGAGAAGACTATATTTTGAAGAATTACCACTTGAATGACTGGCCCGTTCATGTCAAGCTCAAAGGTATGGCAGGTAGCCTTACCCACTTATAATGCCTTACCAACCTTTAACCCTGTAATGCCTAGGATAGCCTAAAATGCTCTTTGTAATGCCGTAGCTTCTGCAGTGGTCTTGAGAAATGTCCAATTGCAGACAAAGAGAAGGCTATTTTTGAAAATTTACCACTAGAATGACTGGCTCGATAAACGAGCCAGTCATTCCAGTGTTAAATTTTCAAAAATAGTCTTCTCTTGGTCTGCAAATGGACGTTTTATATGAGCGATTAAAATTCTTTTGAGCAAATTCAAGGGTTATAGGGTTACGGAATTTCCATTTGCACGCCAAGAGGTTTTTGTCTCGCCTGCGAAGCAGGATCGAGACAGGTATCACTTTTCCGGCGGTGGCGTAAACTTTTAAGTTAAGTTTATATCTCAGCAATGCCTGATCCAATTGGAACCAAACTTGGGTGCATGGTAATATACATCAAAAGGAAGCAGCCCGGCGATAAAAAGGCCATGAGGTCAAGGTTACAGGGGTCAAAGGTTACAGTATGATCTTTGTAAATAATTTACGTTAAGTTTTTGCGTTAAACAAAAGTTATTACCTTATATCTCAGCAATGCCTGATCCAATTGGAACCAAACTTGGATACATGGAGATATACATCGAAAGGGAGCAGCATGCTGATGCAGGCATCATGTGTTCAAAGTTATGGGGGTCAAAGGTCACAGTATAATCTGTGTTAATATTTTACGTTAAGTCTTTGCATTAAACAAAAGTTATTGCCTTATATCTCAACAATGCGTGATCCAATTGGAACCAAATGTGGGTACATGGTAATATACATTGATTGGAAGCAGCCCACCGATAAAGCGGTCATGACGTCAAGGTTATGGGGTCAAAGGTCACAGTATAATCTTTGTTAATATTTTACATTAAGTTTTTGCGTTAAACAAAAGCGTTTGTCTTATATCTCAACAATGGCTGATCCAATTGGAACCAAACTTGGGTACATGGAGATATACATCGAAAGGAAGCAGCACGTTGATACAGGCATCGCGAGGTCAAGTTTATGGTGTCAAAGTACACGGTATAATCTTTGTTAATATTTTATGTTAAGTTCTTGCGTTAAACAAAAGTTATTGCCTTATATCTCAACAATGCCTGATCCAATTGGAACCAAACTTGAGTACATGGAGATATACATCGAAAGGAAGCAGCACGCTGATGCAGGCATCACGAGGTCAAGTTTATGGTGTCAAAGTTCACGGTATAATCTTTGTTAATATTTTATGTTAAGTTCTTGCGTTAAACAAAAGTTATTGCCTTATATCTCAACAATGCCTTATCCAATTGGAACCAAACTTGGGTACATGGTGATTTATATTTAACGGAAGCAGCATGCTGATGCAGACATCATGAGGTCACGGTTATGGGGGTCAAAGGTCACGGTATAATCTCTGTTAATATTTTACGTTAAGTTTACGAAACTTCATAGGGTGGTTGGACTAGGTCTTGGGAAGAAACCTATGGCAATTGACGATGATCCGAAATCCAAGATGGCTGCCAGCCACCAGCGGCCATCTTGAAAATTGGTTTCCGGATGATATCTCCGTTATCCTTTATCGGGTCGTTTTGAAACTTCATGGAGTGGTTGGACTAGGACTGGGGAAGAAACCTATCAAAACTGACGATGATCCGAAATCCAAGATGGCCGCCAACCACCGGTAGCCGTCTTGAAAATTGGCTCCTGTTCAACATTAAGTTTTTGTGTTTAGCTAAACTTCAGCTTATATTTCAGGCTTGTTTAAGCCTATTGCAACTAAACTTGGCTATGTGGTTGCCTATACTATTAGGAAGCAGCATGATGATAATGAGGTCGCACGGTCAAAGGTCATGGTCAGTGTGACCTTAATACAAAATTCAATGTTAAGTTTTTGCGTTTAACAAAACTTCTTAGCTTATCTGTCAGGATTGGTTAATCCTATTGGACCTAAACTTGGATACATTGTTACCTATAATGTTAGGAAGCAGCATCAACGTCGAAGGTTAAGGTCATTCTGCCCTCTACAAAACTGTGTTATTCTTCAAAGTTAATATTTTAGGCCTATCTTATCTGGTTATATTTTGGGACTGCTTAACCCTAATGGAGCACAACTTTGGTACATGGTTGCTTATGCCAAGAGGATACATGATGGTGACATGGAGATCACCAGGTCAAAGGTCAAGGCTATTCTAATATTGCTATTTGACCTCTGCTTTTTCAACCTTAAGTTTTTCTATTCCGCAAATCATTTATATTTAAGGTTTGGTTAATTGTATTGGAACTAAACTTGGATACATGGTTACCTATAATGTTAGGAAGCAGCATGATAACAGGGAGGTCACAAGGTCAATGCCACTGTGACAAACACGAGACAGGCGAGACATTTAATTCCGCGGAATTCTTGTTTAAAATTAACCGCTGAAATTACTGGCTTGATAATCGAGACAGGCATTGCACTCATTCTGCTGAAGGGATTGGGCCGCAATTTGGTAACTATGATTAGGAACTGAGGGTCATTTAAAGTGTCGTCACGGCGGGTTTGTATATTTAAAACATGGCTGTCAGTGACCAATCAGAATTCAGTGTTTTGGCGTGGAATTTTTATTTGATGGATGTTGAAGTCAAAATTGGTTTTGTATAAGTGTATGGTGATGTCAAATTTTGCTCTTTCACTTTGTCAGATGAAATGCATCGGTGGTCATCTTGTATTATATTGCACCTAAAACTCATATACAAAAGGAATGGGAAAATTCTAATATTTTTTTTCTCGGGAACCACTGTGCCGATTTCAATTAATTTTGATAGGAAGCATCCTTAGAGATAATGCAAGATTGTTCAAATGGAGCTGGTTGGCCTATTTGTCTGGTGGCCATCTTAGATATTACGACCTCCAAAAATCCTATAGGAAGTGAATGTTAACAGGTTTAAAATCTTAGTATTAGGCAGCTTAGCGTCAAGGCCCCTGGGTGTCTTGTTTCTATGTAGTAACCAAACTTGGTGTATGGATGCATTGTAGGTTACTGTTGTGTCGCCTATATCAAAGGTGGATCCACCGGTATGCTTGCGCGATTTCGTGATTAAATCGAAAATCGCAATTATTTTTTAAATCATGAATTTATATGATTAAAAATTAAATAATCAAATAATCGTGAATAATTTCTACTGCGTCAATATTTTTAAAATCCACTTATTAATTACTCTTTAATGTAATAGATCAAGAAAAATTTACATTTTGCCCGGCGAATCTATATCCATTGTCGGGCTAAGAGAAGACGTTTTGAAAATGTATGCCTGGAATACCTGACAATGGATATTTCATTGTACCTTTCATCATTGATATAACTTCGCTGCTCTGTCTGGATAATTAGTACTCAGGCTGATTAATCGAGTAATGTAGCTCACAGGGTTGTGTCGGGTCGTTCCTGTGCGTGATGACGAGTCCCGCGCCGCATGTGCATGACGAACGAGATGGCTGGTTAGCTCCCGGTCTCGGGGTATCGGATCCCGTACGACGCAGGCCTGCGGTCAACAAAGACCGGTTCCTAAGGCCGGTGGAACTCAATTGTTCCGGTGGGGCCGTGCGACCATTGCCGCTAACATTAAATTGAATGGTGTGAGCCCACGAATTGGTGTCACCAGTACGCCTGTCCATAGCAATTTTGAAACTATGGACTTAAAGGATTTGTGATAAGTCTAGAAATAATAACTAGGAAAATATAAACTATACAAACAATAAAATTTGATAGATAACAATGAGCATTTGAATAATACATAGCATAGAGACAGCTCATGAACCTTTACACGTGGAGACATCGGAGGTACCGCACAGACCCTCGAGTCCGCAGTGGTACCCCCGCAAAGGAGGCTCCCGCATACGAGATCACTAATTAACTTTATATAGGTTATAACACCTCTAGGCTGAAGAAGATGAGGAAACGAAACTCCTAGCGTGGCGAAAGGCATGGTGCCTCACACGGGCATTACTTCTAGATGCTATAAAAATTGTGGTGAGAAGTAGTAACCTCGCGTAGGCCGTCGTCACTGGATATCTTTGCGAGAGGTGAGTGCCTTGCGCAGGCCTCTGTTACAGGAAAATGCCCCCACTGCCGAAGCGGAGGAAAAGTGTTGGCAAAAAAGGGCCATTCTTTTTTAAACCAATGTGCTGTGATATTGTCACTAGCAGATCTTTATAACTGACCTATCGTTACGGTGGGGATAGAGAGACGAATATCCACTGCAAATGTCCTTCCCGTGAAGGCGTGGCAGATTCTAACATCTTGCCCAGACATTGTAATGAGTTGGGTGGAGATGCGCATCTCGTCCGTCACCAAGTCCTAGGGAGCTAAGTATTGACCTGTCGTTAGGTTTAAGCTCAAGTTGCTCAATATGCACTGCATTGTGGGGACAATATTCCAAAGTAATATAAAATAATAATTATAATGTGTTCGCAGTGCTTCCTTCATTAGCAAGGATAACTAGCTACTAAGTATCCTAAGATACAGGGGGGGGGGGGGGGGTGTATGTGATACCGTACCTTGCTCATCACCGCTCAGAAACCTCCGATAGTTTCCCAGAGTCGGATCTGCTCACGGTGCGGGTAGGGATGTCCAAACAATTAAGAAGCCATCAGGCTTAGTGGAACATGAAAAGAGACAATAACTTATAGATATGAGGCCCTATAGGTATATTGGCCAATTTAACACAACCTAGCTGGTGTGCGGGACTACATTACCACAACGACCGGAAAAGAGGCGTACACTATGTGTCTCCTAATGAAGAAATTGTCTCTAATCACATTAAACCTATCGTATCGAGCTAAATAGTCAGGTTTAGTCGATAGCATGCCGGGCTAAACAGAGTTATAGCACGGACAGCGACCTCAGTGTAAAATTGTTGGTGGCGGGGGAAAGTGATGCAAATATAAATGTTGCTGTATAGTATCTCCTAATGCACTGCAGTCCTAGGTTTTCTACAAATAAGCAAAACATATCAACAAGATGACCGCTGGCCATATACCTAACGGTGTATGACGAAAATGACCGCCAGCTAAAATGACCGCGCCCGGGACAAGAATGACCGCTATTATGGCGATAATGACCGCCACTGCGAATTTATATTTTGACTTCTATTACCCGTTATAATATAGTGTATATAAATATAATATGTTATTTGTGTAGGTGATCGTTGGAGAAAGGTGATCATACTTAGTCCGGATGGAGGAAGTCCGAATCGCGGAAGTGATATTTATACGTACATCCACTGGGGAAAATAAGGCGTAGGGTCCGGGGTGTGTGGGGGGAGGGGGTGGGGTGGTTGGGTGGTGGGTGTGGGTGTGTGGTGGTGGTGGTGGTGGTGGTGGTGGTGGTGGTGGGTGGTGGGTGTCGGTGGTGGTGGTGGTCCGGGTTTTGCTGCTCCTATAGTGTATCCCCCATAGCGCCCCCTTAGGCCCTTCAGCACCCCCACCCCACACCCACCCACCCCACACCCACCCTGTCCAAGTACCTTCATACGCCATTGAAATGGGAGTTTGTAACCAACGGTAATAATATGATAAAACCATCTGATGTCAACGCAAGAGCCTTTTAAAGGTGCATATTCACAGCAAATGCCTGAAAATAAAATTGTTACAATTGTAGACTTTTAGAGGCCCAAATCGTGTGCCTAGATGTAATGAAACGAAACAAATCTTAACATATGATAGTGTTATTCCGTGTAAATTATGATACTTTTTAGCTGTGAATTTGAAATAGGGACTCGTGTCTTTAATTAAATTTTTGCACCTTAAAAAAATTATATTAATTTATACTTGACGAAATCATATGTTAAGATTTATTTCGTTTCTTTACGTCTAAGCCCACAGTTTAAGCCTCCAAAACTACACAATTTTATTTTCAAGCATTCTGCTGTGAATATACACCTTTAAAAATTATACAAAGCCAAGTACAGAGTGTGTGCGTGATATAGACATAAGCGGTCAGCGTTGCAGATCATCACTAGGGGGAGGGATGTTTATAATACTATTACATGAAAGCACCGAGTTATAAATTTTGATATAAATATATTTTGAATTGTAAGCTCAACGAAACAGCTGAATGATAATTAACCCTTCACATGTCACATGACCAACGGAGGTATCTTAAGGCAATAGAAAAATCTTTTACAAGTGAGGAAAAGTTTATTTTAGAACAATCACCTGTTAAAGTTGCATATTCACACTAAACTGCTTTAAAATAAATTTATTAAAATTGTAGACTTTTAGAGGTTTAAATTGTGTTAAATTAACATATACGGTGATTTCATATAATCTTTTTAATTTGCGAAATTGAATTAGAGACAGGCGTACATATTTCGAGACACGAGAGTTGCCAGCAGTAACAAATACCACCACATTGTATAATACTCTTAATAGCAGTAATGTGATATAACCGCCATTGAAGCGAAGAGAATTATCATCCTTGTTACCCGTGATTGTTCAAATTGACTTAATAATGGTAACAATCATGATAACAACAAAGACGTCTGAACATGTCTCTGGATAAGGTGACATGAAGAAATCCCGTGAAAACATGCTTGCAATAAACACCTGTAATCTAGATATCTATCCAGGTGAGACGCCGAATAATAGAGATACACAATATAGCTTGCGTGTCTGCGGAAGACATTGTTTGCCATCTAAGTTTAATTCCACCGAGGCGTGTTTGCAGCTAGTGTTATGTAACTCTATGATCAAAGCCAATGTTAAAGATCTCCCATTAAATAGAAACATGTTTGCACGAGATATGAGATGGTTGTTGATTTTTGTTCAATTTACCTAGCATGCAATACTAACCAGAGTGTATGAATCGTTGCAGTAATTGGACGCCATATTCTTTGCATCTAATGTCTGTAAAAGACGGGAATTTTCAAAGAAAGGTCTCCACCTGCAAATTGTTATTTCCCCGACGAAACGCAATTTACTTCAATTTTAATCCAACATATACGAAAGCTCTAGCAGATTTTGAGCTGAGGCAGTTCTGGCCTTAGATAGCAACAGCTTCCAGGTATTTTAATTTCAAAATATTCGACATCATACAATGTTGTCATATCGGGTCTGTATAAAGACCGGTATTATTCTGATGGGAAAATTGGAGTGAGGCTTGCGTAGTATGATTCCATATAACCGAGCCAGTCATTCCAGTGGTAAATTTTCAAAAATAGTCTTCTTTTGGTCTGCAAATGGACATTTTCTCATAGGAAATTTAAATTTTCTTGAATAAATTTGCGGGTTAATGGTTTAACTGTAAATTCGTGCATACATCTATGTTTATCTGTTTACATTTTCATATTTTGGACATCACTTTTCAGTCAAAATTACTGACATTTCCTCCTTGTGTTATAACAGTAGGCTTGAATGATATTGACCTCAAAGATATCATAATATATATTATGATACAAAAATTGTGATATTTTAATATATCATATGTCTTACGGAATTAACTTTGGTGGCGTGTTGGTCTTTCGTTGTGTTGGAATGGGCATGTATGGGAATGGGTGGCTAACAACGGGTTGATGTGTTATGTTTCCATAACTTCATTACAGTGGTGTTATAATTGCAGAAAGTTACGCGCAATAATGACATTTGTGTTCTTACTTTCTATTTCCTGGTCCAATTGGCTATAGTCTGTCTCAAAGAGATGTAAATATTGACACCCTGACGCTCTAGCTTCGGCAGGATAATAAAGACATGCTTTATTGTCTATCCCAGTTTATTATTTTAGTCCACGCATTATGTGGTCAAACAGGCATGGTCGAATAAGAACCTGAAAAATTGTGGAAAATCAGCATTTTTTATCATAGGTCATAGAAAAGTCATGGAAAATGGTAATCATTAAAAATAAAATTTATCCTGACAAATAAATAAAAACAAAGCTTCAATAATGTATATACTATCTATTTATTCTAAACTTTGGGGGAAAGGGCAGACTCAGCTACGTGTACTCAGCTTATATATTTTGACAGGTATTTCTCCCCTCAGAGTTCAATAATGAATATGTGTTATTCTACATCAGTCGCCAAACGAGAAAGAGAAATACATTTGTACCTGTCATGACAAGAAGGGAAGAATCATCTTATAAGGAGACGGCAGTTGATTTATACGGCATTATAGTAATTGTTGATACCAGACCAGCAGTGGATGTGCTGCTGCTGCTATAAGGATGCAGTGAGATTGAGCTGCAATATTTACTGCTGTCAGATATGTCAAAGACAGTCATTGAGTAGCTGGAGGCTGTAGTGAGATGGTGCTGCAGGATGCCTAATGTCAGAGACAGGCATTGAGTAACTATACCAATTGCAGTGAGGTGGTGCTGCAATATTATACTGATGTCAAAATGACAGGCCTTGATGATTTAGGATTCTAGCAATGAATGAGTAGGCAAGCTGAACAGTGAGGTGGTGCTGTGCAGCTTCCAAGAGGTTGCTATATGCTAGACATGATCGGCATAATGTATGCATCTACAGATGTAGAGGCAGCGATGTTCTTTGGTGGATGACGTGCCGGATCTGCCGGCCATGCCAAAAAGTGGATATTTAACCGTCCCCGCACTGATGTGGTGCAGGTTCTTCTAAACTTTCGACCGCAGCACGTAAACTTTTCCCGGTACGTCTTCAGCGCTGGTTGAGGTACCACGCACCGTTAAGCTTAGTCTTGTGTCTTCATCTGCATCTTACAACCCCCGCATATGATCGGGTTGTTATCAACTTCCATCCGTACCATCGATGTATGGGAACATTCTTCATAGCAGCAACGTTATTGTATCTCTTGCTGACTACTCGTTAGATATTCTATGTTGTGATTACAGTCCTGAGTTCGATCCGCTCCCATCGTGAGCTGCTTGCGAGAATCCTGTTTGCGGGAACCAACCTGCGGGAACTTTCCAGCTTCCTGAGAATGCATCAACTCACGTGAACCTAAGAATGACGTATCAATGTCAGTAACACGATAGCCCAACTTAGGAATGGCTACCGATTATTCAAGTAACTATACTTAACATTTTAATTATTCCGTTAAATGCATTTTTCTTAATTATATGGTACCCGTATAAACGGTCCCGATCACTAAAAGGTACTGTAACGGTCTTAGGACCGCTAGTTATAATTTCTGTATATGTTAATAGTTATTCTCATTTTCTGTAAGGTGTTTTCACTAACCGCACCGTAGTAGGTTCATTAATATTAAATATATATAATTCTGATCATTCTACACCGTATTGATTGTTCTGGTTAGTTTATATATATATGGCCAGTGGCCATCAGTTCGTATGTTTTGTCTAGTTGTAGAAAATGTAGGACTGCAGTGCACGTAGGAAACACTATACAGCAACACTTATATATGCAGCACTTTCCCCCGCCATCATCAATTTTTCACTGAGGTCGCTGTCCATGCTATAACTCTGTTTAGCCCGGCATGCTACTGACTAAAACCTTTTCTATTCAGCTCGATAGGATAGGTTTAATATGATTTGAGACAATTTCTTCGTTAGGAAATCTGTAGTATACGCCTCTTTCCCGGTAGTTGCGATAATTTAGCCCCGCACTCCGGCACGATTATATCTCTAAGATATTGTCTCTCTTCATGTTCCACTAAGCCTTGAGGCTTCTTAATTGTTTGGATGTCCCGATCCGCACCATGGCCTGATCCGACCCTGGGAAACTGTTGGAGTTTCCGAGCGGTGATGGCCAAGGTGTGGTATCACATACATTCCCTGTGTATCCTCAGATACTTAGTAGTGAGCACTTTTGCCAATGTAGGAAAGCACTGCGCAAACATATCTTAATTATTATTTTCTTTTACTTGCTGAATAATCCTCCCGCACCGCAGTGCAAAACTGGGAAACTTGTATTTAAACCTAATGACAGGCTAAATAATTAGTTCCATAGAACCAGGTGACGGGCGAGATGCGCATCCCCACCGAATTCCATAAGAATGTTTGAGCACGATATTTAGATCTGCCACACCCTCACGGGAAGGACATTTACGGTGAGTATTCGTCTCTTTTACCCCCACCATAATGATAGATCAGTTGCCTAAACTGCTTTTGTGAAAAGTAACCAGTGTCTTGTGACGTTTTATGTGGTTACGGAGCGAGATGTCTGGATTCTTATCCAGTTCGGAGATCTTACTAAGTAACATGTATGAGCGCTGTCTTCAGTATTGATGTTGTAGGGCATCCGTTCTCAATGACAGCCGTATCTAACAGCGAGGTAGACACCCGCCATTTGCGGCCTAAAATAGTTCTTGTCACTAAAAACGAAAGGTGAGATAAGCATAGAAGAAGGCCCGCATAAATAAAGCGGCAACTACTAAACCAGCATACCAAGAATTACATAAGACGGTAATATGGGGATCCTTTGGGAATCGTTCGTCTCGTCTTCACGTAAAACAGCACGCACCCTATAGTCATAATCTCACTAGGTATTGTCTTTTCTTTTCAGCATTTTATATAAATATTAGAGTGGGCCCATTCTTGCCTATTACTCTTTACACCTTAAGCAGTGGGAACACCTTCCCGTGATGGAGGCCTGCGCGAGGCGCTTGCCTCTCGCAAGGATTCAGCGATGATGGTTAAATAGTTACGTCTCATGTACGGGAGCCTCCCTGGCGGGGATATCTCTGCGGACCTACGAGTCTGTGTGGTACCTCCGGGAGCCCCATGTTTAAAATTTCATCCGGCTATCTCTATGTCTTGTATTTTCATATGCTCATCATTTCTATCTAGCACACTCGACAGTCTGTTTAGGTAAAATTATTGTATAGACTTATTTTAATTAGGTCACCAAATCAAATCTTGTAAGTCCATAGATCACGAAATTGCTATGGACAGGCATACTGGTGACACAAACTCTTGGGATGAGACTGTTGTGTTTAATGTTCGCGACAATGGTCGCAGGGCCCCACCGGAACGATTGAGTTCCACCGGCCTTAGGAGCTGGTCTTTGTTACCCGTAGGGCAGTATCGTACAGGATCTGTCACCCCGAGACAGGAAGCTGACCAGCATCATCATTCGCTGTGCACTTGCGGCACGGCGAGTCAACATCATACACTGGAATGGCCGACACTACCCCGCGAGCTACAAGTGGTGCCCGATGTGGGGCCTGAAGAACATCATTGTTAACATGCAGTGAACTCAGGCCCACACCATATAGTTAGCTCAGTTCTATACCATCTCCATTTAGCGACGACTCCCTCGATCAGGAGGTAGCATCATATGATGGATTCACAGCTCACATGCTCACTGACTATGCCAGAAATTCTCCTGCAGGATCAACAACCCCGCAATATAACCTGTTTTTGCCTGTCAGTGACGGCACCTTTCGGGATGCCTCACAGGCGGGAACAGAGTTTAGAACTATATCGGACGTCCACGACAGGCCACCACCATCAGGGCCAAATCGTGGACGACCCCGACAAAGACCCGATTACGGGCATGTAAATAATCCTTCAGACTACTATCATTCATGCGTGTCATCTACGGAGACCATATGGCTGGGTGACAATCCACATTACAGACAACCCCCCGCACCGCCTCCTTCTAGCGCAATGCTATACTCGAGGGGAACACCACGGCTTTATCGGGAGGAATTGGCACCACCTTTTCGCTGGTACATCAGTCATGCTACACATCACAACCATCAGCCTACTGCGCTACTGCCATATGAGAAATATCAGTCCTCACCTCGGGAAGCACGTCCGCCTCCCGTCCATAGACCCATGCCAGTCTATGGTTCTACAACCAAGCAGGATTCACTAAATTGGAGTACGCGTGTTCTCGCTCCTCGGCATCGATACTGACGGGAAACACCAACACCACCACCACCACCTGCACAACGACCAGCCTCACAATACTCGTCAGTCTCACAGATACCCCCACCACCCAGATTTCAACCACTTCATTCTTCCCGTGGTCTTGGCCGAGGCATTCTCCCGCCCGCATTTAGTGGGGGAAATGACTGGACCAATTACAAAATACAGTTCGAGATAATAAGTCGGACTAACCGCTGGAACGATAAGCAAATGGGTGAATATCTCGCCGCAAAGCTTTCCGGAAAAGCCCTTCAAGTTCTTGCGGATCTCGGAACTGACTACACACCCACCTACACCCAATTGGAACAAGCATTGACAGAGCGATTTGGCGACACAGCTCTCGGAGAAACAAGTCATCTTCAGATCAAAAATCTCTGATGACGCGCGGGAGAAACTCTTCCAGAGTTGGCTAGTCGGATCCAAAGACCAGTCACCCACGCATATCCGAGCACCAACATGGAAGGCGTAATCCATCTGCATCTTGACACTTTTATCGATGCATTGAGCGGTGAACCAGCCCTGAAAGAAAAGTTATTTCTTGGCGACCACGGTAGTTTGGCCCAATTAACTGCAACCGCGGTCCGTATAGAAAACTTTCTGGAGCAGGAAAAGAGTAGCCGATGCCAACTCCATCCTATCAACGAGATAGAGGGTGCAGCTGTCGCCACGCCCACTAGTGCTCCCCCCAGTTCATCAACACCAACCGCACCGACATCACCACAACCAGCTGTAGAGAATTCCAATCAGAATCAAGCGCCTGGAGGAAGGGGGCGTGCCCATACAGGAAGCTATAACGGGGCTCCCAGGCGCGGGAACCAGCGCAAATATTAGAGTGGGCCCATTCTTGCCTATTACTCTTCTCCGACTTTAAGCGGTGGCGACACCTTCCCATGACGGAGGCCCGCGCGAGGCACTTGCCTCTCGCAAGGATTCAGCGACGACGGTCCATGCGAGGATAATACTTCTCACCCAAACTAGCACTAGGAGTAGTGCCCGCGTGAGGCACATGATTTTTCGTCCCTACAGAGATAATTTTCTTTCCTTTCAGCTTAGAGGTATAATAGCTTATATTAAGTTAAATAGTTAAGTCTCGTGTACGGGAGCCTCCCTTGCGGGGATACCTCTGCGGACCTACGAGTCTGTGTGGTACCTCCGGGAGCCCCATGTTTAAAAGTTCATCCAGCTGTCTCTATGTCTTGTATTTTCGTATGGTCATCATTTTTATCTAGCATACTCGACAGTCTGTTTTGGTAAAATTATTGTATAGACTTATTTTAATTAGGTCACCAAATCAAATCTTGTAAGTCCATAGATCACGAAATTGCTATGGACAGGCATACCGGTGACACAAACTCTTGGGATGAGACTGTTGTGTTTAATGTTCGCGACAATGGTCACAGGGCCCCACCGGAACGATTGCCTGAGGAGCCGGTCTTTGTAACGCGTAGGGCAGTATCGTACAAGATCCGTCACCCCGAGACCGGAAGCTGACCAGCATCATCATTCGCCGTGCACTTGCAGCATGGCATGTCGACATCATACAACGGAATGGCCCGACACTACCCCGCGAGCTACATTTACTACAACAACACTTTCCCTCAAGGTTTCATTATTTAACCTATCCTAAGCGCGCGGAAATCACCACTACACCTGTCAGAATGGACAGCATTAGTAACACTTAAAGTCAAATGCCATAGCGGCCATCACCCTATGCCACCATGGCCTTCAACACGTGCGTGTATCCAGTCAACAACCCTTGATACAACATTATTAAACCATCACATAATAACTCAGAAACAGTGTCTTTGAGAATATCATCAAATGGCGTCAAACCACGTATATGCCCATCAACATAAAGGCATGTTTAGAAACTCAATTAGACTGCGCCATTGCATTACATAATAAACCTATCTTACACCACAAACTCATTCCCCCCCCACCCCCCTCCCTCCTGCACCAGTCACCACTCCATACATGGATATAACTCATTTAGCCACATCACCTATGCATGTCTGGTGTCGAACCTGAGCTGGTGGCAGCAAAGCAGCAACTAGAAACCATCACTACGTACGAAACAGGACCACTCCCTCCCTTGGACGCAGCACATGTATAATACATTAATTAAAAATAATAATATCCTATATACATAATTCCGATAATATCGTTAAGAGAGCATGAGTCCCGCAGATTCAGCCAGTAGTTAGTAGGATTTTGCTACTGAATGCGATTACGAAAAAGATTCGAACGCTGTAAATAAACTATGACAGCCTCTCACCCTAATGTAGCTTTGTCCCGCTGTAAGGCTCATGTCATAACAAGGTGAAAGCAGACATTGCCCGACATGTTATCACCTCAATCACATAATGGCCCCATACCACCGTTGTGATATCTAAATTTGAGAGCAATGCTACGTGAATTTGTGGAAATATTATGTTGCATATTTTCAAACTAATATAACTGGAAGGTGTGTTGCTGCATACGAGAGGAACAGTTTCCAAGCAAATTTGTTTTCAAAATAATCATCAGCTTCCCTGTCTTGGACTTGAAATTGGGAAACTGGAATTTTAAGGATTGAAGGCTCAAATAAAATCACAGGTTTTCTGTCTCTGCAGTTGTTGTCTTGTTGATGGATTATATAGTATATACACGTAGAAAAGGATGAATGTTTAGACTAATATACACCGTCCGACCATTTTATCTACAACATCTTCCAATGTCCATGTATCAAATTGAGCAAATGACAACCCCCCCCCCCCCCCCAACACCCTCACACACACCCCGTCGTGCCACCACCACCACCATCCTACCACCTCATCTCCGCCACTGTAGCACATTTTGTACCGCGTTGGGACATGTAATTCTTTTAAACTGTGCTCTTCTCGTCGTTCTTAGTATCGATCATGACAAGAATGAGATGATTCCAAATCTTTTTACTACTTTAAAATCAGTCCAGAAATGGCTGAGTTATTCTTAATTACACCTTCAAATTCTGCTCAATATAGTTCTCTAAAAGCCATAAGCACGTGTATGTACTTAGTGAATGAGGAGGATTGTGTATCACGTGATCGCTTTCCCTGCCTCTGCAACTCGCACGCTGATTGGTTGTGACGCTGCAGCTGTGGCGTCACGAGTAGTATAAAAGGAGCTGGAAAATCATAATCGAGAGCTTATCAGGATAGAGAGAAGGCGTATAAGTGAAATCACATACCAAATCGAGAAATCTGTAGCCGATGAACGATACAATGGGATTGTGGTACATGTAGGAACTAATGATATCGGTCGTAAGAGCCTTGACAGAATGATAGAGGACTACACTACACTCATACAAACAATCCGTCGCCAGTCACCCGAAACACAGGTATTTGTATCATCACTGCTTCCACGCCCAAACGAACCATATGAAGATGATCTGGTCAGTGAGTTCAACACACGATTAGAATCCCTAGCGGTGTGGCTCGCTGTGACTTTCATTAACCATTCTTTTATTTTCAGCAGCGAAGAGGGCCAAGTATATGGTGAGTTATTCTGGGACAATGTCCATCCCAACAAATGGAAGGACATGGAGGTGCTAGTTTTACCATCTTGCGATCAATCCGGTACACGGCCAGTCAGAAATAACCCTCAAACCAAATACTATATGACAGGTACACCTGATCCACATCCTGTATCAACATCAGATGTAGAAAAAGATTTGGGGGTTCATGTCGACAGAAACCTCTCTTTTGACATACATATAGGGAACATTGTATCCAAGGCAAACAGTACAATAGGCCTAATCAAGAGAACATTTACCAACATTGATCAATCTACTTTCACGCTACTATACAAATCACTTGTGCGACCCATTCTTGAATACTGCAACTCAGCATGGTCTCCAAGATTGAAAAGGCAATCGCAGCTATTAGAAAGAGTACAACGCAGAGCAACAAAACTTGTCCCACAAATCAGAGAGTATAGCTACACAGAAAGACTTGAAGCCCTAAATCTAATGTCACTGAAATATAGACGGTTTCGTGGAGATTTGATTGAAACATTCAAACTCATCAAAGATCTATATAATATTGATAAGAACTACTTTTTCGAACTGTCCAATGTTACACGGACCAGAGGTCATAGGCCCAAGCTCAACATAAAACGTAGCAGCAAAGATATTCGGAAGCACTCCTTCGCAAATAGAGTGGCACCACATTGGAATTCACTGCCAACAACAATAGTCGAAGCAACCAGAGTCGAAATATTCAAGGGCAAACCAGACATCTTTTTCAAAGAAAGAATATTTGAATTCGACTGAACACAATTAATTGTGGTGTGGCTTTGGACATTGCTGTTACACATATGCTTATACAACATATGCGAGCCGTCAATTCCCTAAGTCATAATACAATTATTACATCACAGTGGACTAATCTTGAAACAGCCTGTGCATCTACATGAACATGCACACATGAAGATAGCGACACGTGTTGTATCCAGACCAGGGTTGCCTGCCCTACCAGTTTAGCACTGAGGCAATAACAAGCCAATGGCTTATGCCTTGTAAATTGATGATGATGAAGACCTAAAACCGTGGAATGCGAATATTGTGAAAGAAATATACAACTAGCTAACTCCTCCTGAAAAGATGGGGGATATTGCGCGCCCGAGTTAACCCTGCTTTACTGTCATTATTTGGTATAAAATGGCAGCTCCCATAGGTCGACGTTTTGCTTGTTTAGCAAAACAATTGCAGTTAACAACGTTTACACATAAGTATGCATTTTAATATATATATATATGTTTTATTCAGTTTTTGTGTTTTCTCTTGTTAATTGTTCTAATAGTATAGAACAATTGCTGTGTGATTTTTTTTCTCACATACCTAATTTCGGCTAATTACCTAACCCGGCTTTACTGTCATTATTGTAAAATGGCAGCTCCCATAGGTCGACGTTTTGCTTGTTTAGCAAAACAATTGCAGTTAACAACGTTTACACATAAGTATGCATTTTAATATATATATATATATATGTTTTATTCAGTTTTTGTGTTTTCTCTTGTTAATTGTTCTAATAATATAACAATTGCCGTGTGATTTTTTTTTCACTTGTTACCTAATTTTGTTATAATATGAAAATAGGCGTTGCCTATAAGCGAACGCAGATACCATTTATTGCTTAAAAAATAGGACGAATTTGTATATGGTCGAAATGTCCTAAATACGTATGCCCATGTATAGTACATTCGAAGCTAATTTTTTAATCATGCATAAAGATCATTCTGGTAAATCCAGTC
This sequence comes from Chaetoderma sp. LZ-2023a, assembly GCA_034401795.1. Classification (NCBI taxonomy): domain Eukaryota; kingdom Metazoa; phylum Mollusca; class Caudofoveata; order Chaetodermatida; family Chaetodermatidae; genus Chaetoderma; species Chaetoderma sp. LZ-2023a. Next base: position 104,385,519 of record CM067366.1, read on the forward strand.
CACGATATTCACAACAATGCGTCTGCCCATTGCCAGTGATATACGACAGCATTATTGCATCTTCTAGGGGGTCCTCTCACCATTAAATAGTTGCACCAGTCCAATAACGTTATAAAATTTGTACCGACGTATCGTGGGTGCTCCTCGCTAAATGGGGGAAATACAAACGAGTCCATAGTAACTATGACGTCATAATGAAATGTCGTCCACTAGAATTTTTAGATCACGTTTATCCAGACATAAGCTACAAAAAACGGGAATAATTGCCTGTCTGCGAGTAAATACATGAATGTACATTCCATCTGGGTGCGAATTGCGTGGTACCCAGCCTTAAATTTTCTGCTACCAGCGCTAAATGCATACGACATTGACAACAACGACTTTCCACAGACATGAGCATTAAAAATAATACGAGACAGTCAACCAAACCTCATATTGCATTTACAGACACATAAATAGGAATAAATAAAGCTTGTATCTGGTCTGCATCAGACGATTTAACCGTTTTACATTCTGAAGTAAATGTATGCTATTTCGTGATAACAATATCACACACATTTTGGACATTGAAAATGCGCAGTAGGTTGTCCTAAAATAACTAGGGGAACACGCATAATGAAGAACCATATCCCATAATGCAACGGGGGTCCATGAAGAAACCACAAAAGCTATATCATAAGCCGAAACCAAAAAAAGCTTGCGACCGGAAACGAAGCTTTCGCAGTCGCATGGTATATGTATTTTAGCCTGGTTCCCTGTCTCATTTTCTGTTGATTTTTCCACATTACACGTACGTACATGTTATCTATGTACACTCACTCCATTCGCGATGGCTCCGCGCGAAGCCATCGCTCACTGTGTTCGCTATTAATTAGGATGGGGCAACCAAACTCCATGGTATTTTGCTAAAACTTATACTTTCCTTAGGCCAGTCACCAAACTCATACCAACCAGTGAAAAAGTATATGCATCGATCGATTATTTTAAGTATTCTCTTGCTGCTTATATAAGTTTCATAGGGAATTTATGTACAATTTTAGTATTCATAGTTTCGCACATCCGGGCATCTTGAGATCGGCCGCCATTAAAGTTGGGCCAAACATACTACATGCTAGAGGACTTCCCAAAGCAATGCATTGTTTACATTTTCCATGAAGCTCAAACCATTAAACCCTGTATCTGAGTATCTGTAATAAACCCGCCCGGTATCAGAAAACATCAAATCATGAGTGAACTTTGCAAGATAGTAAAGAAAATGTAATTAAGGTTTTACGACCCATTGCTCGTAATGTTAAATTAGCCCCTCCATAAATGGCGTCGCTACCAGGGTATTATGGGAAATTTGATCGTGATGATGTCATCGCGATTCTATGAATCTGGCAATAAAGTTTGGACCCCCCCCCCCCCCCCATCAAAATTTACATGCTATCTGGCAAGTCATGGCTGCCGAGCGCCATGGCAATGCACAAAATAGCATACTAAATGCCCAAAACGCCAATAAATGAAATAAATCATGCATTCCACATTTGTTTAGTGTTCTCGGGTTACAGTAGGGGCACAGAAGCTGTTTTATTATAAGACACTAATAAGTTAGAGCCATATTTAAAATGCGACCCGGTTTGGCAATGCTCAGACTACCCCTTTAACAAAAATATGCTTCAAATAATGGAAACAAGTCACGGAATTTGCCAAAATGCACAAATCATTGAGATTCTAACATTTACTTATACAAAATCTAGATTAGGAGGAAAAATAAACCTGTTATTTAATTTTATAATATGCAATCCGCAATACCACGGAATTAGGTCACATTTTAATAGAATCTTTGGGAGTAGGATGGTTGTGATTGAAGCGATCCTGAGAAGCCATCCAAGCAGCCAGCACTCCAAAAAGCACCATCTGTTAACTAGATAATCTGATCTAGATGCTAGTATAATAGTAAGAATGAACGCCACCTATAAAAGTGAAAATTTCCTTTGAAAACTCTGTCGACATTTCCGAGCATTTTTCAAAAGCGGACATTTTTTACTACACCTGGTTATGCAATCTTGTGTAATTAAAACTAAAAAATTTAGCATTTGAGTTGGTTTTGGTATAATTACATTTGTCAGATAAGAAGCTTCAAAATATAAACAAATCATTATTATTATTATATGTGTGATATGTCACTATAACTTGTAGATGAAGCCTTGCCACAGAACTTTGTATACCACAGAGTTTGGATCACAGCCCCTATGATGTAATAAATGAATACCGTAGGTTGTATCATAGCAATAAAAGGGTTTTTTGGGGATTTAAACTATACAAATTAGTGTTTAACCATTTAATGGAATAGATCAGTCAACAATGTAGAAAATTTATAAAGAATGTCCATTTGAAAACAAGTTGACTGAAAGGTATTTATTCCTAATTGAGAAATTATTTTCAGTGCAATCATTTTGAAAATAAAAAGAGCTTAGCTCTAAGAATGTGTATAATTTAATTAAACTTTCACCGCTAAGATATTTATTACCATAATTAATAAGTTGCTGTCAAATCTCCTTTATTCACTACCTATTTATAATATACAATACAACATCTAACCGTCTAACGCAGCAAACATTTCCAGTAAAATTGTTTTTAAAATTGTCAACAGCTGTCATATCCTAAGAGATCACCTGCCTTAAGGTCACTTCTGTTAAATATTTTGAAAACAATTTGCTTGGAGTGAGCCTCAGGTACACAAAATGCAAGCTTAGTTTTCAAAATCTGAGAAAAGAATATGAAGGTCACAGTTTAAAATGTCACCAGCTATCTAGAAGAAGCTTATGATTTTGCAAGAAATATATAGACACTTGGTACTTAGAATTTCTATCAACTATTTACTGCTAGAATTTCTAAGTACCAAGCGTAACTTTCAAAACCACTTTGCAGAATTGTGTCTAATTTGACTATGTCCTATAAGGTGTGTTTCTAGACGTTGTAGACTTAATTTGTGATAAACTATGCGCTCGAAGGGTAACTTTGATTGAATGTCAATAGGCAGGTTTACATAAAAGTTTTCTACGTCTTGCACTGTATGACTGAGAAGGAAACAAAATAGTCTGAAATTGTCTAAGTAACTTGTGCAATTTCAAACAACTAAACATACAGAAATCAAGAACTAAATGAGGGTTTGTATTTTTGCATTACTGGGCAGATGAGTGCAGATAATAACAGAGTCAATTGTCAAAGTGTAAGCTGTCGTGGACTTGTTACTTTGATGACAATATCTGATAATTTATCAGAATCTTGACGCACGTCTCATAAGAAGCACGTAAAATATGTGTGGAAAGATAAGGTATTTGCTCACTGCGTTGTTGAAGGAACAATGCATGATGGTGGCGCAATGGCGCTGTAACTTCTAATTTATTGAATTTTGAGATGTTTGGTATGGAAATTAGCCGTGTGTTTTATAATATATGGTCTCGGACAATTTACCACATTAGCGTTGCTGGCGCAGCGTGTAAACTTTCTCTAAGAACACAGCTATCTGTACCCACGCTATACCACAGATGTTTGGAAAATAGACTATGTCCGTACGAATGGGTAAGGAACTGGTAGAATCTGCTATGGGAAACAGACTAAGTCCATTAGCTTGCGTCATCAATACCTGGCGCCACAGAAATAGTCAGTCTGAGCGGTAATCGCACAAGACTGTACTAGGTAGTACAGTCCAGCACTTGGCCTATGTTACAATGCTAAATACATATACGAAATTGACAACCATGACTTCCCACAGTTGTAGGTGTGATAAATAATATGAGACAGAGAATGATGCCTCATATTAGCTTTCTATATGCATAAATAGGAATAGACATCGCTTTTAGCTGCCCTGATTGATACTAGTTAATTTTTTTTCATTTTGAAATAAATGTACGCTATTTCGTGATAGCAATTTCACACAAATTTGGGACATTGAAAATGCGGAATAGGTTGCCGTAAATAAAACGGGGGGAAACACACGCATATTGAAGGACCATATCCCATAATGCAATGGGGGGCACATGAAAAGATCACAAAACCTATATCATAAACTGGTAATTATTCTTGTCAGTTTTGCAGCACAATAGCCGTGCCAGTCATTCCTGTGATAAATTTTCAAAAATATTTTTCTCTTAGTTTGCAAATGGACATTTTCTATAAGAATATTTCAATTTTTTTTAACAAATTTGTGTTTTAAAGGGTTAATTACACCCATATTATGCCATATACACTGTCTATTACACTAAAAACCTAGAAAAGAAGACCGGGGGGGGGGGGGTGGGGGGGATGCCCTTCGGAAGAAACTACCAACCCTGATATTATGCTGTTTATGTCACTTATCGCTCTTTGGATTCTGCATCATTCCTTAAATGTATACACCACGGCTATCAGAAATGATTATCCATTTCCCTGTCATCCTAACATGTCTAATCCCTAATGAATTACCTCCCCTTCTTTCCATAGCCTGGGAATGTCATACCCGGTATATATGTGATGTTTATATTATGTTTTCTGTTATTTTGATAGTAATTTATAAGCAATTCAATTTAATCATTTCAGAGTAATTGCCTGCAGAGGACTGCAATGTCGAGTGAAAAAGCTAAGCATGATTCTTGCCATTATATCTAGACAGGTTTAAAGTAGAATAACTCCACGTAACTCTCCGGACTTGTATGCAAGCTAATTTTCTGTACAGATGTGACGTTATTTTGTATACAAACATGTATGACCAGCCTCGCAATACTAAGTCTGCAAATTCTGCATATACGTGTAGTTATAAGTAATGGACTGCTAACTAAGAGTGACTTATTCTATGTCAAACCAATGGACCTTTACAGATTTAGCTATGCCCCACCCTTCACTAGCTAAGCTCCACCCACACCTCACTCATGTTGGGATTGATCGATCCCTGAACTCACTGACTATCAATTTCCAGAAAACTATACAGGTAAGCTGTTGAATACTTTGAAACTTATTTCACTTATGGGTGCGGTTGTTAGTTAGAGCTTCACAGCATTATAAAAACGAATGTCGGGATCGATATCAATTTTCATACCGGTATACCTTTAAGACCGGTATTATTCTGATGGGAAAAATGGAGTGAGGCTTGAGTAGTATGATTCCATATTCAACGTATGCCAGCGCTGCTTAAAATAATGGCCACAAATTTCCACAATAAAACCAAGAAATTACATGAATCCTGAATCGTGAAGCCTTACGCCCAGTCAAATTAGTTTCAAAATATTCAACAGCATCTTTATTAAATAGTAAAGACATACAATTCGTACGTGTCAGACTATTAAGCATTTAAGAGGGACTAAATCGAATCATTCGTGACATACATGTACTGATTACGATGTCACCATACACATCACATAGTTGATTATGACATCATATGATGGATGGATAAACTGGAAAGTTCAATTGTTTTTGTGGCCACCATTACTAAAAATAGGATTTCCATTCTGAAGCATTATTTGGCTCCATCAACTCGATATTGATACGGTTCAACTTATTGCTTCCCCATGCAGAGACTATACACGGTCAAAGTTCAACATCAACATTACCATGGCAAGCAAGGGTGCTGGTGATGGAGACTGTTGATACATTTTGTAACTCTGTATAATATTTAGTGTTTAAAATGTCAGAGGGAGGGACAGTTGAGAGGGGTGGCAACTGACTTGCTAATGGCTCTAACCATATGGCTGATGCCTAGAGATGCTATGGTGTGGAGATTATATATCCTGCATGGTTCTTTTTGCTCTCCTGTTTGGAGTGTTTCTATTTTCACCAGGGTCCCTCTTAGAACCTGGGTAATGCAGTAAGAAACATGCTCCATCCTAAGGTTAGGTGGTGCTGTAATACTCTTGAATCCTCAGTTAGAACTGGAAGTCTTTTTGTTTCCCCTACGTAGGTGCTGGGACAGTAAAGTGCTGAGCTATCAGTAAGTCTTTCTTTGGACATCTCTCTAGTGCTCCTGACTCCTCAGTTTTAACTCTTGTTTCCATTACATATATGTTGGTAGTGGGGATGGGACGAGGTACCTATCGTCCCCTTCCTTGGCTGCCTCTGTGAGAAGAATTAACTTTGAAATGGAGGGCAGGATAATCTCTCATTGGAGATCGATGGTCTGTATTGGCTTCTGCCATATTTTGCTGATTAATGTTTAACTGGTAAAACATGATACGCCAGTTTTTAAAGCCACAACGCCGAGGGATACCTGACGCTTGTCTTCAGTTAACGGAAGAGATGTGTCAGGTATCCCTCAGCATCATAGCTTATCACATTTACCAGTTTGTATAATATTCAGTTTCTTTCTGTGTATTTTCAGAATTGCACATCAACGGCGCACAGTTATACTCCTAGCGCGTCAATCTGTCCACCGTATTTGTAAAAATCCATATAGATTCAAATGGCAGGCGCTCGGTGCCGGATGTATGGGTACTGGTGTCGGAATGGCGAGCCTAGTTGCATTATGCCTTTCAGCTAATGACAATTGTGAGTCATCTAGAGTACTGATCAGAAATAACGTAAACTATTTTTCCACCCACCACCAAAAAGAACGTACTGTTCAGTGTTTAATATTCGGAACATAATTTGCTTAGACATGATGGAAGACATTGCTTTTAGGCAGCAATGTCTTCCAATCCAATTATGTTCAAAATATTCAATAGAATATCTTATAAGCTAACATGTTTGTTTCGTTAGCTGTATATGTTGACGTTGTTATGGAAACCTCTTATCTTATTTCTGAGCTGTACTGTAATTCTCTCTTGAGCTGTCTCAGTCAGAGAATTATCTCTATTGTGTTTCTCCTTGGTCCCATTAATGGTCGAAATCGGTTAAGAAAATTAAAACTTTGTCTTTCAGCAAAAGAAGAATATTTTGGAAAATCTTCCACTGGAATGGCTTCAGTGTACAGTAAATTTTCAAAGATTTTCTTCTTGCTGACTACACTCCTCAAAACCACAGAAGCATCTTGTTCATTAGCACTTATGGTCAAAGCAGTCAGAATCACCCTCTACAGTGGTCTTGAGGAATGTACATTTGTAGCCCAAGAGAAGGCTATTTGCAAAGATTTACCACTGGAATGATTGGCTTGGTTATTGAACCAGTAATTTTAGTGTTAAATTTCCAAAAATAGTTTTCCTGGCCAGTTGGCCTACAAATAAGTATTTCTTAAGACCAGTCTTAGACCACTGCAGAGGCTGACTGATATACAGATGGAAAATCTGAAATTGGAGCTGGGAACATGACTGCAACAGTTAGCAGGCAAGTGCTCTCCCCTGGCTATGTGCCTGGCTTATATTAGAAAGAGAAGGGTGGTAGGTGGGAGAGTAAGTGGGGAGGATGAATAGTGTGTGTGCGTGCGTGCGTGCATGCCCGCGTTTCTGCGAGTGGACATTGAATAACTCTGGACATTGAATAACATCATTAACCCTTTAACCTCAAGCTGGCCAGAAATGTCTTCTGCAGTGGTCATGAGAAATGTCCATTTGTAGATTTTCGATAAGAGAGCCAGTTATTCCAGTGATTAATTTTCGAAATAATCTTGGTATGCAAGTCCATCCATCCATCAAATCGCTTCTTCTTCCTCTTCTTCTTAATGGTTTGACCGATTTCAACAAAATTTGGCTGAAAGGATCCTATGGTGGTGCCCTCCATACATTTTTTTCAGAATTTTGATTGATCAATTTTTTGTGTGAAAATCTTAGATTTTGTGAAAAATTTACCGGAAATGGTCAAAACGCTACTCCTCCATAGCTGCTTGACATATTTCAACCAAATTTGGTTAGATGTATTCTATGGTGATAGGCTCCATAACTTTCATTCAGAATTTTGATTGGTCAATTTTTCCGGTGGCCATCTTGTTTACTGTAAAGAATTGTGTATATTTAAATGCAAATGTTTCAAATGCTAATGGTGCAGGCGAGCGTCACAGGCCCTTGGGCCTCTTGTTTAAACAGATATGAGGATTAAAATGTTAATTCATCTTCTTTCTGTTTATATTACGCAGATGAATCTTTGCTAAGAGCTGTGAGAGCTAACGATATCTATGAATTGGACAGGTAATGTGTACTAGTGCTTGATTTTGTGTACAGTAAATATAACGTGAATGTTTGCACATTGTGTATAAAGCTATGTCAAGTGAGTGAATAATCTAAGCTGTATGGACACCATGAGAAGTTTATTACAGTTAATCATTTACTGGGCAAGCGCGGCCATCAAGATATTTGTTGTTTAAACCCTTTAAGCCTTAAATTTGTTCAAGAAAATTTCAATTTTCTCAAAGAAAATGTCAATTTGAGGACCAAGAGAAGACTATTTTTTAACATGTACCACTGGAATGCAATAACTGGCTCAGTTATCGAGGCAGTCATTCCAATGGTAAATTTTTAGCTCACATGGCCAGAATCAAACACATTAAGGTGGAACGACCCTATGATGATAGGCTTCAAGAAATTAAATGAGAATTTTGATTGGTCAATTTTCTTAATGGTCATCTTGGATTTTCCGAAAATTATGCATCATGTCTATTTCAATGCAAATGGTTCAAATGCTAATGGTCCAGGTGAGCGCCACAAGCCCTTGGGCCTCTTGTAAAAAATAGTCTTCTCTTGGTCTGCAAATTGACATTTCTCAAGCCGTTTTTGGATAATATGAGTGTTAAGGAATGTTCATTTGCAGGTCAAGAGAAGACTATTTTTGAAAATTTACCACTAGAATGTCTGGCTCGATTTAATAGAGCCATTCATTTGGACAGTGGTATATTTTAAAAAATTGTATTCTCTTAACTGCAAATGGACATTGACTTACACAAAATGTCTCTTTTCCTGGCTAACCATGATTGCTAATAACCACCTTTCTATAAAACACAATATCTTGGTGCAAGAAATCAGGTGGTATTTTTAACCCTTTGACCAACAAATCCATGAAAACGTATATATTCTTTATGATATAAAACTTAAGTCTGTTGAATATTTTGAAATTAATTTAACTGGAAACCATTGCTGCCTAAGACAGCAACGGTACTTCATATTAATTTCAAAATATTCAACAGTTTTCGTGTATGGTAGTGTTCAAAATGAGATATGGGGACTTCATCGGTGAAATTATTAACAGGTTTAAGCGTCACTCTAATGTTTATTTCAGGTTGCTGAAGCTGGGTGTTGATGTCAACACCCGTCATCAGCTTGGCTGGACAGCCCTGCATGTCGCTGCCGTCAACAGGAATCTCAAGTAAGCAATAGAGGGATCCAGTTCTTGCTTTGCGCCACCCATTTCTAACTAAGCCCCATCCACGCATTGCCCATGTTGGGATCGATCGAACCCTGAATTCCCAGATTCGAAATATCAATGTAACTCTACAGGTAAGATGCTGAATATTTTTTAACTAATTTGACTGCATGCTGTTGCGGCCTATGGCAGCTTCACCCAGTCAAATTAGTTTCAAAATTTTCAACAGAATGTTTATTTAATAGTAAATTCATCAAAGACATTTTGAGCACTTGACATACTATTTCAGCTTCATGACAGAGTATTTCTGTCAATTATGATTGTGATGTTAGCCTACATGTCAAGTAATTGATTATGACCTCATATACTTGAGGGACAAATTGGATTCATCCATTATTGCCAAGATTTTACTGAAATACAAAGTAACCCTTTAATGGTCAAGCCAGCCCAACCGGCCGCTGCACTGATCTTGATGAATGTTTATTTACATGCCAAGAGGCAATCATTACAGCGCTAAATTCTGAATATTTTTTAATTTAGATTTTTCTTGACCAATTTTGACCATTAACTTCTGTCTGTTGCAAGCCACCAGACAATAAACTCAATGGGAAATAACGTTGGGCCTGCTGAATATTTTGAAAACAATTTGACTGAAAGTTGTTGCTGGTTTAGCCACCAACAACTTTCAGTCAAATTGTTTTCAAAATATTCAGCATATCCACAGTTAAACCCCTTGGAAAATGTAGTCTGCAGAAACTCAGCAGGCAGACAGTTAAAGGGTTAAAGAATATCTTATACATCAGTCCTACCACGTATTGCTCTGGGATATATACTTGTTCATTGTTTAACCCTTTAGCACTCATATCGGCCAAAAATGGCTTCTGCAGGGGTCTTGAGAAATGTCCATTTGCAGACCAAAAGAAAACTATTTTTTGAAGATTTACCACTGGAATGACTGGCTCGATAACCGAGCCAGTCATTCCAGTGGTAAATTTTCAAAAATAGTCTTCTTTTGGTCTGCAAATGGACATTTTCACATAGAAAATTTAAATTTTCTTGAATAAATTTTCGGGTTGATGGTTTAACTGTAAATTCGTGCATACATCTATGTTTATCTGTTTACATTTTCATATTTTGGACATCACTTTTCAGTCAAAATTACTGACATTTCCTCCTTGTGTTATAACAGTAGGCTTGAATGATATTGACCTCAAAGATATCATAATATATATTATGATACAAAAATTGTGATATTTTAATATATCATATGTCTTACGGAATTAACTTTGGTGGCGTGTTGGTCTTTCGTTGTGTTGGAATGGGCATGTATGGGAATGGGTGGCTAACAAGGGGTTGATATGTTATGTTTCCATAACTTCATTACAGTGGTGTTATAAATGCAGAAAGTTACGCGCAATAATGACATTTGTGTTCTTACTTTCTATTTCCTGGTCCAATTGGCTATAGTCTGTCTCAAAGAGATGTAAATATTGACAACCGTTACGCTCTAGCTTCGGCAGTCTAATTAAGACATGCTTTATTGTTTATCCCAGTTTATTATTTTAGTCCAAGCATTATGTAGTCAAACAGGGCATGGTCGAATAAGAACCTGAAAAATTGTGGAAAATCGACATTTTTTATCATAGGTCATAGAAAAGTCATGGAAAATGCTAATCATTCAAAATAAAATTTATCCTGACAAACAAATAAAGACAAAGCTTCAATAATGTATATACTATCTATTTATTCTAACCTTTGGGGGAAATGGCAGACTCAGCTACGTGTACTCAGCTTACATATTTTGACAGGTATTTCTCCCCTCAGAGTTCAATAATGAATATGTGTTATTCTACATCAGTCGCCATACGAGAAAGAGAAATACCTCTCATGACAGGAAGGGCAGAATCATCTTATAAGGAGATTTATAGAGCATTATAGTAATTGTTGATACCAGGCCAGCAGTGGATGAGCTGCTTAATTTCAGAGACAGGCATTGAGTAGCTATACCAATTGCAGTGAGATGGTGCTGCAATATTATACTGATTTCAAAATGACAGGCCTTGATGATTTAGGATTCTAGCAATGAATGAGTAGGCAAGCTGAACAGTGAGGTGGCGCTGTGCAGCTTCGAAGAGGTTGCTATATGCTAGACAGGATCGGCATAATGTATGCATTAATCTTCTTTTTTGGGGGTAATTTAATGCGGAACTCGATATCTGCGATTTCAGGATTAAATAAGGCCATAGCTCGGGTGTTTTATTCATTAGCTAGGAGCCGCCCATATCAAATAAAATAGCTGAGTGTACCAAAAATTTAACTTAGAAATATGAATATGCGGCTACGTCATAAACGCACAAATCTACTAGATATTAATTCTTGAAATTTTTATGTTGCCTTTTAACCACGCCTGCGCTCACACCACGTCTGCGCTCACACCACGTCTGCGCTCACATATTTCTACACTCCAACCTAATACCCATAAAGCTGGATATAACCTTTTGCTGTATTGTTTGACTTATGAATGTATTTTCCAGTATGGTTCGTAAGCTCTTGCAGGCAGGAGCTGATTCCAACCTTGGCGATGAATTCATTAATGCTAATCGAACCGCTCGTGACAAACACCTCAATGCACTTCAAGGTACATGACACATTTGTTTAACCGTCTGACTGCTGAGGTTTTGCAGACAACATTTTCCAAGAGTTATAGCTTTGGACCGGCTAAATATTTTTAAAACATTTGACTGAATGTTGTGGGTCGCTGAGCCACCAACAACTTTCAGTCAAATTAAAAAAAAAATTCAGCAAGTTAAGAGTTTTTGCTTCTTGAAATTATGTCTGGTGGCTTGCATCAGCGAGACAGTTAAATTTACATTTTGTTGAGCCTATGGTTCAAATTCATATATACAGCACAGCTCAGAAATAATGTCGCTGGTTTCCAAAACAAAATGTACTGTTGAATATTTTGAACTTAATTTGATTAGAAGTGTTACACAAATTGTGGAATGATTTAATGTTTATGCTGTTATATAATGGTTTAGTGCGTAATTAACCATTTAACACTCAAGCCAGCCAAAACATTTTCTGTTGTGGGCTTGAGAAATGTCCATTTGCACACCAAGAGAAGATTATTTTTTAGAGTTTCAGGGCAATGACCGACTCGGTTATCGACTAGACTGTGGTAAATTTGTACACGTCTTCTTCTGAAAGAATTAAAATATTCTTAAGCAGATTTGATGATTAAAGGGTTAGTTGAGGATAGATATGAACCCTTTACTGATTGTTTTGAGAATCTCTTTATGAATGAATCCAAAACAAAATTCACCCACCTATACACCTGTCGACAAAGCATAAAACTAAAGAAAATGGCAATCCACTTCGTGGCGGCGAACCATGGAGGAAAAGTGAAACTTGGGCTCGCTGCTCTATAGTACTGCTGACATTGCTGCATGCTGCGTCATGACATCAATCGGCTACCCACAGGGAGATGGTCTATCTCCGGTGCTTTTCACCTGTTACCTGGCTGCTGCATTGAAATCTGTAAGGGAAAGTTCCACAAGACCAAACACCAGAATATGCCAATGATGTGGACGTCATAGATGAGGAAAAGAAACCCCTTGACGAACTTCTCCCAATAGCTGCAAGCAAACTAAAAATTGAGAGTTTCTTTGTGAATAAATCCAAAACAGAGTTCACCCACGTATACCTATCTACAAAGAATGAAACTAAAGAAAATGACGATCCATTCCGTGGCGGCAAACCATGGAGGAAAAGTAAAATCCTGGTCTCACTGCTTTGCAGTACTGCTGACATTTCTGCATGCTGCGTCATGGGCAACATAGCTTTTCAGTCTTTCTGGAAGCTATGGATTCGTAGATCAAAGATGCCCTTGATAAAAAGGCTACGTTTATACAATGCAACCTGCATATCTTTGATGCTGTATAACTGTAACAGCTGGGGAGCTCCAAAGGCAGCTCTAGACATACTTGATGCCTGCCACTACAAAACTCCTATGCACCGTCACTGGACACAGATGGCCAAACAGCATAATTTCCAATGATGCACTATACAAGACGTGTAATACGTCGCCGCTGTCCGCAAAAGTCACCCAGCAAAGAGAGCCTTGGAATTTGTCCTCCTGGGAGCCAGGAGAGGACCTCATTGCATAAATCTGTTAAGCGTGCTATGAGGTGACCTCAAGAAAGCAGGACTCGGTACACACTCAGATCAAGAATGGCCCTGAGAAAGCTAGAGATTTTGGCTAAGAACAAGACACAGTGGTTGAAAGCAAAGAAGGACTGATTGCAGCTAAAGGATGTTTCTACTACTACAGCCGCAGAATACAGTAATCACACACACACACGCATGCACACACACACACACACACACATTGTACTTTTCCTCCATGGTTCACCACCACGAAGTGGATCGTCATTTTTCTTTAGTTTCATGATTTGTCGCATAATTACACATATTAATAATTATGTGAAAATCTAGTTGTAATTTCTATTTGTTCACTCTTCCAAAATAAATACAGCAAAATTGCTATAAAAACACATAGATATTATAATTTATGTGACAACAGGTGGCTGATCACATTAATTAAACGACCACCATTCTACATTGACCAGTGTTGTATTTGTTTTTACCTGCCAGTATTGCTTGAACGTGAAGAGGAATTCTGTGATCGCTTGAACTCTCGTGCTACTTTCCAGGGATGTACACCGCTGCACTATGCTGTACTAGTGGATGACATGGATATTGTGACTGCCCTAATACAAGCAGGTATACATTTGTCATATGCACCCATCAAAGAACAGCCATAGAATAGACGCCTTTCATTAGCCCCCATTAAATAAAACAAAATCAAGGTCTTTCACCCTCTATATAATATAAAGGGCACCTGTTTAGAATTAACAGGTTTAATTGTATTTCAGTATGTCTTCGCATAAAAAATAACAGACCATTGCTGACCACAAGTCCCCTACCACCACCCCCTACTAACCGAATCCATGCAGGCATTCTAATAGTATCCAGGAGGATGTCACAGAAACTTCCAAAGGCATATGCCCACATACGCACGCATCTTCTATTTTGCTCGAGCAATCAAATTACTAGGTATGACTTGCTCATATCATACATAACATGCCTTTCTCCTGTTTAGGAGCTGATCCTACTCGTGAGAATGCCAATGGTCATAAGCCATTAGAGTATGTACGTCATATGGAGATAGAACATATTTTACAGGAAGCAGAAAGCAAGGTATATTACTCCGGTACAGTGAATTTAGAATTTCAACTCTAGTCATATTGTATTCATACTTTATGGTCATATATGGTATACTATATTGAGCTTTAAAAAAACGTATCTCATATCTGTCATGTCTACAGCAAATTTAGACTTTGTCCTGTCTGTATTTTCAACACTTGTCTATGATCACCAACATTTGGGTATGAGTGTATCTTAGGTTAAATCTGTGTCAATAGTTTGTACATTACAGAAAAAATAGGATTCTAATTTCAAATTGTACATTTTTATCTATTTAAACCAAATATATTGATATCACTTTTTGAATTAAGTACACAGAGGCCCAATAGCTTTAAGTTTTAGGTAGCCGAATGTCAAGGTCCTTGGTCCTCTTGTTTACATTTCTGACACAGCTTTCTAAGCCACTTATATAGTGCATCACACATGTTTAGTTGTGACTCAAACCTGGTGTCAGTCAGTCAGTCAGTCAGCCAGCCAGTTAAATTTCGGACAAAGCTTCCTCAGTTGATAGTCTAACATGTAACACTCGCATGCTCAAAGGTTCTGCAGATTTGATATTTACCATCTACAAAACAACAATTTAGAGATAAAGACACTTATGATGGTGAGAAATAGAGGGAATCATTTCTAGCTATGCCCCGCCCATTTTCAGCTAAGCTCTGCCCAATTTTTACACATGTTGCAATCGACTTTGAAACTTGAATTCCCAGGATCTAAGTTTTAACGTAACTATACAGGTAAACCATGGAATATTTTGAAACTAATTTGATTGGGGGAGGGAAGGGAAGAAATGGAGTCAAGACTAGACTATTACTTATTACTGAAATGACTGGCACAGTTATCGAGTCAGTGATTCCAGTGGTAAATTAAAAAAACCTGTTTATCTTGGCCGCCAAATATGCATTTCTCAAGATGACTGCAGACTGTTTTCGGCATTTTAGCCATGAATGGGTCAACATTGACTTTTGCGTGTTATAGTTAAGCTGTCATAACATTGCCCTATATGTGTATGAATTTCAGTACGTTGCGGACCAGCAGAAGCGTGAAGCTGATGAAAGGAAGCGATACCCGCTCGAGCAGCGACTGAAGGAGCACGTTATAGGACAGGATAATGCCATTAATACAGTAGCAGCAGGTGCATATGCAGCAGTGTGGGTTTAACCCTGTCATCGATGAATCCCTGTAAAAGTACATCCTTCCTAATGCATAGCATATTCTGTTGAAGATTTTGAAATTAATATGACTGGAGGCCAACGGCTTCCAGTCCTATTAATATATAACTATTTTTGACAGCTTGAAATTGAGATATGTGGAATTCATCGATGAAAGCGCTAATTGATAATTAATGGTTGTGGGAGATGTGAGAGGATGGTAATAATAATAATAATAATAATAATAATAATAATAACAACAGAAATCCAAGATGACACCTCTTAACCCTTTCACCGATTAATTCCCCATATCTCATTTTCAAGGCAACCATACAGAGAAACTGTTAAATATTTAAAATTAATTTGACTGGGAGCCATTGCTGTGTAAGACAGCAATGGCTCCCAGTCAAATTAATTTTAAATATTTAACAGTTTCTATGGCTCCCAGTCAAATTAATTTCAAAATTTCAACAGAATAGGTTTTATATTGTAAAGAATATACCTTTTCAGGGATTTGTCAGTGAAAGGGTTAAAAGACTAAGTTTATTGATTAGTCTCGGCACAAACATTGCAGGATAGTTCATGTTCTACTGAATGTGGCTTCATCAAACCTGGGAAGGAGGTTTCCAGTGGGGTTCTCAAGAACCCTCTTAATATTGGGGTCAAGAGATCAAAGCTCATCAAGATCATCAATAAGAGTGGGTGGTGAGATTTGGAATTCTATTAAATTTTTTGTTTTCGACACGCTTTCATTGTAGCATGTTAGTAAAAAGAATGTCAGCTAGAATCATTCTATGTGCTTAATTGGTAACTAGAGGTCTCATGTTTACCCCTTTCCAGATTGAATCAACAAATTTGTTACCCAAGAAATATTCTTTTTTTAGAGTTTAAATTTATGCCACTGCTGCCTTTTTGGAAGCTGTCCATTTGCAGTCCAAGAGAGAGTATCTTTTTAAACTTTACCATTGAAATGACTGGCTCGATAATCGAGCCAGTCATTCCAGTGATAAATTAAAAAAAATAGTCTTCTCTTGGCATGAAAATGGAAATTCCTGAAGACCACTGCAGAGGCTAGTTTTCGCCATGAAAGTGTTAACTATGAGACCCAGACTTTGGGTAAACATCAGGGTAAGATTGAGGCCATTGTCTCACTTCTCATCTTCATTATCATTATCAGTGGAGACAGGTAATGGATTTAAAATTCATCGCATTCTTCTAGATGTATGTTTGTGTATTATTTTCCAGCAATTCGTCGTAAGGAGAATGGTTGGTATGATGAAGACCATCCCCTTGTCTTCCTGTTTCTCGGCTCATCTGGAATAGGTCAGGCTAATATAAACACCAGCTCATTAGCCAGCTTTAGTATTAATTCTGAGAAATTTTAATTTAACCCATCGCTAAAACAAGTCTTGGTTCTAGAAAACGTCTAACAGCCCACATGGATTGAGAAATATGTATTTCCTTAACATATCCCTCATGTGGTTGTTTCTTATAAAGTCAAGTAACTAATACCAAGTGAATATGATCACTAAGAAAAATACCCAATGGACCAATCCATTTCTAGTTATGCCAGGCCCATTTCTAACTAAGATCTGACCACTACTTTACGCGTGTTGTAATCAATTTGAAACTTTGAAACCTGAATTCCCAGAAGATAATTATACAGGTAAGCTGTTAAATATTTTGAAACTAATTTGACTGAGGGCGGTTGAAATGTTAATTAAATTGTAAATTCATCAAAGACATGAAGTTCATAGACTTTAGTGACAAACTTTTCGATTTTTGTGGCAGAGCTCTGTCATTTTGTTTGTGACATCAGATAACATGTGACATCTTTGATTATGACATCAGATACTTGAGTGACAGACCCGCACCCACCATTGCCATGCAGATGGCGATGCTGTATAATTAGCTACTCATTTTACTCAAATAAATTCATTAATGAATTGTCATCTTAAATACTTTCTCAGGTAAAACTGAATTAGCAAAACAAGTGGCTGCCTACCTGCATAAAGGTAACAAAAAGGTAAGCAATAAAACAGATGTATTATACAATGTAAATTTTAACATGTAATTGGTGTCGCCACAAAATGTTGTGGCATTTTTAATAACCCTGTGTGTGCCTATGTATTCTCAGAGTTATTACCCTGATTCAACTAACCAATATAGGTTGTTATTAGTGCCCCGAGGAGATCTCATGATTTTGGTCTCAAAAGGTCAAAGGACAACCAGGATTGTCAAGTGCCATACTCAAGTTTTACTGGACAGATCGTGACAAAACTTGGGTGGCAGCTTGCCTTTTGTCTCTGGACAGAGAAATTTGTGATTTGTAAGTCAATAGGTCAAAGGTACTCTAAAATAGTTTACAGCCAGGATTCTTATGAAGACTGTCCATTTGCATGCCAAGAGAAGAGTAATTCTGAAAATTTGTCACTGGAATGCCTAACTCGTTAACCGAGCCCGTCATTCCAGTTGTAAATGTTCACAATTAGTTTTCTCTTGGCATGCAAGTTGACATTCAACAAAGCAAAGTATTTAATTTTCTTGACCAATTTTGACGAATAATATGATTTATCATATAAACAAGCCTTCTAGACCATTCCATATTTTTCGATATGAGCACACATGCCATATTCAACGGAGTATTTTCATTGGCTGTTAGGTGCGCAACCCATTTAAATCGACCAATTAAAACATTGATTGATGTGAGCGTGATGCCTAGGGATTACTACGCGGTACTGTTTTACTATGATTTGTCATTCATGAAACGTCATCGCAAAATGTCATCGTTTGACAGTTTATCAGTCGGCAGCGAATTAACGATTGATGGCCGTAGCTCTGTGATAGTCTTAGAAGAAAAGTGTAGTTTACGGCTGACATCGCCATATTTTGTGTTTGTCACTATATTTTGCTGCGCATTCAGTATCTGTTA
The DNA here is from genome assembly GCA_034401795.1 of Chaetoderma sp. LZ-2023a. NCBI lineage: Eukaryota > Metazoa > Mollusca > Caudofoveata > Chaetodermatida > Chaetodermatidae > Chaetoderma > Chaetoderma sp. LZ-2023a. Next base: position 104,404,107 of record CM067366.1, read on the forward strand.
TTAAGTAGTGGTGCATCACAGCGGCGGTATCGATTTCACGAAAATCAACAATGAGAAATCAGATAAAAGTCACATAAGCAACTATTGGCAAATATTTCAAAATTACAGTATATGATAAATAAAATCTCAAACTCAGTCACTTTTCATATCACTATTATGAACCTCGTTGAAAATTATCAATTTTCCACTCGCTAAAGCTCGCGCAAATTGATAATTTTCAACTCGGTCCATAATAGTGATATTAAAAGTGATCTCATTCCAGATTCTCTATATATTGGATACATGAAGTTGTTTTTGCTTTCTTGCAGGCTTTTATTAGATTAGACATGTCTGAGTACCAGGAGAGACACGAGGTAATTAGTCATGTGATGTAACTATATTATGATGTACAGTAATGTCTTAGTAAGTCTCTCTGACAGTGTTAGGCGAGACTTCCTGTCTGTCATTGATCATCATTTGTTAGGCAGCAACTTAGGGTAAAATTTCATGTTAACCCTTTAACACTCATATCAGCCAAAAACAGCTTCTGCACTGGTCTTAAGAAATATATATAGAAATATTTTCTTGAATATTTTTAGGCCAATTTAATTGGGAGCTGTGATTGCCTATATCAGCAACATGTTCCTCGTAGATAGTTTCAAACTATTCAACAGCTTACCTATATAGTTGTCTTAGAATTGAGACACTAGAATTTCAGGGGCTCAAGAGTTAAATGTGTATTGGTTCAGATTAAGATTTTCTGGTAATGTTTTATAGCGCACAGCCCTTCATTGAGGCTTGTTAGCGGAAGAGATGAGATATGGCAGTACATATATGCGTGTATTTACAAATATTGTTTACTTTTAGTAGGCTTCACAGTGGTTCCAAGAAAAAAGTAGAACAGTGTTTGAAAACTATGACTATGATGAATGGTCAAGTTGCTTAGAAATTGAGATTAGCTATTATCTGTTGAATATTTTGAAAATAATTTGGACTGGACATCATCACTGTATTAGACAGTGTGTCAGTGTGTGTGTGCATGCGTGTATGCTTGTGGGTGCATTTCTTGCATATAAAATGTCTATCATCTGCTAATATCGCATACAATATATAAAGATATATGTAATAAATAATTTGCTGTAGATATTTTAGTATAAACCAGTTGTCATGAAGAATGTGAGCAGCTGTCTTAACCATTACCGTCTGACGTCAAAATTTTTAATTTTCAAATTAAAGCAAAAGATGAACTCGTGTTTATTTTTCAACAAATTTGATGGAAGATGCTGCTGTCGTAGACAGCAACATCTTCCACCAAAATTGTTTAAAAATGTACACCAGTTTCATTGCTATTGAGACCGTAAAAAATAGAGTATTGACATCAGTGTTAAGGGTTAAGAACACAATCTTTTAGCAGCCACAACGCAGACAGACACTCGTGTGCAGGATTTGCTTGTATTTTAGGCAATTTTCCACTTCATATCATTCCGTATGATTGTTACAGGTAGCTAAGTTCATCGGGTCACCACCAGGATATATAGGTCATGACGACGGAGGACAGTTAACGAAGCGACTGACCGAGTGTCCACGTGCCGTTGTCCTGTTTGATGAGGTGGATAAAGCACACCCTGATGTACTCACCATTATGCTACAGCTTTTTGATGAGGTTTGTAATCACTCCCTTGTTTGCGAAGCTCTGGAATACATATCTGTATTCGTCTTTGCATGCTTGCACATTAGATTGGTACACTTACCTCACTTTGTAAACCAGTCATGAAACCAGTCTTCCTGCAAGTGTGACAAAATAGCCACCATTTTTACTCACAAGAATGACGGACTACAGTACAGCACAAAACTAATTTAACATGTTTACAAAACAGAATGTACTGTTGAATATCTTGATAATTTGATTGGATAACATCGCTACCTAAGGTCTCACTTGCATGAGTGCCTGCATGTATCTTTTCATAAGTGTGAGTATATATGAAAAAAGTCAAGCAGAGAAGTCTATAGTTAGCACTAGCGTGCTGCAGTGGTGTAGTGGTTAACCTTGCTGCGCCTTCAACACTGATGGTAAGTGTTATGCTTTGAATCGTTAAGCCCTGGGATCAATTCTCGCTCAGACATGTGAAGATGTGTAAATCCAACATAGCACACAGGGGTATGCCGATACAATGCCTATCCTTAGCTACTATTCTTGCCTCACATAAAAGTCTGTAGCTATGCCATTCATATACATACTAGGAGCTACCATGATTATATCGACCTTGTTTATTATTTATTCTACCATTGTCAGTCTGGGTGTGTGTTTAACAGGGTCGCCTCACAGACGGTAAGGGTAAAACGATAGAATGTAAAGATGCAATCTTCATAATGACGTCAAACTTAGCGAGTGAAGAAATTGCAGAGCATGCAGTAGAGCTTCGACAGGAAGCACAGGATCAGCAACAGCACGGACGCGTCGCCAGTCTCGGTAAGTCACAGTGTCAAAAATCATTTGATATTCAAGTAGTCAAACATTCCCACGGGATGGAGAGGAAGGGGATGGTGGGCTGCGCTTAGAAGAGAAAGGTCTGGTTGGCCGAGAGTCTGTAGTCTTAGGATTCTGCATTTTATATGAGCAAGTTCAACATGCTACGATTACGATATAGGCGGCTGTCAGAAATGTAAGAAGCAGGCAGTTGTATACTAATTGCGAGTTCCAATGAGTATTTGTGAGATCACTTGTATGAGCTTGATAAAGTGAGGTGTAATGTGGTTTGATATAAAACTCACATTCGTAAACAATGTGAACTTTAATTTTCTACTGCATGTTGGTAAATGTGACGACAATGCTAGCTATTCTGTTTCAGAGGACCTAGAGGAATCGGAGAACAAGGTGATGATTTCTAGGAAATTTAAAGACCAAGTCGTGCGGCCAATATTGAAGGTAAGCTACGACATGGGACAGGACCTCTCAGCACGCTCATACTATTCAATCACACTGAAATGATGATACATTGGGTCCATGTTTCAGTAGATATGGATCCATATATACAAAGTACAGTGAAGTTGCCTTACATTTTATTAACCCTCAATTTTTCTTTAATAAAATTTCAATTTTCTCATAGAAAATGTCCATTTACAGATCAAGAGAATTTCTGTTTTAATTTATCCCTGGAATGGCTAGTTCGGTTATGGAGCCAGAGGTGAATTAAAAAAAAATTCTTCCCTTGATCTGCAAATGGCCATTTCCCAAGACCAGTGCAGAAGTCGTTTTTGGCGGGCTCGAGTGTGAAAGGATGAAAGCAATGTAAATATTGTTGAATCTGGTCACAGGATCATCCACATTTTGTGAACAGAAAGATGACAGTTCTCTAACCCTTTCACAGATAACTTTCCCACATCTCGTTTTGAAGCCAACCAAACAAGAAAACTGTTGAGTATTTTGAAATTAATTTGACTGGAAGCCATTGCCCCCATGGCTTCCAGTAACATTAGTTTTAAAATATTCAACCGAATAAGTTTTAGATTGTAACGAATATACTTTTTCCGGGATTTGTCGGTGAAACGGTTAAGAGAGACCTGTCTTGACCCTTTAATGGCCAAGCTGCCAAAATGGTTTCTATAACGGCTTGAAAAATGTCCATTTTAAGACGAAGAAAAAAACTGTTTATGAGAATTTATGACTGGCTTGATAACTGAGCCAGTCATTCCAATGGTTCATTGTCAAAAATAGCACTCTTTTGGGCTGTAAATGGGCATTCAATAGAAAGAATGTAATCTCGGAGAATGGCATGTGGTCTCTTACTGCAAGCAGATATTTTGTCAGACCCACAAAAACAGGTGTCTTACAGTACAGCTGAGAAATAACTTAACATGTTTCCAAAACAAGAATAGAAACATACGTTTCAATAGTTTGAACATAATTGGATTGGAAGACATTTCTGCCTAATGCAAAATTTTACTAAATAACAGGTTTCTGATTTTGTTTTTATACCCCGCCAAAAGATTTTATGACTTAATGTATGAGCTGCATTGTAAGTCAGTATAGTACTAGTTATCATCATCGATAAAGCCGTTTGGCTCCTATTATATATGGTATGGCTGATGGTTCTGACCACTGTCCATAGCGATCAGAAGGCAGGTGTTCACATGAGAAGATTTAGCTGTATTAGTGGCCGTGTTAAAAGGTTGTAATTGTTATCGAGTCAGAAGAATGGCTGGTGTATATTTTGGAAACAATGTTGCTGTTAGCTGGTCCTGTCTTGGACAGCAACATAATTTTTAGGATTGCCACCAATTATCATATTAAAAATGGAATTGATATAAAATATCAGAAGAATAGGCGTTTGTTTTCATTTCATCCCATATTGAAGGAAATATTTCAATGGTGAATATTTGTGTTACAGGGACACTTTCGTAGAGATGAGTTTCTTGGACGGATTAATGAGATAGTCTACTTCCTGCCATTTTCACGCTCAGAGCTGTCAAAACTAGTCATACGAGAGCTCGAATTCTGGACTAAACAGGTAATAGAGATCGATCTAGCTTCTAGCTATGCTCCGCCAATTTCGAGCTATGCTCTGCCCATTTCAAGCAAAGCTCTGCTCATTTTTTATGTGTTGAGATCTATTTGAACTTGAATCCTAAACTATACTGATAAGCTGTTGAATATTTTGTAAGTAATTTGACTCACAGCTGTTGCATACAATTTGTACACATCCCTGCCAGACTTCGATTATTGTGATGGAGCTAGATGTACCTGTGACGTCAGCTAACATGTGACATATTTCATGATTATGTCAGATACGTTTGAGTGAAAGATTGGATTCCTCCATTATGGTTTGGATGTTAAAAAAAATTTGCAACCTCGAATACAATCCTATTCTCATCCATTTCACTTTAATTTTGGATTAGACCATTCCTAGGGAAAAGAAAGAGATGGTTTAGAAATACATTGGGTGTGGTACAAGGAGGATCCCTATCAACATTGGTCCAGTTACAAATCTAATTTGGCCATCCGGCAGCCATCTTGAAAATATTTTCTAATGAAGTAACTTATAGGAGCTTTGAGTATTTGATTAAAAAGCTTCCAGCCAAATTAACCCTTTAACACCCAAGCTGGCCAAAAAATGTTTTCTGCAATGGTCTTGAGACATGTCAATTTTCAGGCCAAGAGAAAACAATTTTTGAAAATTTGCCACGTGAATGACTGAGTTGATAATCGAGTCAGTCATTCTAGTGGTAAATTTTCAAAAATAGTTTTCTCTTGGCCTGCAAATGAACATTTTTATACTGCAGTTATTTTTGTCATCATTTTTACCAATACAGAGTTAAACAATTTTAGTTTCAACAATCACTTTTTCAAAAGGATTATTCTGGCTGATTGATAAGTATATCCCTTTTGAAGTTTAATTACGTCTGCTGAAATAGTGATCCATCTGGGTAAGTTATAAAGCAGTGATCTATTACTGATACGGTGATCCTTATACTAACAAGAAATGTGCTTGCAATGCAACCATGAAGCTCGACTTTACGATGTTGCAATGAATGATGGATCTTCTCTTCAAATATAACTCTACTTACATAGATAAAGTTTAAATACAGAAAGCCTATCAAACTACTTATCAGTGACCATAACATTTGACCTCTGGCCCCAGTCATTATGATGCAGTCTCCTTATAAGGATGCATGTGTCCATGTTTGGGTCCAGTCTGATTAACCATACAAGACACAAGTTTTGAAGTTGGGTTAATGCAAATTAGATGAGGATGACACACTTACTATTGCCATCAGACTATATGGACAGTATCATAATAGCTTCATAAAGGTGTATGGATCACAGAATCACTACTTTATTTTCAGCTTTGCCTAAATGGTTAAAGGATAACTAATCCCATCTCGTGATATCTATACAGATGATCTAATAGGCCACTTAAAAACTATGTTTGAAATGTTAAGCTTTTTATCATCCTGTCATCGAGATATTAAGGTTTTAGTAGCTAAATGTTGGTACATTTCTACAGCTTATGATGGCTGTCATGATTTACTTTTCAACCAATCAGAAAAAACCTAGCGTCTCTTCCTCGGTATATGCGCCCATTCATAGAGGTGCCAACTATAGCTAGACAATGTGGTATAAAAGCAACCTTACAGTTAAGCTGTTGAATATTTTGAAACTAATTTAACTGGAAGTTGTTGCTGCCATAGACAGCAACAACTTCCAGTCAAATTAGTTTCAAAATATTCAACAAAATGTTTATTACAATATAAAGAATGTAATGCGTTGGCAGTTACATGACATCATACACTATCGCTAGAGGAGACACAATCGCGGCAATCACTGTTCAACATTTACACGATATTACAAAGCAGATAATTGCGAGACAGATGAGTGAATGTGACGGCATATGAATGATATGGAATCTATAAACCATAATCTATCGGTGCAATGCAACATTTCAGATGAGATTAGCATCCCTTTAAACAGTATATGTATTTGCATCAACATCTTTCTGTACCAGGCCAAAAACAAGCACTCAATAGAGATGAGCTGGGATCATCATGTTGTCGATGCTCTGGCTGATGGATATGATATTCATTATGGAGCAAGGTCTATCAAATATGAGGTACATGTAAAGTGTGTGTGTGTGTGTGTGTGTGTCTGTGTGCATGCTTGTATGTGTGTGCATGCATGGATCATGTAGATCCCTCTCACAGATGAGCTGGGATAATCATGTTGTCGGTGGTGTGATATTCATTACGGTGCAAGGTCTATCAAATACAAGAGGCCCAAGGGCCTGTGGCGCTCACCTGGACCAGTGGCATTTTAACCATTAAATAGACATGGATGATTTTCGAAAAATCCAAGATGGCCACCAAAAAATTGATCAATCAAGTTTAATATGTCGAAAGGCTACCGTCATAGGATCATTCCACCCAAGTTTTGTTGAAATCGGGTTATTGATTGAAGGAGTACCGTTTTTAAATGTGTCTGGAAAACTCAGAAAATCAGAGATTGCTGCCAAAACACTGACCTATCAAAATTCTGAATAGAATTTCTAGAGGTTATGACAATTGGATCCTTCCAGCCAAAATTGGTTGAAATTGGCCAAGCAATTAATGAGGAGTAGCATTTTATATGAATTCCTATTTATCGGAAAACCCAAGATGGCCACCATCAAAATCAAGCCGTCAAAGTTCTGTATACAAGTTCTGAAGCGTACGAGCCTAGGGTTCTTCCAGCAGTTTGGTTGAAATTGGCCAAGCAGTTAATGAGGAGTATCCTTTTAACTGATTTCCCAAAATATTCAGAAAATCCAAAATGGCTGCCGGAAAACTTTACCAATCAAAATTCTGTGTACAAGTTCTGAATTCTACCAACCTAGTATCCTTCCAGGCAAGTCTGGTTGAAATTACTCAAGCAGTTAATGAGGTGTAGCGTTTTAAACGATTTCTCACCATTTTTCAAAAAATCCAAGATGGTTACCGGAAAAATTGCCCAATCAAATTTCTGTATACAATTTCTGAAGCATACAAGGCTAGGGTTCTTCCATCAAAGTTTGATTGAAATTGGCCCAGTGTTTATCGAGTAGGCTTTTAAGTGATTTATAGAAATTTTCAGTAAATCCAAGATGGGCGCCGAAGAAATTGACCAATCAAAATTCTGTAGACAAGTTTTGAAACCGACCATCCTAGTATCCTTCCAGCCAAGTCTGGTTGAAATTGCTCAAGCAGTTAATGAGGAGTAGCGTGTTAAACGATTTCGAGACATTTTCTGGAAAATTCATGATGGCCACCGGAAAAATGGACCAATCAAAATTATGTACACAAGTTCTGAAACCTACCCCCATAGGGTGCCTCCAGCCAAATTAGGTTGAAATCCGCCCAAGCGGTTAATGAGGAGTAGCGTTTTTAAGCAAAAGTTGACGGACAGACGGACGACGGATGGTCACCATGCCATAAACTCACTTGGGCATTCTGTCCAAGCTAACAAGATATTGATTACAGTCTCAGAAATGCATCCATTAACCTCTTTAACCCGTTGAACCCAAAAGTCCGGAATTCAGACCTCAGTGAGAAAGTCCATATTCCCAAAAGGCCTGATTACCGCCCTACACATACCTATTGTTATAGGCTGTCATATAAAAATAAGCATTCACATGTGGAGGCTGGCTGGAAAAGGAGGCCGGTTTTCCAGCCTTTCGGGCATATGTACATTCTCACTGAGGCCGTAATAATGGCCTTTCGGATAAGTTTAATGTTAACAGGAGGCCCAAGGGGCCTGTGTCGCTCACCTGGAGCACTGTGCATTTTTGTCAAAATTCTTGGTGGGTGGTTTAGGAGTAGTCTTAAATGGATTTGTGGACATTTTTTCAAGTCCAATATGGCCGCCAAACACGCTACATTTTGTTTGGTCCACTGAAGCCATGTTTCTGACGTAGCTCCTTCCTTGAACAATCTTTAATGGCACTCAGTGCCTTATCATATCTCCCAAATTTCGGCCCAATCCGCTCAGTGGTTCTGGAGTTGTTTTGGGGAAAAATAGGTTATCCAAGATGGCCACCAAACCATTTGGCCAATCAAGTTCCCTTGAGCAAACTTGGTGCAGCTCTTGCCCTAGATGATATTCCATGCATTTTGAATTGATCCCCCAAGCGGTTTTGGAGAAAAAATTTTAAGACATTTCTAAAAATCGACCAAAATCCAAGATGGCGCGAGAATACATTCTAAATTTCCCATTGCTTTAGTATAGGAGATTTTGGCGGATAAATGATCCAAGATGGCCGCTAAACCGTTTATCTGATGGTCTCGAAAATGACAAATTTGAAATCACAATATGCAAAAAACATACATAAAACCAATTTTAAATATATTAATGGAGATTGGTTATATGCCTCAGTTATGATATGCAGATGTGCCTTTTGAGGAATTCAACTTTATAGGTCCAAGATTTTGGGTGAAAATGGACTTCTCGTAAACAGCATATCTTACAGAATCTCTTCAGATATTTTAACCCTTGAATTTATTCAAAAATCAATTTTATCATAGAAAACGTCCATTTGCAGACTTAGAGAATACTATTTTTGAAAATTTACCACTGGAATGACTGGCTCGGTTATCGAGCCAGTCATTCCAGTGGTAAATTTTCAAACAGTCTTCTCTAGGTCTGCAAATGGACTTTATCAAGACCAGAAGCCATTTTTTGTTGATATGAGGGTTACAGGGTTAAGTAAGCTTGTTATATGGCTCGGCTATGACACGCAGATGTGCCTTTTGAAAAATCTACATTTATAGGTCTAAGATCTTGGGTAAAAATGGGTTTTGTAATGCAAAAACTCACTCATCGCGGCGGGGTATTATGCGCCGTTTGCAGAGCTCTTGTTTATTTTTAGGAAGCCATATAGTAATCACTGCATCCTTCTGTCCATCCACAATATCTCATAAACAGTATATCATACAGAACCTCTTCAGTTGTTTTTTATTTTTACGTTTTCTACCCCGCCAAATTTTGATGGGTATTATGTAATGGCGCCGTCCGTCCGGGCATGAAAGCGGCAGAGTGGTTTCCGGATGATAACTCTATTACCGTTTGTCGGATTGCATTGAAACATCATAGGGTGGTTGGACTAGGTCTTGGGGAGAAACCTATCGAAATCTATGATGATCCGAAATCCAAGATGGCTGCCAAATCCAAGATGGCTGCCAGCCATCTTGAAAATTGGTTTCCGGATGATAACTCTGTTACCGTTTGTCGGATCGCATTGAAACTTCATAGGGTGGTGGGACTAGGCCTGGGGAAGAAACGTATCGAAATCAACAATGATCCAAAATCCAAGATGGCCGCCGGCCGCCAGCCACCGGTGGCCATCTTAAAAATTGGTTTCCGGATGATAACTGTTACCGTTTGTTGGATCGCATTGAAACTTCATAGGGTGGTGGGACTAGGCCTGGGGAAGAAACCTATCGAAATCGATGATGATCCAAAATCCAAGATGGCCGCCAGTGGCTGGCGGCCATCTTGAAAATGGTTTCCAGATGATAACTCCGTTACCGTTTATCGGATCGCTTTGAAACTTCATGAGTGGTTGGACTAGGTCTGAGGAATAAACATATCGAAACTGACAATGATCCGAAAACCAAGATGGCCACCAGCTACTGGTAGCCATCTTGAAAATTGGTTTCTGGATGATAACGCCGTTACCGTTTATCGGATCGCTTTGAAACTTCATAGAGTGGTTGGTCTAGGTCTGCGCAAGAAACCTATCGAAATTGATGATGATCCGAAATCCAAGATGGCCGCCAGCCACAGGCGGCCATCTTGAAAATTGGTTTCCGGATGATAACTCCGTTACCGTTTATCGGATCGCTTTGAAACTTCATACAGTGATTGGACTAGGTCTGGGGAGAAACCTATCGAAATCTATGATGATCCGAAATCCAAGATGGCCGCCAGCCATCTTGAAAATTGGTTTCCGGATGATAACTCTGTTACCGTTTGTCGGATCGCATTGAAACTTCATAGGGTGGTGGGACTAGGCCTGGGGAAGAAACCTATCTAAATCAACAATGATCCGAAATCCAAGATGGCCGCCAGCCACTGGTGGCCATCTTAAAAATTGGTTTCCGGATGATAACTCCGTTACCGTTTATCGGATCGCTTTGAAACTTCATACAGTGATTGGACTAGGTCTGGGGAGAAACCTATCGAAATCTATGATGATCCGAAATCCAAGATGGCCGCCAGCCATCTTGAAAATTGGTTTCCGGATGATAACTCTGTTACCGTTTGTCGGATCGCATTGAAACTTCATAGGGTGGTGGGACTAGGCCTGGGGAAGAAACCTATCTAAATCAACAATGATCCGAAATCCAAGATGGCCGCCAGCCACTGGTGGCCATCTTAAAAATTGGTTTCCGGATGATAACTGTTACCGTTTGTAGGATCGCATTGAAACTTCATAGGGTGGTTGGACTGGGTCTGAGGAATAAACCTATCGAAACTGACAATGATCCTAAAACCAAGATGGCCACCAGCTACTGGTAGCCATCTTGAAAATTGGTTTCTGGATGATAATGCCATTACCATTTATCGGATCGCTTTGAAACTTCATAGAGTGGTTGGTCTAGGTCTGCGCAAGAAACCTATCGAAATTGATGATGATCCGAAATCCAAGATGGCCGCCAGCCACAGGCGGCCATCTTGAAAATTGGTTTCCGGATGATAACTCCGTTACCGTTTATCCGATCGCTTTGAAACTTCATACAGTGATTGGACTAGGTCTGGGGAAGAAACCTATCGAGATTGACAATGATACAAACTCCAAGATGGCTGCAGCCACCGGTGGCCAGCTTGACAATTGGTTTCCAGATGATAACTCCGTTACCGTTTATCGGATCCCTTTGAAACTACATAGGGTGGTTGGACTAGGTGTGGAGAAGAAACCTATCGAAATTGATGATGATCCGAACTCCAAGATGGCCGCCAGCCATGGGCTGCCATCTTGAAAGTTCGTTTCTGGATTTTATTCATTGGATCACTTCCTACGGTCGTTGGAATATGCCTGGTGAAGAAACTTATCAAAATTTATGATAATCCGAAATCTAATATGGCCGCCAGTAAGTGGCAGCCATCTTGAAAATTGGTTTCCGGACGATACCTCCTTGACCGTTTAACGGATCGCTTTGACACTGCATAAGGATGACTGGTCTGATGGGGCTGAGAAAGAAATAAATATTTTCTGATAGCTTTCATTCATTGGTTTGTCATCATGGCGGGGTATTATGCGCCATTTGCGGAGCTGTTGTTAATAATGTGAAGGCTTTGAATAAAATTGCTACCTATTGCATGGAGAAAGGTATTTTCAGTGATTGCGGTGCCCTCCGTGTCAAATGTTTTCTAGTTTTCTGAAAATTTAGATTCAGAGAGTGCAGGGCTCGATTGATTCCAACACGACCAAAGTGTGCGTGGAGCTTACCTAGAGATGGGTGGGCCATAGCTAAAACTGGATTCCTCTATTCTTCTTGAAAGGACTATGAGCTATTTCCTGTAGCGTAATAACTGACACCCATATGGACACCCTATAGTAGCGACATAGATGGCTTTAGAAGCGTCAAAGAATTTGGGAGACTGACAAATGGTCTTATACTAGTTGCATGGCAAAAGTTGTATCTATATACAGCAACTGTCCATAAATAGCACCTGTCTTATAGGGGGATAATGAGATCGTGTCACAGTAAGACATGAACATTCCTCAAGCCCAGTGCAAAATCTGTTTTGCTGGCTTGATCATTAAAGGATATCTCGTGGATACAAAATGCATTTTATAAATTCATACAGCAATTGAAGATTGGTCTCTGACACATTTCTCGATACAGGTGCTTGTTTATTACATAGGTTGAAAGACGAGTTGTGACGCAGTTAGCTCTGGCACATGAACGACAGCTCATCGAGCCTGGATGTACCCTGAGGTTAACCATCAGCAACCCTGATGATGAAGTGAAAGCAAGCACCAGGGGACACGGGCAGGAAAAGCAACCACAGAATATTAAACTGCAACTTCTCAAAAAGGGGAAGAAAAATGAATACGTTGATATAAACCTGTCCACCATTGATAACCCATTCACGATGGGATTTAAATAGGAATTGTTAACCGAATGGATCAATCTGATCTGTCACTCAAGTATATGATGTCAGAATCAATTTTGTCACATGTAGGTTGATGTCACAATCTTAATTGACAGAAATACTCCATTCATGAAGTTAGAATAGTCTGTCATGTTTACGAATTGTATATTTTTTATGGATTTACTTTTTAATAAACATTCTGTTCCATAGGCAGCAACAGCATACAGTCAAATTAGTTTCAAAATCTTCGATAGCTTACATGTATTGTTACCTTAAAATTAGGTTTCTGGGAATTCAGGATTCAAAATATATAGATCGATCCCAACACGGGCAAAGCATGGGCAGAGCTTAGGTAGAAATGGGCGGGGCAGAGCTGGGAATGGATCCCTCTATTGTTATTACACTGCCATTAGTGTGGATGTATTATCTGGTGCAAGATTACAAAATCTAAAAAAGCTTTTTAATTGTCCCATGGGCACTTCACAGTTCAAAGGCTTAATTTTCCATGACATGTCCATTGACTATGAGACAACAGGCTGGTTTTCCACGATTCTTAGGCTTTGATTAAATTCAAAAGACTCCATGATACATGTACAAAATACATCCATACATAATGTTTTATAAACAAAAGTAACAAATCATTGTTAGTAATTTCTTACTGAACAATTGCAGCCATTTACTTGCTCAAGTAACATTTTATTATCCCCACATTGAGATTATGCCCTCCCTCCTGCGTGCGTGTGTGCAGAAATTGATTGTAAAACAACGCCTCCAAAACTGTTGGACAGAATTCAACCAAATTTGGTATGTGTGTTATCTATATGATTGCGGAAAAGGACGGTTACATTTGGCTCCTCGATTTCGGAGGACTTGCGCTACAGGGTGGCGGGGTCAAATTGATTGTAGCGCAAGTCCTCCAAAACCGTTGGACAGAATTCAACCAAATTTGGCGTGTGAGTTACCCATATGACTGCAGAGTGTAAGAGCACATTTATATTTCCCTCCACACCCAAGGGAGATTCAAAAGGTCAAAGGGGTGAACGTGGGGATGTGCGTTGACCGGCCAGCCACCGAGCAATCTAGGTTTCCATGGATTTATAATCTAATTGTGCACCTTGTTATTACAGTGCTAATAGTAAATAAGGTATCAGGTGTTGATAATTAACCCTCTCAATGATAAATTTCCTGTATCTTAATCGCAGGGAAAACAAACTAGAAAGCTGTTGCTGTGTTAGGCATCAATGGCTTCCAGTCACACAGTAATTTCAATATACGCTATACATCATAAAAATTGTACTTTTTCAGAGCTTTGTCATAGAAAGGGTTAAATGAGAACTATGTAAAAATTGTACTTTTTCAGAGCTTTGTCATAGAAAGGGTTAAATGAGAACTATGTATATGTATTTAATCATTTAATGTTCAAATTTGTTTTTAGTCAATGGCCATTTGCAGGCCAATAAACTATTTTTTTTAATTTACCCACTAGAATGGCTGGCTTAGTTATCGAACCTGTCATTCCAGTGATAAATATTCAAGAATAGTCTTCTCTTGACTCAATATTGGACAATTTTTAACATGACTGCAGAGTGCAGAAGTACTTTTGACTGGCCATTAAAAGCTTAAAATAACTACTACGAGTGTAAATATGTAGATAATTGATAGACAAGTCAGATGATTATAAATAATGTTTAATGCATAACGTTAAATGCTTACTTGATATATTGTCCATCCTATAGTTAATGTTGGCCAGATTAAAACTGCCTCATAGGTACATATTCTTACCAGAAAGCTTGAAAATAAAATCATTAAAATTGTATACTTTTAGAGGCTTAACCCACGGGCCTAGATGTAATGAAATGAAATTAATCTTAATTGTGAAATTAAAATAAAGGCATGAATGATTCCCTAATTCAAATTGACAGCTTAAAAAATTATATTAATTTATATACGTAATGAAATCGTCATATGTTAAGATTTATTTTGTTTCATTGCATCTAGACCCGCAGGTTAAGTATACAATTTAATTTTTAACCATTTTGCTGTGAATATCCACCTTTTTATGATGAGAACGACCAAAACTAGCCTATACTGGAATGACAATTTGCAGGTCAATGGAGGAGTTTTTGAAAAATTTACCACGGGATTGACTGGCTCAGTTATTGAGCCAGTCATTCCAGTGGTAAAATTTAAAAAATAGTCTTGTTCTGCAAATGGACATTCAATTAGTAAATGTTTTAATTACCTTGACAAAACTTATCCATAAATGTATTAAAGTCCTTGCATAACATAGTCAGCATGATTTTTTATATTGTAATGTATTCAATATACTTTTCAGCCAGTCATTCCAGTGGTAAAATTTCAAAAGTACTATTCTTTTGGCCTCAAGAGCATCATGTTACCCTTTAACAGATTAAATCACATATATCTCAATTTCTGGATAATTGTACAGGAAAGCTGAACATTGGTGGATATTTTGAAAATAATTTTACTGAAAGCCATTGTTGCATAAACTTCATCAGACTATTAAAAAAAATATACAATAGACTAGTTATTTAATATGTACTGAAGAAAATTTCTTGTATTTGGCGTTTGTACCCACATACAGTACAGAGCAGAAATAACTTGACATCTTACCAAAGCAAAAGAAAATGGCCTGTTGAATATTTTTAACATAATTGGATTGGAAGACATTGCTACCTATGGCAGCAATAGACTTACAGTGCCCAGTCAAATTAGTTTCAAAACATTCAACATAGTGCTGATTAAATAGTAAATCCATTATATACATACAATTCGTACACATGACAGACTTTTAAATGTTTATGACAATTGCTTAATTGATAATGGACTAAGCATTGCTGTACGAATTATGTCTACTATTTAATAAACATTCGGTCAAATATTTTGAAACTAATTTGCCCGGGCGCTGTTGCTGCCATAGAGAAAATGAGACACTGGAATTTCGACGGTCAAAGGATAAAATGGGGCTTATCTCCCTGACTCTTCCACATATCCAATGTCACAATTTCCTCTATATAGTACATGACATGAGCTGTAATCACATCTTCCTCTATATAGTGCATGACATTAAGTGAGCCGTAATCACACCTTCCTCTATATAGTGCATGACATGAGCTGTAATCACATCTTCCTCTATATAGTACATGACATGAGCCGTAATTACATCTTCCTCTATATAGTACATGACATGAGCTGTAATCACACCTTCCTCTATATAGTACATGACATTAAGTGAGCCGTAATCACACCTTCCTCTATATAGTGCATGACATGAGCCGTAATCACACCTTCCTCTATATAGTACATGGCATGAGCCGTAATCACACCTTCCTCTATATAGTACATGACATGAGCCGTAATCACATCTTCCTCTATATAGTACATGACATGAGCCGTAATCACATCTTCCTCTATATAGTACATGGCATGAGCCGTAATCACACCTTCCTCTATATAGTACATGACATGACATGAGCCGTAATCACACCTTCCTCTATATAGTACATGACATGAGCTGTAATCACATCTTCCTCTATATAGTGCATGACATTAAGTGAGCCGTAATCACATCTTCCTCTATATAGTGCATGACATGAGCTGTAATCACACCTTCCTCTATATAGTACATGACATGAGCCGTAATCACATCTTCCTCTATATAGTACATGACATGAGCCGTAATCACATCTTCCTCTATATAGTACATGACATGAGCCGTAATCACACCTTCCTCTATATAGTACATGACATGAGCCGTAATCACACCTTCCTCTATATAGTACATGACATGAGCCGTAATCACACCTTCCTCTATATAGTGCATGACATTAAGTGAGCTGTAATCACACCTTCCTCTATATAGTACATGACATGAGCCGTAATCACACCTTCCTCTATATAGTACATGACATGAGCTGTAATCACATCTTCCTCTATATAGTGCATGACATTAAGTGAGCTGTAATCACACCTTCCTCTATATAGTACATGACATGAGCCGTAATCACACCTTCCTCTATATAGTGCATGACATGAGCCATAATCACACCTTCCTCTATATAGTACATGACATGAGCCATAATCACACCTTCCTCTATATAGTACATGACATTAAGTGAGCCGTAATCACAGCTTCCTCTTTATATACACCTGTGCAAAAGTTAAGCACCAGCAAAAACAATAGAACGTAGAAACATGATGGTACAACTAGGCTGCCATACTTTTTGTCCCCGCGTTAGCTGACATAATTCCAAGTACGAAATGCACATGCATGCATGACTTCACGCCGCTTGATGTCCGTGCGTGGCGGGAAACAGCACACGTGTTCAGTTATGTAAAAGTCCAGTTTGAGGTGTAGAACATTACATACAGATTTAGGCGACAAGATTAGGAATTTTGTGTTCATGACCGTGGTTTATTTGTACAGAGAGAATTAGCTCTTGATTGTGAACCGCTATGGCAAGACGAAGGTTAAGTGATCGTGTGAAATGGCAAATCATAGGCATGCATACCACTGGTATGTCATGCAGAGAGATTGGCAGACAGCTGAACATTAACCATACTGTAATCAGTCGTTTGATTGCAAAACATGGGCAAACTAACGAGGTGAAGGACAGGCCTAGATCTGGAAGACCGAAGAAGACTACTGCCCGTGATGATCGAGCCCTAGTACGTCTTGTTAGGAGATCTCCATTCACCAACAGCAGAGTGCTCAGCCAGCAATGGGAAACGCGCAATAGAGTGTCAATGTCTACCGTCAAAAGGAGACTGTATGCTGCTGGCATGAAAGCTAGGAGACCTGTCAGACGTCCTCTCCTCACTGCACACCACAAAGAGGAGCGTCTGAGGTGGTGCAACGAAAGAAGACACTGGAACATGAGATCCTGGAGACGGGTACACTGGTCCGATGAAAGTCGGTTCCTGCTTCATGCCACAGATGGTCGAACTCGTGTATGGAGGTCCAGACGCACGGCGTACGACCAACGTAACATCATGGAAGAAGTTCCATTTGGTGGAGATTCCGTTATGATATGGGGGTGCATCTCATTTGATTGTAAGCTGGATCTGTTGACTGTACCTGGAACACTAAATGGACAAAGATATCAAGATTCCATACTGGATAGAGTTGTGGTCCCTCATTTTGTAAATCATGCACCTGGAACCCACCCTATATTCATGGATGACAACGCCCGACCACATCGTGCTAGAGCTGTGCATGAATACCTCCGCCAGAATGCCATCGAAATCCTACCATGGCCAGCAAGGAGCCCTGACATGAACCCTATTGAGCATATCTGGGACATTCTGGGAAACATGGTGAGAAGGAGGGATCCTCCTGTGCAGAACCTACAGGAAACAACAGACGCACTCCATCTTGAATGGCAACGAATACCACAATGGCGTATCAGTCGGTTGGTGACCAGCATGAGACGTCGTGTCCAGGCCGTCATCCAGGCACAAGGTGGATATACCCGGTATTAATAATGAGTCTCAAACTCGTGCACAGATGTTAAACTTCGTTTTCAGACACCATTAATGACAATCTAGCCACGTGTGTCAACTGTAGGGCAATAGTTGTCAGTTGTGTCAATGTAACCATATTCAGGCCTCGTTTTCAAGTTCAAACAAAAACATACAGTGTTTCCCCACCATCATAATCAGCATTCCTCTAGTTGCATTATTACCTCTTGCACTAAGATGGATGGGTACATAAATGTTTATGCTATTGCTTTCTTCATAGCACATGAATATACCCTCACATGTGCGTAAAAATAGGGTGGTGCTTAACTTTTGCACAGGTGTATAGTACATGACATTAAGTGAGCCGTAATCACAGCTTCCTTGGCACATCTCTCTATGATAGCTACTAGTCCATCAATAGCTCATCAATATCCATCTCACTGTCCTGCTATTCAGATACTTTCTCTGCACTGATGCATTCATATTGCTAGGCAGTAACCTGTCTCCACTCGGAATATGTGCTGGTCAGGCTCGGGTATTTGCTCACTTCTTTTTCCTGTGCAAAAGGCAGAACAAAGAAGAGTTGTCAGTAGAACAATTAGGGCTGCAACGATACACTAAACCACGATACGATACGCATCATGATACTTTAGTCACGATACGATACTTATTACGATACATGATTTCTTAGAGAAAAGTGGAAAATGAGTGTGTTGACAAATGTAAATTTGCAGACCAAGAGAAGAGTATTTTTGAAATTTTACCACTGGAATGACTGGCTCAATAACTGAGCCAGTCATTCCAGTGGTAAATTTTAAAAACTACTCTTCTCTTTGTCTGCAAATTTACATTTTCTATGAAAAAATTGAGATTTCTTGAATAAATTTGAGTAGTAAAGGGTTAAAAGAAACATGTATCACGATACAGAAAACACACGATACGCATTGTATCGTGGGCAAATTGTCGCGATTCATTGATACATTGATGAATCGTTGCAGCCATAAGAGCAATGTGTGTGAAATATTGTTGACGCTACTCCATGAGAATAGGCTAGCTTCTTAGATAAAGTGCATACCGGAATACACATTTTTGGCCATAACACTGGAGTGTAAGAAGGCAGAATCACCACATTTAGCACACACCTTCATGTTATGACAGTTTATGATTGCTTTGAGGTCAAGGGATTAACTATCTAAGTTACAGAGTTCACTAAGTGCATTGCTATGACAGAGCGCAAAAGTGTGAGTCGGCATCTCCCTTGCGTGCATTCTAGTTTGACCTAAGTTTTTGCTTTCTGTTTCTTAATTATTATAATGTTAGTAGAATTCCTAATCAATGACCCGGTATTGATGCATAGTGGTAGAGAGCACACAAAATGTAGTTGCAGAGAAAGACTCTGTTAAAAGAATTAATAAATTAAATTGTACAATAAATGGCCAGAAAACATAAAACCACATTAATTCTCTAATGGTCAAGCCAACCGTAAACAGCTGTAGTGAATGGTCTTTTAAAATGTCTATTTGCAAACCAAGACAAAAGCATTTTTGAAATGTTACGAATGGAATGACTGGCTCAATTATTGGCTCAGATATCGAGCCAGTTATCCGTGGTAAATCTTTGAAAAATACTCTTCTCTTGGGAACACTGCTACGGTTGGTTCTGGCCGACCTGATCATTAAAATGGTTACTGTAAATTGGACAACTTACTTCTTTTTCGCTGGTGGTATCGATGGAGGAGACATTATCTCCAACACAGGAATGGAACTGGGATCAGTGCCACTTTCTCCGCTCTCACTTAACGATGCTGGTGTAGGTGGCATGATTTCACCTGGTGTCACCCCAGGATCAGCAAACTCGGCTACCTCAACAATCATTCTGAAAAACAATCGGTGAATCCTTTAATGGTCAAAATCGGACAAGAAAAATTAGAATTACTTCGACAAGTTATATGTAATGTCAATATTGGTTGGTGCACTCAACTACGCTAAATCTTAGTACTTCGTGATTTTGAAGGCCTCACTTGAAATTCAACCTCCTGATAACAAATATAAGATGAGTATCGTTGTCTTAACATCAGTTGCATTTTGTACACTTCCAATCTAGGTATTATGTGATCGATTTATATATATTTGTCAGAATTATTCACACTCCCCGAGACTCATCCACCACAAAATTACCTATTATTTGTCTAGTATAGCTTAAGTGTTGCCGTATTTTGGTATGTATAATCACATGGGTTGCACTAGAAATATAACTTGCCACTGAAAAAATTAACAGGAGCATTTTTTCCTTAAAGTTCATAATAACCCACTTCAAATTTGTGTGTCGTATGGACAATGACATTATTGAGCATGGACGACAAATGATGAGTTCTTATTTGACCATCCGAAAGTGTACTACCGCTCATCTTATCCGATTCATCACGCTTTCTATAAACACATGTTTGAGTTTATATCATGAATTAGCAGTCTTACTTTCCCTCTGGCATCTCTGAGCGTACATTCTGCTGCCACTGAGTCTCCACCTCAGTCGTCAAACCAGTTGTTGACTCCTGCTCCACCGTAATTTCTAACCCAGTCAAACCTGTGAAAATCATAATTTTCTTATACATTCTCAGATGTGTAGCGGTTCAAGCAGAGACCATTCTAGCACAAAACCACACCTTATTTTGAATTGGGTGGTTAAATACATTCTACTGATGACTTTACTTTTATCTCTACAAGCTCACTATTTTAGTTTCAAAGCATCCTTACAACTAATCTGTTAAATATTTTAAAACCAATTTGACTGGATGATGTTGCTGGTCACACATCTAATTTGGACAATAGGAAAATCTGCGTAGAATTTTCTCCACTTCGAACTAAGGCTACTTCTTGCTACCATAATAGACAACGATGTAATTTAGATGATCAGATTTGAGCAGTGTTTTCCATGGCATCTGAATATTCATCGTACTAACATACGCACACTCACATAGCTACGCTGTTCAAGCCCGTACTTGCAGACCTACGATTTCTCGCTATGTGAAGTAACATTATGCTAGTGGGTTGGCGGAAGCCTATTCAGATCTCTGCCTACTTCACATGATAGGCAAGAGTTCATCTGGTGACCTAATTTACAATCACAAAAACAAGGGCGATCGCGACGCTGTTGATCTGGAGAGACATTTGCACAAGTTTGCAATAGTTTTACCCTAAAGAAGTTATGTGAGGAACAAAAAATGTGTAGATTGGTTTTCGTTAACAAAAACTGCTAGTTTGGTTTACGCACAAGTGTAAATTTGTCTACTTCCTGATTTATCGAGCAATCTCATTGGCACAAATTGACTGACCCCAGTTCATTAATATGTATGAAGATACGGGAATGAAGTGAGAGGGCGAGGATCGTGCAATAGGACGATGCTGAATATTGGAAGTCCCAGGACCTACACTCTGAGATTAAGATAAAAAAAAGTAATGTGGTCTCCCAGCTTTGAACACGTGGTGGTGGTGGTGGTGGTGGTGGTGGGTGTGTGTGTGTGTGGGGGGGGGGGGGGGGGGGGGGTGTCACAAGATAGATGTTGTGGGTTTTTTGGTGCAAACCACAACCCTATAAAACTAATTACTATTAACCCTTTAACCCTCGAACTTGTTCAAGAAAATGTCAATTATCTCATAGAAAATGTCCATTTGCAGACCAAGAGAAAACTATTTTTGAAAATTTATCACTGCAATGACTGGCTCGATAACGGAGCCAGTCATTCCAGTGTTAAGTTTTCAAAAATAGTTCTCTTGGACTGCAAAAGGACATTTCTGAAGACCATTGCAGAAGCCGTTTTTGGCTGATATGGGTGTTAAAGGGTTAACAAACATACAATATTTTCACTGGTCCTATGGGACCCACTGCCATGACTTTTGGGGGTCCCAAGTTGCACTTATTAGAATCCCTTGATGCGAATAGGATCCTTGGATTAAGCATACCTAGAATGGAGAAGATAGTAATATAACACTATTGGTATCTGAGGAAATAAACAAGCCCTTTATGATTACCTTCAAGCTGCAGAACCTGCTCTGCTGAGACATCTTCACCATCATCAAGCGACGGAAACTCAATGTCACCAAATGCTTCCTCCTTTATTCTGTGCAACACACAAATATATCCATGCCATGTTGGTTATTAACCCTTTAAGCCTAGAATTTCTTCAAGAAAATTTGCAAACCAAGAGATTATCTATCCAAATTTACCATTTGAATGACTGGCTCGGTTATCGAGCCAGTCATTCCAGTGGTAAATTTGTAAAAATAATCTCTGTCTGAAAATGGACATTTTTCACGATGCCTGCAGAAGCAATTTTTAGCCAGCTCTTGTGTTAAAGGGTTAATAACAGTTCATTCTATACTCGAAATTGGGCTATTTAGCAAGCAAAAGGGTCAAGTTTATAAGGTGGATACTTAACGATACCTCATAGATTTTTAACTCGCACAGCGTCACTGAAGCTATTTTAACCTGGACTATCACTTGATTATTTAGGTCCATTTCACAAAATAGCTGGTGCTCATTTTTTTTAAACTCTTGATATGAGATAGCAATAACCATTAATCACATCATTGTAAAAAAAAACTACCATCAATGACATATACATGGATCAAGAATTGTAAAGAAAATCTAAATTTCCACGGATTGAATGCCCGAGAAGACATTTTTTTTTTTTTACCACTGAAATAACAGCCATTCCAGTGGTAAATTTTCAAAAATTCAAAAGTACTCTTGGCCTGCAATGGAGATTTCTCAAGCCTATTAGCAGAAACCATTTTGGCCAGCTTGGCTATTAAAAGATTAATAATCACCTGATTACAGGGAAGCTGATGTCATTCGTAGCGTTTCCATTAGTCGCTGTGATTGGTTGTTGCAATCGTGTGTACTCTGCCTGTAGGTCTTCACACATACGCACCATGTTCTGGTGATAGTTCAGCACACGATCCTCATAAAAGCTGTGAAGTGTTCGTAGGCTGCCTATGCCCATGTGGTGGAACATGGCCTCCATGATATCCTATAATGGAACCAGGACGGATATGATAACAACATCTCCCTCGCATAGATAAACACCCCCCTCCCCCTTGTGGGTTGGTCTGTAGTTTTATTAACCACTATAAACATACTTACCGTTCAATCACTACTTGCTAAATCAAACCATCTGCATTTAGAAAAACATCTTTATGCTTGCTTTCATGCCCCCCATATGCCTAACATCCATTACCGTTCAATCACTACTTGCTAAACCAGTAGAATTGGTCAGTGCCCCACTTAATAACCCTTGGTGGGTGGAGATTTGAGAATCATAAGCAAGGATAAAAATTAAACAACTCGTATCCAAATGTTAATAAATTAACATAATAATGCATCCATAACAGATCACACACTTATTATCGTACAAGGAAAGTCGTCAACTCAATGAAATAAACAAAACAAGAGAACATTCTCACCATTTCTGACAGAAATACATACTAGCGAAATTGGTGAGATGTGCTTGGTAAATGGTCTGGCTTGTTTTGTTAAAATCGTTATATTTCTAAAAAAGAAATAGAAAGCGGTAAACGTCGATTCAGATTTCCAACCTGCAACTTACATGACGTCGTCCAATGATGAGCCGACGAAAAGAGTGAAAGAGGTAGCCATATCACGAAAATTGTGCGCCTTGACATGGGCTAAATTGATCTCAACAGGGGAGGCAATCTCATTGCATAATTTAATGGTCTCACAGATCCATCTGGCAACCGAGACCTTAGAAACTGGTCTAGCTACCTCCTCCGCTTACAGGACCCAAAAGTGTGAAGAATGGGATCTTTTAAAAGTGGTACAGCATTTATAGACTTTTTAAGGCCCTGACAGGACACCAGAACTTGTCGGATGGCGAAAAAGATTATAAGGAATTAAGACTAATCGGCTTGGATGGGTAATGGTTAGACTGGGTTTTCGATAAAAAATCTCTTCTGGGATATAAAACTAGACCGTTCCCAGATTCGATAAATCTGTCTTTTGCTGCGGAAAGAGCATGAATTTTGGATCTTCTAACTGAAGCGGTGGCAACAAGGAAAAACAGCCGTAAGAGTCAATAGTTTGAGACTGATAGAGCCAATTGGGTCAAAATGGAGACCTGCCGATACTAGAAGAATCAAGGCCAAATTCCAGGAAGGCAAAGGCTTCGCCACTGGAGGACGAATATTGCCCAAACCGCTAATAAAACCATTGAGAATCTTCAAATCCTTGATATCTGCATTAAAGAGACAAGGAAGGGAAGAAGCCATGGAAAATCTAAAACCCCTAATGGTGTTAGCTGGTAGTTGAAAAGAATCGAAAAGATATGGTAAAAATCTAACACCTGGGAAATAGAAAAAGAATCGGGCAAGAAACAATGGTTTGAACACCATTCTCCAATGATTTTAAGATGACCCTTGTAAACTCAACGTGTCGACACTCCTAGATGACTCAAGGATTTCCTAGGATCTTGAAGAAAAATTAATCTCAGGGACCGGACACTCGATATTCTCCAAACGCACAGACTGAAGATTTCTGAATTTGGATGAAGACACATGCCCTTTACTTGAGAGAGAAGATCTGGGGACACTGGAAGAAGACGAGGAAAGTCTACTAGAAGATCGAGATGGTCTATGAATCAGATTCTCTTCGGCCAAAAAGGGGCTACCAGAAGAATTTTGCAGATCTGGTCCCAGACCTTCTTCAGAACCAACGGAATCAAAATTGATAGTGGGAATGCGAAGGCAAACATTCCTGTCTAGGATTGAGACAGGGTATCTATCTAAACCCTGATCACAGTTTTGAGATTAAAGGTGAGCTATTAATTGCTCTCCTTGGATTAAGTTATGCTAGCAGCGAGAACGAGTGATAGCTCGCCTAAAAAATGATGCCCTGCTAAGCAACCTAAAAATGGGAATTGCCCCTATAATACTAAAGTAATAAAGATCAAAGACTAAATTACAATAAATCAACTGTCAAAATGTGAGTAATCAAATGAAATGTAATATCAGTAACAACCCCCCCCCCCCCCCACCCCCCCCCCCACCCCCCCCCCCCACCCCCCCCCCACCCCGGCCTTGAAGGGGAGAACTAAAAGGAAAGGAAAGAAGACTTAAGAGTGTTAAAATTGCCAACATTATCGTACCGGAGACATAGGGCAGATATGAATTAAATATATAAACTACTTACTGATATATATATAATACTGAAGTAGCACCTGAATTAAAGCTATCAACCGAAAAATCCATCCTATTAAGAGGACATAAACATAAATTAAGCAAACATAGATCTAAAAAGAAAATAAGACAAAGCATTTCCATCTAGAATAGTAAATATTAGGAATAATCTGCCAACCAATGTAGTTAATGCACCCAGAATAAATGCTTTTAACAAAAGATTGGATAAGGCCTGGAAAAACCAGGATGTATTATTTAATTATAAAATGCCCCTGATTACCGGAAGTCACACAGTTAACCAGGAGCCAGATGAAGAAGATGTTGTTATAGAGGACTAGAGCCTGTGACCACTCAGCACCTAGTAAGACCTAGTAAAGAACCTCTACGAGAACAACTAAAAAGAGGTAGGAAAATATAAAAATAATTCAAGGCACCTACTAATCGGACAAGAAAAAATAAGAGACTTAAGGCTATTAAGATATTAAACTTACACGACAGAAAACCTGATCTCACACATCCCCCCCCCACCCCACCCCCCAACAAGACAGAATCCAAGGCACAGAAAAAACAACTGAAAACCATCTACTGAGAATGACAAGAAGGAACTGAATAATACAGTAAAGCCTATCGGAAAAAGTAAAGCTATGAAATAAACATGCATAAAGACAACTTCAATGATCGGCACAATAAACTCTGATCTAGGAAAAAAACAGAAAACTAAGAAAAGATAGAAAGATATCATGAAAGGAATTAAAGGCGAAAAAGGAAGAATCAAACTGACAGATAAGACAACGATCTACAGCTACCAGAAGTAGAAGGAAAGAACAAAAAATGTAAATTTACTAGCCGAGAAAAAATGACGCCAAGATGTAAGGAAAAAACAAGCTTAAGTAAAAGGATAAAACTAGAGGCCGGCCAAAATTTGAACAATAATAGCGAAAAGGGAAGAAAAACACTGAAATGACAAGGGGGCAATGAGAGCGAAATGACTAGCCGTAACCATGATGACAGAGAAGAAAACTGACAGTCACTGAAAAGGAATAGAATCAAGAGAGGGAACCCCGAGAAGAGAATGGATGCAAGAATGATGTCCACAAGAATAAAAAGACACTAAGAAAGGAGAAATAACCCATAAAAGGAAAAGAAGAAATAAAAGCCAAGATTTAGAATAAAAAATAACGGTAGAAAAATGGCAACGAATTAATTCCCTTATGTTAAAATAAATGTCAACCTGCCAACATAAGAGGAGAAAGGAGCGAGAGAAAAGGCTTGAATGGCATAAAAACAGCTGGCCATCTAAAGGCAGATGAAAGAAAAAATTACATATCTAGAGATGATGCGTAGAAACTTAGTCAGAAAGAGAAATAAATAAATCAATAAATAAACTAAATCGAAAGAAAAAATTAAATAACGAAGCATGGGAACGTTAGGACTAACTGAAAATACATGAAAGAATGCAACTGCCTTATCGGCTGAGTGGTCTATTTAAACCTACGATAGGCGCATATGAAATACGCTAAACTAAAAATCCCATACGGGAACCAGTCGGAAGTCTTTAATTACGTTGAAATACTGTTACTGCTAAAGAATAAATGCTGAATGTCTGTATAAATTCAAGACTGTCAATGTCTGTAAGAAGATTTTCAGTCATTAAATATTCCAATTCTCTAAAGCAATTGAGGAAATAAGTCTAACTCTTAGGCCAGATGATGACTAGATCCTAAGAAAACGAACACGGAAATTGATGCCCCTGCGACAATATGCCCGGACGGACGAAAAACGGAAGCAGAAAAAATCTTGGAACTATAACTACGTGAACCGGAAGCCAAGAAAAGACAGGAAATACGTGAACCAGAAGACGGAAACTGACCAGGATCCTGAAGACCCTGCAGATCAGTCAAACCGGAAGTCACACAGGAAACTGAAGCACAAAGACCTGAAGCTGAAAACCAGAAATTGACCAGGATCATGCAGACCCGAGAGATCCATAAAACCGGAAGTCAAGTGGGAAGCAGAAGAACAGGAACCGGAAGCTAACACCGGAAGTTGACTAGGATCATGCAGACCTGATGATCAGCAAAACCGGAAGTCCAAACCGGAAGTGGAACTACGAAAACCGGAAGCACCAAGCGGAAGCTGACCATGATCATGAAGACCCGGAAGAGCAGCAAAATAAACGAAATCATGGATTTCTTTTTTCACGAGAGAGTTGATACTTACCTCCCTAATACTCTTTGATATTGCTAAATATCGGCTTTCACTCAATAAAACACTCGGATTAAAATAGTTAGGTGCCCCTACTGGGCAGGTAGTCAGAGGACAGTCTGGCGGATGCTAGCCCCAACACTGCGTATGCGCAGACTAGTACTTCCTCTGACTAATTTATTGGCTGACACTATGCAACTTTACAAGAGCCTGAAGACCGAGCCTATGTGGAGCGGAGAGGCCGGGTCCATATTAGGGAGGTAAGTATAACTCTCGTGAAAAAAGAAATCAGTGATTTCGTTTATTTCACTTCAAGAGTATACTTACCTCCCTAATACTCTTTGATATTGCCAGAATTCGTCAGGGAATTCAGCGGGAGGGAGGTGAGGTCAAAAGACCAGCTCTTCCCTATGCGCTTTTCTGCGTTTAAGGCAATTAAATTTCTGAAATTGTGTGGAAACACAATCAGGAATAGATTTGAACATAGGCTAACACAACCGATAGCTGCGAGATGAGCATATGTCATATGCGCTCCCCCTCCCCCCCCCCTCTTCTTGGGAGGAAGACTGAATGACATTCAATGTCCCATATGCTCTCTACGTACAAGTGCCATGCACTATAGGACATTAAACGAAAAGGCTTCATTTTTGTATACTCTCAATAATGAACCACAAAAAACATGTACCATCACCATATTAATAACGAAGGGTCAGGTGACATTACAATTAACCATGGACAACACATACACAAGACTGACCTTGTGGAAGATGGTTGCTGTCATCATCTCCCCATTGGTGGAGACTGATGCAGACCAAAAAAGTGGATGTTTCCATTGATTAAATGTGAAATATATTTAAAAAATGAAGATACCTCATCAAAATATGTACACCTAGATTAGCTTTTCAAAATCGATAAGGCGAGTGGATTTGAGGTGTCACGGAGATAATGGTCGGTAAGACTTGACTCACATTGCCAATGGGCTACTATTAAATAGGGCAGTGGAAGCCACTACGCCCCGAACACTGTGAGCCTTGGCCATGTCAACTTGTTTACCTGTGGCGGGTTTATGGCAAAATTGAATACACTATAATCCACCTGGAAATGGTGTCCTTTGACGCCCTGCCATGGGGTTCAATATATGACAACCATAACGCTGTTGGGTCCGTCCGCCATTCCTGAGTACGTTGTTTGTACCGGTTTAATGCTCGGACTGGACACCATGCTTTTGAATTAGGATCATGTCTAGTCAAAGCTGGTAAAAATATAGGTTGACCTGGATATTTCAAAGACTGGTTTTTAGCCATGAAATTTATCCTAGGTAGAAGCCTCAGGCCTTCCCCTGTAACCACAAAACGGTCTGCCTCGGCTGATAAGGAATGAATCTCACTTCTACGCCTAGCTGAGACTTCGTATACCATTATCGGCTTGGCCAATTTGGGGCGATCAGAAGCACTTGGCATTCCTCCAGTCTGATTTTCTGAAGAATTTTAGGAATCAGGATTGCTGGAGGGAATGCGTATGCATACATTCCCACCCAGCTGACGCATCTGTTGCGATAGCGCTCGGATCTGGAATCGGAGAGACGTACGTCGTTATCTTCGCATTCTTCGTTGCGAATAAATCTATGTTGGGTTTCCCCCAGTGGTTGAACAGACAATCCGCCACACATTGATTTAGTTGCCATTCCGTAGGTAAAACACTCATCTTTCGGCTCAATGAGTCTGCTAGCAGATTTAACCTTCCCGGAATATGAACTGCTTTCAAGGAAATCCTGTGATTCAGGCACCAGCAAAGCAGTTTCCATGTCATCATACAGAGACTGGGCAACTTTGTTCCGCCCTGGCGGTTTGTGTAAGTCACTACTGTTGAGTTGTCTGATCGTATTAGAACACCCTTGCCCTGAACTTTCTGTAAGAAATGTTCCAGGCCCAGGAATACTGCTCGTAATTCCAGTAGATTTATATGTTCTTTTGACTTTTCCAGATTCCAAAGCCCTGATATCGTGGATTCTTCCAGGCAAGCTCCCCACCCCTCCATCGATGCATCTGTATACATCGTTAACTGAGGGTGAGGAGGGGTTAGCATCACCCCCGCCAGGAGATTCTCTGTCTTCAACCACCATTGCAGGTGGTGAATTAGAGGGTCCAGCACTGACACGTTTGAGTCCAGTGAACCTGTACTCTGGGTCCATTGCGTCATGAGAAATAACTGGATCGGCCGCCTGCGTAAGGCCGCCTGAGGAATGACTGGTTCCAGAGACACCATCAACCCCAGCATTCTCAGGTAAACCATTGCCAGGACATGACGACTGTTGCACACTGACTGTATTACTGAGATGAGTACTTGTGCCCTCTCCTGAGTAGGATAAACATATCCTATCTCCAGATCGAAGAACATTCCCAGGTAAACAAACTTCTGGGATGGAGTCGGCTCTGATTTCTGAAAGTTGATTATCCAGCCCAAGTCTGTGAGAGTTTTCAAAACTATCTCCAGATTCGCTGATAAACTTTCCTGATTGTGTGCTTTTAACAGCCAGTCGTCTATGTACGTGTGGACTGCTATGCTTCTCCTGCGGAGGTATGCTGTAATTGCAAGAACCACCCTGGTGAAGACCCGAGGAGCCGTAGAAATTCCGAAGGGTAATACCCTGAATTCCCACTCTGCCCTGGAATGCGAATCTCAGGAAGCGACGGAAACTCCTCGCTATTGGAATGTGGAAATAAGCATCCTTCAAATCTATTGAAGCTGTCCACATCCCCTTCTCCAACCCTGCCAACACCGATTTCAGTCTCCATTTTGAAACTGGGTGTGTTTATGAACTTGTTCAATGGCTTGAGGTTGGGAATTGGTCTCCACCCTCCAGTGCTTTTCGTCACTAGGAACACGGTTGAATAGAAGCCCGGGCAATTTTGTGCCGGTTGAATTGCTCCTTTTTGTATGAGGGAGTTTATTTCCTCCTCTATACACAACCGCTGATCTGGATCTCTTGGAATTTGAGTCCAGACTGGCACCAGAGACAGTCGTGATGGCGGGCCTGTTATCCAGTCGGGATGATACCCGACTGAGAGCCATCGCAAGACTAAACGGTCCTGAGTCAACCGTTCCCACTCTTGCATGTGGTTGGCCAATCGGCCTTCCACTGGTCCACCTAGGGAGAGAGGTGGACATAAGGAGAGCAAGAGTGGCACTGTCTCCTGGTGCAGATGCACTGGAGTAGCTCTTACTGTTGTAATTGCCCCATCAAGTACGATTACCACGACCAGATCCTCGTGCACCACGGCCCGCACCGCGCGCACCTCGGTGCGCGGGCGGCTGCCTGGCTGGCTGCGCCGGAGGAGCCTGCGCCCCCTCGCTGCGGGCCGAAGCGTGCGCGGTCATGGTCGGCACTGCGCTGGTGGCTGGCCTCTGACCTGGCCACCGCCACCTCGAGCCTGCAGGGGATGATATGCAGGGGGAGCTGCGCAAACGTGCTCTCTGCGGAGCACTTCAAATTGCTCACGCAACGCCCTCTGGTTATTGACCAGGGTAACCGTCTCCTGGAGGTGCCTACATCCCCAGTCCCAAAGAGACCAGGACCTGTCATAGGTGTACGCAGCAGCCTATTACACAAATCCTGAGACGGGCACAAGTTATCAAGAGCAAACGTGCGCCTCGCCCGGACACTCCTGATTACAGACCGGGTTAAACAGTCCAAAGCCAAGTTAATTCCATCTTGGATGGCTCTCTGGACAGTCACCGGACTAGGCTGGCGCAATGCGGATGCCGTTACTACCCCTTGTAACAGCTGTGAGACGTGTGAAAGCGCTGAGATAGACGCCCTCGAACTCTCTTCCGCATCGCGCAACGCGGTGTTAGCCGATGCTACACCGTATAACTGATATTGATGAGCTACAATACGGCATCACTTTGCCAACTCACGAGGGGCCTTCGCTAGACGTCCATGCGCCCTAATGGACGTCTCTACCGCAGTGAACATATGAGCAATATGATCAGCTAACGGCAGAGATCGCATAGCGGTAACAGTCGGTTTACCTGCCAGCCACGGGCGCTGGTCACGTTGACTGGCCGACTGATTCACAGCAAGACCTGGCCTGACGTTTATTAGCCACTGACAAGCATCAGACCAGTCTTCCTCTGTGGCCACCTGCGAATGCTCTACAAGACGAGGGCCTTCGTCATCCTCCTGAGTAATCGCAGGTGTGTGTATGGCTGGAAGAAACAATACGCCTGGCAAT
The DNA here is from genome assembly GCA_034401795.1 of Chaetoderma sp. LZ-2023a. Taxonomy (NCBI): domain Eukaryota; kingdom Metazoa; phylum Mollusca; class Caudofoveata; order Chaetodermatida; family Chaetodermatidae; genus Chaetoderma; species Chaetoderma sp. LZ-2023a. The sequence goes on from CM067366.1 coordinate 104,435,804, forward strand.
CCAGAGAAAGCATGCGGGCCTGAAAGCGCAGGCATGCCAAACTGACTGGCTTAACCAGGAGCAGGCGCCGTGGTATTGCGTGGGGAAAAATTTGCCACACCACAGCCCTGGCCAGTACCTGCCACACCATTGGCAAGCCGAGGTATGCAGGAAAAACTGGCCATCAGATCCAGCCCGGGCTACCTTCTGCACAATTAACACTACTCCTGCGTGAGTAGTCCCATGGACAATGTCACCCGTATCCTCTTCTTCCTGGCCAGAAAGATTAGACTCCAGGTCAGCAAAGAATGCTAACCTGGACTGGCCAGGAAAGGTACCATAGGAGGAGCTGGTACCTGCAGGGTGCGGATAATCCTGGCCTGATAAGCAGGCACAAGGCTCCAGCGACGCCTGACCACGAACAACCAGCGCGGCAAGCCTGCTGCCAGTGTCCTCATAGCGGATTTTGCCCTCTATTAGGGCCACCTCTGAATCATGGACGAAAACTGGTAGGTCCCTAGGTAGCACCGATTCAGAGGCGGGGATTATCTTCTCCGGAGCAGATGAAGAGGACAATGAAAGACTTGAACCAGGAAGCATGCCACGAAGCAACTCTGGGACCAAATCCTTAATTGTCCTCTTCATCTCTCCCATCATCTCAATACGGAAGGCCTCCAGATCCATAGAGCACGAGGCCTTCCTCTTACCCTTCTTACTAGAACCCTCCTTCTTAACTTTCCTCTCCTCCTCCCGAGCCTTCTCTTTGGTCTGCAAAGATAGAAACTCAGACATTAAGCTCCACCCCCCCCACCTTCTCCAGATCTCACATTTAAGCAATGGCCCACATGGGCTGCACTGGGAGCATAAGTGAGGGGCGAATCTATCCTTGATAAATCTTCCACACGCTGGACAACCAGGTCTCTGAAATAAGCCAGAGGACGAAGACAATGAGTATTTCAGTTATTGAATTAGAAACTCAAAACCAAATATAAACAAGGAGGCTGGGGGCCATAAAGACCCAAGCCAATAATAAAACAGCGTTGGACAAAACTTTTAAATGATAGTAAGGCGCAAGGCTGATTATGATGTCATAACCTCAAAAATAAGAAGTTAAATCGATCCGAAAACAAACATCCTGGTGTAAGGACGAATTGTATTCATATCCAGAACATCCTAACTGGAAAGGATAGTATATACAGATTATACAGACATCAGATAAACAATGATAAAATGGCAGCAGATTTCATAAATATTCTCAAATATAATTGAAGTGCCTCATATCATAACTAGAATACCTGAGTCTTTAGCATAGACAAACCATCTGATCTGATGCACTGGAAACTCCACCAACACTATGACTTCTTAACTCTCTCCACCTATAAGGGGAAGGAAGTGGACCAAGAGGGCAAAGTGAGAAGACCTTCTTCCGAGGCTTCTAACTCACTGGGCATAGAATTTTCGGTTAGATAACCTAACAATATTAGTAGGAAATGGAACCTTGGTGGAGAGATAAACAAACCCTCTGACGATGTGCTGTCCTTTTCAATCATAGATAGATACCTGTGGACATAAACACAAAGAGAGATTAGTATTTCATAGCGCCATATAGAAATAAACCAGTTTTTAGGCGCTTTTCATGTCTAATCGCGAGTCTCGGAAATACAAATTTACAACGAGACTAAAAAGCTAAATTAGACAAACATGTAATTGAGTTCACCTGATGGTTAGGTCCTGGGCCCCACTCTGGAGATTTGGCGCACTTTGACATAATCCGTAGGCGAAAACCCTTCTTTTTAACGAATGAAGTTAAAAAACAGCCGAAAACTTTTGAGCAAAAATAGCATGTGAACTCTCTGCCAATAAATTAGCAAAGAGGAAGTACTAGTCTGCGCATGCGCGGTGGTGGGGCTAGCATCTGCCAGACTGTCATCTGACTACCTGCCCAGTAGGGGCACCTAACTTTTTTAATCTCAGTGTTTTATTGAGTGAAAGCCGATATTTAGCAATATCAAAGAGTATTAGGGAGGTAAGTATACTCTTGAAGTGAAAACCGGAAGTCGGATATGAAACGGGAGAGGGAAGCGGAAACGGAAAACCGGCAGTTGACTGAGGTCCTGCAGACCCGGGACAACTGAATTACCGGAAATAGAAGGACTGGAAATACACGGACCAGAAGAAAGTCAAATTATCCTAAAAAATAGTAGGAATCAAAACAGGCGACCTACGAAAGTTGCGCATAGCTGGAACAACAGTGATTTCTACATTGGCAATAAGTGAACTGGACTCATCCGGCACCACCACTTTTGGGTCTTGCCCGGCCCCAAGATTTAGGCGGGTTTAAGAATTTGGTGACCTGCACAAGCCAACCATTCTCTTCTTGTCCTTTTTCCTGGGCTTAGGTGAACTCGCCACCTGCCGCGTAGTGAGGGACAAGGGTTTCCCCTACTTATGGACTTGGCCTTTAGGATTCTGACCAGCTCCTTCCGAATCACTGTCCGCTTTTGCTGCCCGAATGGCCGATCATTGAAATAAATCTTGAAAAGTTGACGACCACCCCTTGCAAATACTGCACATAACGAGAGGTGTACATGATGTACACTTAAGAAAAACAAAGATTCAAAATCATAGTTTTGTTTAAATAAAAATTACAGAAATAAACTTTGAACTCTTCAGATAAAGAGTAAGAGAAACTAGGATTGTTATTTTTAGCAATCCTACTTAGCGAGTTTTAATGAGTGAATAAATGGATAAGCATAGTTGACTACCACGAAAACCAGTAAGAAAGATACAATAGTACAAGTAATCATATAAAACAAAGTTACTCTACCACGTAGCTTAGATAATAGGGACTTCATTGCAGGCATGATACAGATGGCAAGCACAAAAAAACTTAGACCGGCGCAAAATTTGAAAGTGATTCTATGTTAATCTTAGTCTCCTCTGAGCATGCGTGCGCATGCACTTTGACCTAGGTCTTAGAGGATTGAGTATAGACTGGTGCCAGTCTAATGCAGGCTGTATGGTGAGAGTGTACTCTACTAGAAGCCTGGTTGAGGGTACAATGAGTTGGTATAGGCACATGGGGGCATGAAAGCAAGCATACAAATCTTTTTCTGATGCTAAATGCAGATGGTTTGATTTAGCAAGTAGTGATTGAACGGTAATGGATGTTTGTGGTGTGATAACAACTGCAAGTGTGAGCAATAATGTTAATAATTAACCCTGGTCAATAACTGTCTCAGTAATGGGCTTGAGAAATGTCCTTTACAGGCAAAGAGAAGACTATTTTTGAAAATAGTTATCTCATGGACTGTAAATGGACATTCACTGACAAAAAAAATGGTTTGTCGACAAATACTGACTATGAAAGGGTTAATGATTATACCGACCAAACCTTTCAGTAGGATTGAGAAATATTTACATACAAAAAGAAGTAATTTTGAAAATTCCCCACTGGAATGACTGGCTTGATAACCGAGTCAAATTCGTTATAAAATATTCAAGTTTCCATGTATACCAGTAGTTGGCTTGATATTAAGGCCCTGACATTTAAAGGGTTAAACAATTAATCTCACAAACCATTCTTCAAAATACATCTCAAAGTAGATGCCATGACAATAGTATGTGCCATATTTATGAAGTAGTGATTCAAGCTAATTTAAAACTAGTCTTGGCTGCTTTCTTTTTCTGACGCTTGATCAGGTTGGATTGAAATCCGAATTTCAAGTTGATTCAATATACACTAAACCTTATTTCACTAAAATAAGCAATAATTTGACTGAAAGTTATTTGTTATCTGAGGCAGCAGTTATTCTCAGTCCGATTATTTTCAAAATGCTAATATGCACACGTTAGAAAACATTCGATTTACGTGCTTAGAATTAAACGTTTAACCATTTAACCCTTACCACTCTGTTGTCAAAATTTTTAATTTTCAAAATAAATAAAACGATGAATTGGTGTCGTAGATAGCAACATCGTCCACCAAAATTGTTGAAAAATGTACACCTGTTTCTTTGCTATTGACACAGTAAAAGATGGAATATTGACATCAGAGTGGCAAAGGTTACGGGTCAAGCCGGCCAAAGGCGGCCTCTGTTATGGTCTTGTAGAATGTCCATTTACAAGACAAGCGAATAAAGTTTTAGAAAATTTACAACTGGAATAACTGGTTCGATAACCGTGCCAGTCATTTCATTGATAACTTCTTTTTAAATTGTATTCTCTTGGCCTGTAAATGGATATTCAATAGGCAGATATTTAAATTTTCTCCACCAAATCTGACCATTAAACATTTAATTAACTGACTGGAAATCCATCTGGTGGTCTGCCACCATAAGCATCTGTGGCCATCCTTAACTGAGCCATCATCTGTTGTATGTACTGCTCTGTGATGTCTGTAAGAAGGTCGAGCATGGAATCTGAACAAACTGAAATAGAGCAATGACATCATCAATCAAACCAGACATGACCAGATAACCCTGCCCTCCACTGTGCATCATATTCATGTTTGCAGGCCAATAATTCTCTGGTTTTTTTACTCTACACTGAATATAGATCTTAAAATGCTATGAGTATACAGTATCGATGCAGATGCAGGATTAAAACCCTATCTATAGTTTGGTGACCATGGGCCTAATGGTTCAGTTGTAGCAGAGACAAACACAAAACTTAGCCTGTGTTACACTAAGTACAACTAAATGCAAAACATAACCTGAAATGACTACGTCCCTATTCTAAAATTACAGGGGTTATGTCCCCATTCTAAAATTACAGGGGTGAATGATATGAATGCATTGTAATATTAATCTAGATGCGCAGTAAGAAAGTTCTATATAAAATTTGGTGGTCTTAGTCCTGAGAGCTAAATGCAATTCTGCAAAAACTGAGGTAAAAAAAATTTCCCCACACTAACAACCAATGAAAATAGTTTTCTGCATCATTAACTGGGTTCATATTGTTAACATAGAATGGGCTAAGAGCATTTGTTTATACGATAAAGTGTTACATAATGGAGGATACATGTGATCAATGGACATTTCCAGTTTTAGCGATACCCCTCCCATCCCTACTTAAGCTCCAAACAGGCTTCGCTCGTGTTGGGATCGAGCGATCCCTGAACTCCCTGGATATCAATTTCCAGAAACTATACTTTTACGCTGTTGAATATTTTGAACCTAATTTGACTGGATGCTGTATTAAATAGTAGACATTTAATTTGTACAACAATGCTTAGTTCGTCTACAATTAAGCATTCGTGACGTACTTATCTATGTCATTGATTATGACATCATCCTACATGTCACATAGTTGATTATGACATCATATGATGGATGGTTAAACTTGAAAGGTCACTTACCATCATAACCCGCATGAGCACAGACTGCCGCCACAGAACATCTCATCAGCTTATAGTTAGAAACAGAATCCAGCTTGGCAGGAGATACACTCTGCTTCTTTACTCTGAAATAGCATTACATTGTAAGTCAATAACGTGCAATGCCTTGCATGTATGCGCCTGTGGGTGCATATGTGTGTGAGCAATGAGAGACTGATACAAATCTCTCCACACCATTGAGTTTCCTGCCTTCTTGGATATATGAGAGTTTGGCATTATGTCTGCATTGCCAACCAGACGGTGAAGTCTGCCAGCTACGCCAGAATCCTCCCAGAATTCAAAGCGACTATTTTATTTAACTCTTTAACCCTCAAGATGAACAAAAATGTAAAGAATATTGTGGTAATGTTGAAACAATATATATAGTAGGAAGATTGTTGTCTCGATTCTCTGATTACACAGATTCTGTAATTAATTACCCGCAAATTACCGTCTTACCCGCACATTATTCAAGAAAATTAAAATTATCTCATAGAAAATGTCCATTTGCAGATGAAGACATTATTTTTGAAAATTTACCACTGGAATGGCTTGGTCAATGAGCAAGTGGGAAATTTTCAGATATCAAATGTGGATAATTCTATGAATTCTCTGAATGAGGATAATTCTAGTCAATTAATTTTGATTGTCACTGCTTATAATCAATTCAAATATATATAGAAAGCTGGGGAAGCATTGTTAGAAATGGACCGATTTCTTGCACAGTATAAATAGTAGGGCTTCACGGTATGAAGATATAATATTGAATACCGGTATCATACCCATACCGGTACTCATACCGGAATGATTTAATCAATACCGAAATATCGAGATATGGCATAAAACCGGTATGAATAATATTATTCAGTGTTTTAAACGACCGTTAAAAGATTGTATCCCAAAATTGATAAATTGACCCGGAAGTAAGACCGCGCAAATCTCGCGAGATTTAACCAACTCTAACCCTTTATACACATATCGTGAAGATTGATAAAACATTTCACCGGTATTATAAATATGCTGTTGATTATTTTCAAATGAATTTAATCGATTGTTGGTGCTGCCTAAGACAGCAACAATAATCAATCAAATTGTTTCCGAATTGTAATCAGCTTTACAAAATATGTCTATTATACTATAATTCTGCTCTTCACACCTCATAATCCCTGTAGGTGAAGGATATTCAAGCGATCTGATTGCGGCGGCTTTGATGCGTGCCAGTGAGGGGAATCAATAGCTGTTTTAATCCATGCTATTCATATAAATTATTGATTTGAATTGGCCTAATCATGTGATCCAAGCTCAGAGGCCATACATTTTACTAGATTTTATATAAATATAATCGTCTAGCCCTCCATAGTATCAATGTTTCAAAATTTGTATCAGATTCATATCTCTAGTTTATCAATGTAATGGAACTAATTCCTACGGCCAAGGGAACCTCTCCCGTTTGGCTGCATTTCGGATTTGTACCCGATGAGAACGGCAAACCAACTGACGAAGAAAAACCAGTGTGTAGGTTGTGTGACGAAACAGTGTGTGCGCAAGGGGGTAACACCTCAAATTTAAGATTCCATCTACGGAAGCACCATCCGCAAGCTTTTTCACAGCTCACATTCACCCCGAGTAAGCGAATGTTTGACGAAGTTGCTGATGATGAGACACACATATTACACCACGTAAACAGCTTAAAATTAGTGACGCGCTAACGAAAGGACAGACATATGAGAAATCTCATCCATGATGGAAAAGATTAACGGAATCCGTGACACGTTATCTGGCTGGTGGAATGCTGCCAATCTACACTGTAGACAACAATCACTTCATCGCTATGCTATCTCAGTTTGACTGCCGATATAAATTGCCTGGTCGGAATTACTTTGGGGATATGGCTATTCCGAAGCTTTATAAGGAAGTGTGTGATAAAATCTTGGATGAACTGAAATGTGTTGAGTATTTTGCAACCACGACGGATCTATGGTCGTCAGAAAACATGGTACCATATCTGGGCCTTACTGTACACTTCGTGGACACGAATTGGACTCGACAGGCTCGCGTGTTAGAGACGCTGTATTTTCCAAATGACCATACAGCCGACAACATTGGACAAACACTGACTGAATGTTTTGCGACGTGGGGACTTTGCGCAGATAAACGTGTGTATGACAACTGACAATGGTAGCAACATCAAGAAAGCGCTATGTGATCTAGCATGGATTAACCTCTCGTGTTTTGGACATAATTTACATTTAGCTGTAAATGCCGCTATGAGTGATTCACGGATTTCGAGAACGGTTGGTGTCTGCCGAAAAATTGTGTCGACCTCTACCAGTTGGAAGAAGCGGCGTGAACTCAGAGGCGCAGGAAACCCTTGGATTGCCGAAACACCAGCTGATCACGGTAAGATTCTATAATTTTTATATTTTTTATGTAGTGCGCTATGCTCGTGCTGAATATTTGTAGTAATAGTTTGACCAAATTCTTGATAGTTTTGAGTTAAATAATTATTAAAATATTCAGCATGATGCAAATATTACTGGCATGAAAATGGTTAAAACGCCCATGTGTTGTCGTAGTAGGCTTAGTCTCGCTTGACCGCTCACACGTACACAGCTTAGGTCGTTGACACATTTCATTCTGTTAGAGATATTTCATTCTGTCATGTATCATATTTAGACTGGATAAACTGAATGACAACACAAAACTTGACAAAAGTAGCTGATCATCTCATAGATAATTTTACTGAAAATTGTTGATGAACTTGTCAATAACTTTCAGCCAAATTATTTTCAAAATATACAGCTATTTTTATCTTAAGATTCATGCAAGACCTTTGGAATTCTGACTGAAGAATGTTAACCAATTATACCCTTATGTGATTACAGGACTGTGAGACCAGATGGGGAGCAAAGCATGCCATGATGAAGAGGATCCTTGAGCAGGAGCCAGCCATAACCAGTGTTGAACTTAGATAGAAAGACTAAACATTTAGCACCTACTTGACAGGATTCACATGTTTTGGAAGTGGTATGTAATGCATTAGACAGTGTAGGTGATTTCACTGACATCCTGTCACAGGAGAAGTATGTTAGTGTCTCCTCATTAAAGCCTTTGTTAAATGTCATAAACGTTAATGTGTTAAATCCATCCACAGCTGATGATGTGATTGTCCATGAACTGACAACTGAGATGAGAACCCCCCACAGACCCCCCCCCCCCCTTGTGGGTTGGTCTGTTGTTTTATTAACCACTATAAAAACATACTTACCGTTCAATCACTACTTGCTAAATCAATTATCTGCATTTAGCTATCAGAATAAAATTTTTATGCTTGCATACACACCTCCCCATGCCTATTCCTATTAATATGGACCCTTAACCAGGCTAATGGTTAAGTCCATCTCCAGCATAATGACAGATATAGACTGGCACCAGTCTATAATCCCTCATAGTGACGCTTGTTACTAAGCGCGCTCGCGCATGCGCACTGGAGCCCAAATAGGAAACAGATTCACCAGGGTGGTTGAGGCCGGGTCGTAGTGATTGAATGGTAAGTATGTTTTTATAGTGGTTAATAAAACAACAGACCAACCCACAAGGGGGTCTGTGGGGAGTTGTTATTACACCACAAAGACATCCATTACCGTTCAATCACTACTTGCTAAACCCGTAGATTTGGTCAGTGCCCCATTTAAACATTAGGTGGGAGGAGATTTGAGAATCAACAAACAAGGATAAAAATTAAACCAAATCTTATCCAAATGTTAATAACATAACATAATAGTGCATTTAGCTCAATCACACCGTGATTAGCAAATAAGGAAACTTGAACTTACAGAAATAAAATAAAAAACCAAAAGAAGACTCTCACCATTTCTCACAGACGCAGAGTCCTAACGAAAATGGTGGGAAGTGCTTGGTAAATAGTCTTCGGCTTTTTTAGTTAACAAACAAGGATAAAATTAAACCAATCTTATCCAAATGTTAATAACATAACCTAATAGTGCATTTAGCTCAATCACACCGTGATTAGCAAATAAGAACAACTTGAACTTAAAGAAATAAATAAAAACCAAAAGAAGACTCTCACCATTTCTCACAGACGCTCTTCGGCTTTTGTAGATAAAAGTGGAAATGTTACGAAAGAAGGAAGCTGCTGCACTCTGGTCTTTGAGATAAAAGGATGTAAAGGTGTATTCAGATTTCCATCCTGCCACCTGCATGACCTCATCTAAAGACGAACCCTCAAAAAGAGCGAAAGAAGTAGCCATACCTCTAACGTCATCGGCTTTAATAAGGGAGATTAATTTGATCCGGTGAGGCTATCTCATAACAAAGCTTAATTATTGTCTCACAAATCCATCTGACAATCGAAGAATTTGAGACCGGCTTAGATAACTCTTCCGCGTAGGAAAAACATAAATGAGATGGATCGACTCTTATAAAATCTGATCGCTGATTGAAGGTTCCTAATGCCTTAACAGGACACCAAAATTTTTCGGATGGCGAAAGACGAAAAAGATTTTAAAATGATCATACTAGCAGGATAGCGGTTAGTTTGAGTTTTAGATAAAAAATTCCTTCTGAGATATAACACCAAGCCGTCTCCTGAAACTATAAATCTCTCCTTTTCAGCAGAAAGAGCATGAATCTCTTGAACGCCTTCTAGCAGAGGCTGTAGCAACAAGAAAAAACAGCTTTGACAATTAAAAAACAAAACAAAACAAAACTTAATACTGGTAGAAGAAATAGGTTCAAAATGGCGACCTGCCAAAACTTGAAGAACCAAAGCCAAACTCCAGGAAGGTAAAGGCTTAGCAATCGGAAGACGAATATTACTTAGACCTCTAATAAAGCTATTAAAAGTCTTAGTATCCTTGACATCGGCATACAGAAGACAAGGAAGGGATGACACCAGAGAAAATCTATACTCCCTGAACGTAATAACTGACAAATGAAAATAATCAAACAGATACAGTAAGATAAAAAATCTAATACTTTGGGTATAGAAACAGAATCGGGCACGAAACCTTGGTCTGAACATCATTCACCTAAAATTTTAAGTCGACCCTTGTAAATTCGATGGGTCGAATCCCTTCTGGCAGAGCCAATAATTTCCTGAGATCAGAAGAAACCTTATTCTCGAGGACTTCAGACTCGAGATTCTCCAGACACACAGACTAAAATTTATTGGATTTGGATGCACACAAAGACGTTTACTTGAGATAGAAGATCCTGGGATACTGGAAGAAGAAGAGGGAAATCTACCAGAAAATCTAGAAAGTCTAAAAACCAAATCCCATTTGGCCAAAAGGGAGCTATCAGAAGAATTTTGCAAACCTGATCCTTGACCCTCTTCAAACTAACTGAATCAGAATCGTTAGAGAGAAGGCATAGGCGAACATTCCTGTCCACTACTGAGACAGAGCATCCACCACTAGGGCTTGACTGTCCGGAAAAGGAGACATGTAAGAGAGGATCTGAGCATTCAGAGGCCGTGAACAGATCTACTAGAGGACGATCCATAAGACTAAACCTCATTCCTCCTTCTAAAAATGAAAGAAAACCCCATGGCAATGACTGAACGAATCGAGATTTAGAAGCCTAACAGACAATCCAACCAACAGAAGCCTGGATCTACTTTCCAATGAATAGCCTCTTCTATAGACTCCTTGACAATCATAGAAACCAACAACCCCTCTAAAGCTAATAGCTTCTAATAAGAAGGAACAGAAGACCATGTTGGAAGAAGAGACTACAGAGAAGGATTCTAGATCCAAGAATATCTAGCCCTTTTGATAATGGCCGCCCTTAAAGAAGTGTCAAACTTACTATATGCTAAAGAGGACTGCTCATAGAAAACACATAGATTACATATGCCATGATACTCCAGCCAAAAATCCTGGGCTATATCATAATGCTTAGTCCTCACTAAAGAGTTAACTCACGTTTATTATGGATATTTTAATAATACCGCTTACTCTGAATGGAGACAAAAAAGGGTCATATCAGTATAGCCTAACTTATTAATAATGTTAAAGACCCCGCAAAAATTATAGATAATTTTATTTATATAGATTTAACCAGAGATTGTGGCAAACCAAAAACCCATAGTAACTCTATGGGAGTGCTTAGAGTCAAGATATAGCCAAATCATGTGCCTGATCTACATGAACTACGGGAAAGTTACTAGTGATGACCGTCATCACAATTCTATGAATAGAATACATGACAAGGTCCTGATAAGAGAACTATGGCAAACATTAGACTATCTAATTTAAAAATCGAGCCAGTCATTCCAGAGGAATATTTTTAAAAAGAGTATTCTCCTGATCTGCAAATTGACATTTGTTTCCAGTGCTAAAATCATAGTGAATTTCAGATTAATTGTAGTGGCCTAGAGAATAGCCAGTTTGCAGACCAAGAGAACACTATTTTTATTATTTTTAAAAATCTATCAGTGAAATGTCTGGCTTGCTAACTTAGTCAGCCATTGCAGTGGTAGATTTTCAAAAAAAGTCTTATCTTGATGTGTAATTTGACTATGGAGATGGTCGCCTTGTGTTATAAAGTTCAGCGCTATAGTGATGTGGCGAACATACAGGACATGAAATAATGAATATTTTAAAACTAATCTGACAGGTAGGTGTTCAACAACATCTTCCAGTCAAATTATTTTCAAATTATTCATTATTTCATGTCCTATATGGTCATCATAACATTTCAACGAAGGACTGTATCGTTTCAAGAGATTGTTTTATTTCTGAGTTTTAAAAGTGACTTAAAATAAAATTAAGTACATATTATCGTTTTGCTCAATATTTATTCTGATAAGAACTGTCAAAATCAATGATGTCATGCTCAACCAATAATATTCCCGTATCCCGTTGTCAAGTGCGAGCAAATGTTACGCGCAGCTAATTTGAATACACTTCCGGGTAACTTCCTGCTAAAAATAAACTAAACTGAGGCGTCAATTTGTGAGCAGTCTTCGCGACTTTGCTTCCAAAATACACTAGTAACATGATTTATATTATTATCTATAAGAAATAATAATATATATATGGTGCCGCTTGTTCATTTCCGGAAACAACCGCAGGTAATAGATTGTATTTTTATAACAAAGTTAGGTGTCAGATGTCCATTCGTCAAAACCGCACCATGGAATTTGGGTGGGAAATATGAACACAAAACGCATGCTTTATTGTACAATATACAAATAATATCATGTCCCAATACCCAGAGACTGTACCCTCACCCCACATACAATACCTATTTCAATAATACCGGTATTGAAGGTATACCGGTATCGAAATTGATACTGTAACCGGTATTCGTAATTCTAATACCGTGAATCCCTAATAAATAGTGTATGAGTTTTTCACTAAACATCAATAATAGTTAATATACCTGTGAAGTTTCTTAATGGAGAAAATATCAATAATAGTTAATATACCTGTGAAGTTTCTTAATGGAGAAAGGTTTCTTATGAGCTGCAAACTGTCTAGACAGTGATGTAGTGGATTCTGGGATAGGCGGGACTTCCGCTAATGCCGCGATTGGTGATTCAGTGTCATCCGCTTGCTTTTGCTACAAAGAAACCAATTCATGAACAATTGTCACCATAATTCATTTCACACATAGATTATTCAAGATTGAAAAATAAATTCTACTTAATATCTAGCTGATTCTTTTGACATCAATTTTACAAGATGTCAAATGCACGAACAATTTCCAGTCAAACTGATTTCAAAATATTAACAATGTTTAATATTTATCTAATTTGAACCCAAGAAGTAATCCTTCAATGATTAAGCCCTCCAAAAGCAGATTTACATGCGATCGTGAAAAATACTCTTTTGCAAGTTATCTGTTTTAATTTACCACTGGAATGGTATTTCTAGTAGTAAATTTTGAATAACCGCCTTCTCATGGCCTGCAAATTGGTATTCACTAAACAACAGTGTTGTTTTCTATTGACCAATAAATGATTCAACCTGAGATGTAGCTTACATGTTTCTTACTGAGCAATTAAAGGTTCCATATTCACACCAAAATATTGGAAAATAAAATTGTTGAAATCATATTCATTTAGAGGCTTAAATTGTGTACCTCAATGTAATGAAACGAAATAACATATGATTATTTCATATAAATAAATTTTGCAGGTTTAGTTGTGAATTTGAATTCAGGCCTCTAATTCAATTTGACAACTTAAAAAAAATTATATTAATTTACACGTAATGAAATCATCATATGCTAAGATTTATTTCGTTCCATTACATCTAGGCACACAATTTAAGCCTCTAAAAGTATACAATTTTAACAATTTTAATTTGAACCATTCTGCTGTGAATAAACACCTTTAATTAGTTTTACCACCAAGAAAAGAAGCATAAATTGATGATAATTTCTGAAAAATATCTATGACGAAACAGTCTACTTACTCTTTACACGATGCAGACCAGAAATGCGAAATTCTTTGTAATGTAGAGAATATTCTTTTGAATATTTTGAAAGTAAATTTACTGGGAACTGTTGCTGCCTATGGCAGCAACAGATTCCATTCAAATTACTTTCAAAACTTTCAACATCTCTCCTGACGTTTATAGTTGTCTTGTAATTGAGTTATTGGAATTTGAGGGTTAAAAATGAACACGTATGAACGCTCTATAAATACGGCAATATATTTTTGTAAAAATTTTTGACAGTTGACTATTTTCCAGACTCATGTATTTCAGGTCTTCTGATCACGACATCAGTCAACAAATATAATGTGATGTCATGCGGAAAGTATGGTCGAGTGGCAGATCAGATGCATAGGACTTCACGGGGTATGTGATTAGATATTTGTCTTAACCCTTTCACTGACAAACCCCTGAAAAAGGTCATTCTTTATGATATGAAACTGATTCTGTTGAACATTTTAAAATTAATTTGTTTGGAATTCAGTCAAATTAATTTCAAAATATTCACCAGTTTTTCTGTCTATTTTACTTGAAAATGAGATATGGGGAGTTCATCGGTGAAAGGGTTAAGTATAACTATTGGCCAATACTGTAGATTATCCAAGGTCTACATTTGAGCAACTGCTTTACAATGTTTACAATAGGGACACTTGAGCAGTTAACCATTTCAATTGAACATTTCAGACAAAATACAAGATTCTGTTGAATATTTTGAAAAATAATTTCGCTGGAAGATGTTGAGCACTGCCTAAGATAAGAACTTCTTTCAAAATAAATTAGCTTCTAAATATTTACCAGGTTATCTATATGCATCTAAATTTATGGGATCCAAGGGAACTGCTTGTTCTGAAATCTGGTACCAAGCTAGGACTTAGAGTCGGACTCAGTAAAAATCATATCAATGTAACCACTATTTAAGTGAGCCAGTTATTCCAGTGGTGAATTTTTAAAGATCGTCTTGTCTTGGCCTGTAAATGGACATTCACTCTGTAAAATTGCAATTTTTTACCTATCTTGACTACCAAATGGTTCAGATATTCTGCACATTTAGTAGACGGATCCACTTTTAGATATGCCCCGCCCACTTTGAATGTGCATTTGCTTCGATTTTAACACGTTGAACAATGAATTCCAATTTTGAGGTTTTGAGATACAGTTAAGTTATTGAATATTTTGAAACTAATTTGACATGGAAACATTGCTGCCCATGGCAGCAAATCAGATCTCCGTCACATTAGTTTCAAAATATTGAACAGAATGTTTATATTAAAGACACGCGCGGCAATTATTCAGACACATTTGTGACAGACTATTTTTCCGTTTTCCATACATTATTTTAATTGTGATTTCCAGATCCCTCAATTGCTGGTAATCATAGTAGCATATTATTCATACTAATATTCATAATAATATGATTTTCCAAAGACTTAGCCAATCCTCTCTTCTTTCTATCAACCAGATTTCAATTTTCCAAGCATTTGGCTAGTGGTTGGGTCTGTCTCTCCATGCAAAATCACACAAGCGGGAAAATCATAGCATAATTAAATACTTGCTATGACATTGTGTTAGATATGTTCAAGGACAGACAACTCACCAGGATGTCCTGACGCTGCTGCTGCGCTGTCTGTATCAGCTGACGTAATTGTCTGGCATATTGCAACAGCTGAATCGTGTGACGGGTTACTGGATCAGGCTGGTACACATCCGCTGCCCGAACCCTGAAAATGGTTATTGGGCCCAAGTAAAATTTTGTCTCGCTATGGGAAATTGCGACAAAGCTCCCAGATCGAATTTACTTATGCTCGACATCGGTAAGAATAAAGACCCAATTTTCCCCACCATATTAAAGTAAAATCTGCCCAGAGGTTGGATGGGGGGAGGGGGATCACACATAAATAATTTGGTTGAATTCTGCCATCTTTGCCATTTGGCCCCCCCCCCACCCACCCCATACCAGGGGAGGTTGGGGAGGGGGAGAGCCTAATGTAAACATCATCTCTCAACTAATGTAAATTAGAGTATGAGTAATTCTGTCGATATTACTGTTTTGACCTCTAACCCCCACCATACCCAACAGTCCCACACACCCCTCACCCAAGGACAGAGCCTAATGCAAACACAGTGTCGCAATCCGCAATCATATTGGCAGCTATCATACGAAATTGGGTCAAATTCAACCAACTTTCACTTTCTGCCCACATTCCCAACCCCACCCAGACCTCACCCTGGGAGGCAGAACCTAATGTAAATGTTGCCGTGCAGTTTACAACAAGAGGCCCAAGGGGCCTGTATCGATCACCTGGCACATAGGTATTTCAACTAGAAAGACTATTGATTATAAGTAGAACGCTAAGGTTTTAGCAAGCATGAGTCCTACTAAATTTGGTTAAAATCAGTTCAGAGATTCTCGAGAAGACATTTTTAAGTTTCCAATTGCTTTACTACAGGACTTTTTGACAGAAAAAAAAATTCAAGATGGCTTTCAACTGGGACTTAAGACTAACAGTTTAAAAGTAAGAGTTAATGGAAATTTGTAATTCAGCCATAAAAGGGTTAATTGAGCATTGCAATTCAGCAGGAACAGGGTTCATTGTGACATGCATTTCAGCAGTAACATAATTAAATTGGCAGTAAAATGGTACTGACGCTTTCATAGGTGAATAAGATAGATTCCGTACTGACGCTTTCATAGGTGAATAAGATAGATTCCGCCCCCCAATGAGATGGGAAATTAAGTTTCAGATAAAAACTGGAATATTTTCCGGAAAAAATGTCTGGGTAACTTTCGGAAAATTTTCCGCTCGAAAAATTTTCTGACTTACATCATTAGTTGTGTGGTCTGACATCTATAACGTTGAATATTTTGGAATTTATTTTGACTGAAAGTTGTTGCTTTCTAAGGCAGCAATGACCTAAATTATTTTTCAAATAAACTTTAACTCACTTTTCCGAAAAACTACTGCTAACTGAATTTGGCCATTCAGTCAAATGATTACCAGGATCGTAGAATGCACTTAAATCTGCTATAACGGCCACCTGTACTAGATGCACATTTTACTACATGCCACCAAGCCGTTTATCTGATAGTTCCAGAAATGGCATGGTTGAAATCAGCATACCCAAAAAGCTGTACAGAAACAATTTCAGCTTCAAAATCCATTGAATAAAAAAATCCAATATGGCTGCCAAATATGTGATATTTTGATTGGTCCACAGCGGCAATGCTTTTTCACATATCAACTTCCAATGAACAAATTTTGATGGCCCTTAATCACTAATCATATCTCCCAAATTTCGGCCCAATACATTCAGCAGTTCTGGAATTATTTTCGCGAAAACTAGGTCATCCAAGATGGCCGCCGAATCATTTGGCCAATCAAACTCCTTCGAACAAACTTGATTCAGCTCTTGCCCTATATATTTCATGAGTTTTGAACTGATCCTCCAAGCGGTTTCGGAGAACATTTTTAAAGAGGTTTCTAAAAATCGGCCAAAATCCGAGATGACTGCCGGCCAAATGGGTCAATCTGCTTCCTTTGAACAAACTTGAATCTCTGTCCTAAGGATACTTCCTGCCAAATATAATTGAAATTGGTACAGAAGAAAATCATTTAAAGAAAAAGTTGATGGATTGGACAATGGACAGATGGTCACCACGGCATAAGCTCACTTGGCCATTCTGGCCAGGTGAGCCAATAATATGACAAATCTGCTTGAATTCCATCAAACAGTTTCAGAGGAGATAGTTGGATGGACAGATGGTTGGAGGTGATTGCAATATATACTGTTTTTCAAAACTTGTAGAGAGCGCTATGCCCATTTCCCAAACAGAGTACTAGTATACATACTCATTTCTAGGAGGGAGTTGTCGCCCAGAAGGCTGATAGAGTCTTGGGCCCTCAATCTCCATAGGGCGTGGCTTTGTAATCTGTTCACGTTCAATGGCAGCAATACCAGAGTCTGTCTCCGGAACTAATGGCATCTCACCCCAGTGTGCTGACATGTTGATGTGTGTCTGTTAGTCCTCCAGAGACAGATTTTTATCAGTTCACCTAGAGATAATAAAATAAAAAGTCTGTTTGAATACAAAGTGAATACTCAACCTACTGTTATATATATATATACATATATATTGAAATTGGACACTGGCTAAGCAGAAATTTGAATTTTGTTGACCATTACACTTTTGATGGATAACGGAAATCGATTTTTTGTAAATTTTCACTATAAATTTACAAAATACTATTATTGGCAGCAAGAATCAAAATTTCCTTGAAAGGTATTGGCAATTAAATGGTTAATTGAAATAAATAGTATGTTGAGCTCTTTAATGCACTGTTGACACAAGAGGGGGTTACGGTTTTTGTTTCAAACACATTGACAATGTCTAGCCTCTCCTCACAATTATGGAGGGATATGATCTGTCACCAAACTATGACATCAATCAATCATGTCATTAGTTAACTGACATTACAATCATAATTACGAACACTGACAGCTCTGTTACGAAAATCGAAAAGATTATCACTATAGTATAAATTGTATATCTTTCATAAATTAAAAATTTTAATGTAATATTCTGTTGAATATTTTGAGAGTAATTTGACTCGGAGATGTTCCTACCATAGGCACCTTAGCCCCAAGTCAAGTTCATTTCACACGTATTACTGAATACTAAGTACTCAAATACAAACACATGACTTCCTTGACAAACCCTTGATCATAGGTGGTTAAGTATGACTCTAGCAGTATCGGCGCTATTCTAGTAATTCAAGTAGCTCCTCTAGTAAGGGCCTAAACTCGCTATAATAAGTCAGCTTCCAATTTTAACATGGTAGATTTTATTGCGCTTTCGAAAAAAATGACCTAATAATAGTGCTGAAAATCAACAATTTTAAGTTGTTAGGATGTTAAGTTCACTATATCACAAGAAGCAGACTTTATTTATTTTATTTATTAGAACTACCCCTATGAGATGAGTAGCATCAAAGTGAACAATCGTACGTAGAGATCATTCTAATTTTGTGGCAATTTACGACAGTTGTCAAATCAATAAATACATGTAATGTAGCAATGGACCTTTCTATTTTTAGCTATGCCCCGCCCATGTCTAGCTAATCTCCACCCATACCTCCATCGTGTTGGGATCGATCGATCTCTGAATTCTCTGATTATCAGTTTCAAGAAAACTATACGGGTAAGCTATTGAATATTTTGAAACCCATTTGACTGGACGCTGTTGCTAACAGCATCCAGTCAAATTAGTTTCAAATTATTCAATAGCATATTTATTAAATAGTAGAGACATACAATTTGTACGTGTCTGACTATTAAGATTTAAAGACGGGTCAAATAGAATCACTTATAACGTAATGATTATGATGTCATCCTACAAGCCACTTAGCTCATTATGATGTCATATGATGTCAGATTGATAGATGGATACTTTGGACAGGTAAATTACTTACTGCGCTGCCTATGATCGTGAGCGTAATAATTGCAGATGATCTGGCCTTTAATGAATGTTATGGAGGTATTGACTGCTGTGTTTTGCTATGTCTCTTATTCTTACACATATTTTGAACCATACTTTGCCCGATTAGAATCTAGTGTTACAGATTGGGATCCTTGATTTTCCTGTGAAAATTTACCTGGTCTGTCTGATACAAAAAGTGGAACTCTGCATACCTGGTGTCCTATCTGAGGTGCCTGCCCATTAGCATATGTCACATTCATGTGATATGCTTGCTGATGTACAGTACGATCAATCTGCTGATAATTTAGTAATACAGGTCAAGATCCATGTGGTACGGTCATTGGCTCATTATTTTGCAGTGGAGATTGAAGCATTCTGTATGGCATAAATGACTGTGACGAGGAGTGTCCTAACTCGCTGATCCTCTATGGAATTTTAGGTGGTCAGCTGCTACTTGGAGGGCAATCACTTCCGCTTTGAGGTTGGAATAGAGGGAGCCACTAGGCACAGAGATGGTTTCATAATGTCTTCCTCTGCGTTGTATGAAGTTCCCATTGTCTCCATTTCTTATGGCTTCTTCAGAAGAGCCATCAATGTAGGCATGTCAGGCCTCTCAAACACCTTTTCGCAAAATATAGGGATAAAATTTTGAAAAAATAGGGCTAACATAGGGCAACTAGTAATAAAAATAGGCAAATATAGGGATGTTTCAAACTTGTGGAACTGACATAGGACTAAATTATGACAATGTAAGCTCGATGTTGTTGTCTTGAGATCTTTAGAAGAGGGCATTCAAATTATGACAATGTAAGCTCGATGTTGTTGTCTTGAGATGTTTAGAAGAGGGCATTCTAGGCAAATGTTTTGAAGTCATGTTGTGGTCACATTTTATGTGAAAAATATAACTTGGTCTTTCCTGCTGAGCTGGTGGATGCAGTCCTGAGAGTTGTAGCAGGTGGAAGTTCGCTGACCCACTTGTGCCTGTAACTGTTATTGCAGTTTTAGCTTCTCTATAATAGGAGTGTATATGGATAATGTATGCTTCCTGCAATCTTCATCCTTTAGAGCTAGAACAAACTATAATACAATGCATTTCATCTTTTGTATGAGTACTTGTATGGAGAATCTCAGGAAGCAGTCTTTTGCTTTGATTATAGCCTCTGCTTCTACTCTGACTGCCTCTGTCTTGTAGTTTGTGGACAGTCGGCCTGCTGCAACAGAGATGCTGTGCATCGCACCAGAGATTTACAGTTTGAAGAAAATACCTCGTCCATAATTTTTTATTGCATCAAGGACCGAACCATCTGTGTATACACGGATCTATCTTTGTTGGGCCTGACGGTATTTATCATTTATGTAAGGTGTAAGGCTTAACATCTTGTCAAGTTTCTAGTGATTATATCTGTTGTCTTTTTTTCTCTGTGCCTGGTATGGTGTTACGGATTTTCGACCGACAGGTCCTTGCACATAGTGAATCAAGTTCAATGTCGGGGCTGGCTGCTGTAGACCATGCCGTGCTGCAATATTTCAAGATTAGACAAATACAGACACACTAATGTTTCATCAAGGTCTACTGATCATTGGAATCAGTAGCTTCTCTCCAGCCCTGAGGGACTGTTCCAATTTTCCAATTTGTCAGATCCGGACTTTTGTTTTCGCCCTAGCTTGTGCAGTGTGGGACTTCCTTTGTTTCAGGATACTAACTACCGATAGCTACATCAGATTCCTCTTCTGATAGAATTGGTCACCACCTCAGCGACTTTGGGAGCTTCTTTTGGGTGTGTCAAGTCACCCGTTTGTCAATCGAAATTTCAAGATTATTATTTTCTTCAAATTGCTCATGAGATTTGCTGCATTTCTACCACATTCATGACAGTAGACATGGATGTGCTTTTCCAGCATTATTCTTCCATGTTTGATGTTGTCAACCATGATGGCTCTGGAATGTTTCCAAAGTTTGGTACCGTCTCTGTCAAAGTTCAGAGAGTTTTTTCTTGCCAGATCTTTGTACATTCATTCGCGCATTTTCTGAATGCTGCTGTTGTGAGTTTCACAGTGATAGCGTTCACATGGATATGGGGGCCTGAGACTGCTTTTGCGATTGTGCAGGATGCAGTGTCATAGTTCTTGAAGTTCCTCATTCCAGTATGATTTATAGTTTAATCAGGCTCCACTAAGAATTGTTTCCTTTCCCCTGTCCGAATTCCCTTTGTGAAGAATTATATTTGTTTGTTGGGGAGAGTGATAACGACGTACTGGGTCTGTTCGCTTATGTTGCAAGTTCTGACAGTAGTCAAAGCATTTAATTATTGTGTAGGTAATTGTATAGATCTACTGAACTCCATGCAAATCTATAGATGGTGATTTACTGTCAAATATCCACTCATACCTTATAATATTATAATGGTATTTCATTGGATGTTCAGTTTTGTCAGATGTAGTGTTGCTTTAGCAGTTAGAAGACGATGTTCCTTATGCATAGGTTTGCAACCTATGCATAATATGTCACTAGATGATATTTACTAATGCTTTCCTTTCCTACTAGTGTTTTCCTAAGCATGATAAACATCCATAAGGTGAAATATATAAACCAATATATAAAATTGACATCTGATATCTGAGTATTTCCCAGAATTCCCGGTATTTCCCACCGCCCTGGGAATTACTAGTATTTCCCAGGAAATTGCCAACCCTGCTTCGTATGGCGAAAAAAGCATCATAGAAGTAAAGCCTTACCTATTAAAACGTCCCAAACATTGAAAACATCATAGATAATTTTATTTAAATACTGTTTTAACCAGATTTCGTGGCAGCCGAACTCCCATAGTAAGCCTATGGGAGTGGGGTAGAATCAAGATATAGCCGGTAGGAGGTACCCTACCAAATTATTTTCAGTATCGGCGCAGTAAACTGCTTTATCAGGGTAATATATATATATATATATATATATATATATATATACACCTGTGCAAAAGTTAAGCACCACCCTATTTTTACGCACATGCGAGGGTATATTCATGTGCTATGAAGAAAGCAATAGCATAAACATTTATGTACCCATCCATCTTAGTGCAAGAGGTAATAATGCAACTAGAGGAATGCTGATTATGATGGTGGGGAAACACTGTATGTTTTTGTTTGAACTTGAAAACGAGGCCTGAATATGGTTACGTTGACACAACTGACAACCATTGCCCTACAGTTGACACACGTGGCTAGATTGTCATTAATGGTGTCTGAAAACGAAGTTTAACATCTGTGCACGAGTTTGAGACTGTCATTATTAATACCGGGTATATCCACCTTGTGCCTGGATGACGGCCTGGACACGACGTCTCATGCTGGTCACCAACCGACTGATACGCCATTGTGGTATTCGTTGCCATTCAAGATGGAGTGCGTCTGTTAATTCCTGTAGGTTCTGCACAGGAGGATCCCTCCTTCTCACCATGTTTCCCAGAATGTCCCAGATATGCTCAATAGGGTTCATGTCAGGGCTCCTTGCTGGCCATGGTAGGGTTTCGATGGCATTCTGGCGGAGGTATTCATGCACAGCTCTAGCACGATGTGGTTGGGCGTTATCATCCATGAATATAGGGTGGGTTCCAGGTGCGTGATTTACAAAATGAGGGACCACAACTCTATCCAGTATGGAATCTTGATATCTTTGTCCATTTAGTGTTCCAGGTACAGTCAACAGATCCAGCTTACAATCAAATGAGATGCACCCCCATATCATAACGGAACCTCCACCAAATGGAACTTCTTCCATGATGTTACGTTGGTCGTACGCCGTGCGTCTGGACCTCCATACACGAGTTCGACCATCTGTGGCATGAAGCAGGAACCGACTTTCATCGGACCAGTGTACCCGTCTCTAGGATCTCATGTTCCAGTGTCTTCTTTCGTTGCACCACCTCAGACGCTCCTCTTTGTGGTGTGCAGTGAGGAGAGGACGTCTGACAGGTCTCCTAGCTTTCATGCCAGCAGCATACAGTCTCCTTTTGACGGTAGACATTGACACTCTATTGCGCGTTTCCCATTGCTGGCTGAGCACTCTGCTGTTGGTGAATGGAGATCTCCTAACAAGGCGTACTAGGGCTCGATCATCACGGGCAGTAGTCTTCTTCGGTCTTCCAGATCTAGGCCTGTCCTTCACCTCGTTAGTTTGCCCATGTTTTGCAATCAAACGACTGATTACAGTATGGTTAATGTTCAGCTGTCTGCCAATCTCTCTGCATGACATACCAGTGGTATGCATGCCTATGATTTGCCATTTCACACGATCACTTAACCTTCGTCTTGCCATAGCGGTTCACAATCAAGAGCTAATTCGCTCTGTACAAATAAACCACGGTCATGAACACAAAATTCCTAATCTTGTCGCCTAAATCTGTATGTAATGTTCTACACCTCAAACTGGACTTTTACATAACTGAACATGTGTGCTGTTTCCCGCCACGCACGGACATCAAGCGGCGTGAAGTCATGCATGCATGTGCATTTCGTACTTGGAATTATGTCAGCTAACGCGGGGACAAAAAGTATGGCAGCCTAGTTGTACCATCATGTTTCTACGTTCTATTGTTTTTGCTGGTGCTTAACTTTTGCACAGGTGTATATATATTCATGGATGACAACGCCCGACCACATCGTGCTAGAGCTGTGCATGAATACCTCCGCCAGAATGCCATCGAAACCCTACCATGGCCAGCAAGGAGCCCTGACATGAACCCTATTGAGCATATCTGGGACATTCTGGGAAACATGGTGAGAAGGAGGGATCCTCCTGTGCAGAACCTACAGGAATTAACAGACGCACTCCATCTTGAATGGCAACGAATACCACAATGGCGTATAAGTCGGTTGGTGACCAGCATGAGACGTCGTGTCCAGGCCGTCATCCAGGCACAAGGTGGATATACCCGGTATTAATAATGACAGTCTCAAACTCGTGCACAGATGTTAAACTTCGTTTTCAGACACCATTAATGACAATCTAGCCACGTGTGTCAACTGTAGGGCAATAGTTGTCAGTTGTGTCAACGTAACCATATTCAGGCCTCGTTTTCAAGTTCAAACAAAAACATAGTGTTTCCCCACCATCATAATCAGCATACATCTAGTTGCATTATTACCTCTTGCACTAAGATGGATGGGTACATAAATGTTTATGCTATTGCTTTCTTCATAGCACATGAATATACCCTCGCATGTGCGTAAAAATAGGGTGGTGCTTAACTTTTGCACAGGTGTATATATATATATATATATATATATATATATATATATATATATATATATATATATAAGCACTTGTTCCTTCTAGTTCTGGTCTGTTATCTAATTCCCATCCATGTAGGTATACCAGGAAAACCTCCAAAACAATGGGAGTAAAGCTGTGTGGTAGACTTGACAGTAGCATAGCGGTGTGGTAGACAGGGAATGTGATAGGTGAAGAACTCTGCGACATCATCACATCCACATGGATATGGGGGCCTGATTGTTACACATGTGATCATATTGGACTATCATTTTAAAATGACTGGGTAGCTTATTGAACACTCATAGAATTGCGATGTCAATCATGTCATCACAATCAAATTCCCGATAATACCCTGGGAGCGACGCCATTTTTTGTGGGCCTAATTTAACCTTACGAGCAATGGGCTGTGAAACCGTAATTATATTTTCCTTACTACCTTGCAAATTTCACTCATGATTTGTCGGTTTTTTGCCGATAATGTAGACGCGCTGGCTTGGGATATGTTTATCCAATATCATGAGGAAATCTTCATTCACAGTTTCGTTGGTCATTGCCATAAATTATCCAATAGGCAGGGTTTGTACACCTTTCAGTATTTGAAATTCGATGACTTTTCCATGACTTTCCATGACTAAAATTAAGAAATTCCATGACCTCCAAGAATCAATAGCTAGGTAGGTCAGACAGTCAAATTTGTTTCAAAATGTTCAACAGCATATAGTGAATCATATGAAATTCACTTTATCTAGGGCAAAGGGTCAACATGTGAGAATATCCGGTACATTTTTAATAAAATCTGGGGTTTTCACATAAAAAATTGATGAATAAAAATTCTGAATGGAAGTTCTAGAGCCTATGATCATACATGTAGTATCCTTTCAGCCTAACATGGTTGAAATCGGTCAAAATGGTAAGAAGCAATATGGCCATTTCTAGTAAAGATTTTGACCCAAAAAATTCTCTATTAACCCTTTAACACTCATATCAGCCAAAGCCGGCTTCTGTCACGCGTGGTCTTGAGAGATGTCCATTTGCAGACCAAGAGAAGATTATTGTTGAACATTTTTTTATAAAATAGTCTTCACTTGGTCTGCAAATTGACATTTTTTTTTAATTAAAAAAAATTTTGAACAAATTTAAGGCTTAGAGCCGAGGCTTCTATTTGGACAAGGTGTTCAAGAACAAATTTAAATCCAATCCCTAAAATTGTTACTTTCGCAAATATGTTGCGCACTAATAGATAACATGCATGGGAAAATTTGACAAAATATGAGCCAAAAAAGCCTTATACATGTATATACCACGCAATCAGTTTAGAAATATTGCAAAACATATTTTTCAGACGAACGAAAATTGGTAACTTTACCGCTAGATTCAAAATAACAATAATCCTTTATCGGCTAAATATCTTGTTATTCTTTTAATATTACCAAGTATATTTCATACTTTATAACCGTAATAGAACGCATAAAACCATCTTTGAGCAAGAAATACGTTCAATATACAGGGGAATCTCCATACACTAGCGAGACCGAGATATTATCGCCATCTAATTATCATAATGTAACCAATTCGGCCGGGACGAAATCGCCCAAGTGAACAAAAATCTTGCCACTAAATATACTGCCGAATGCATACGCTGAGTAGGAAATAGTGAATTTATTGCTCAAATTGTTTTTAAAACATTCTCTTCTGTACATATTTATTATTAATTTGGGATATTCGCATTCGCGGCGTTACAAAACCCGTTTTTATTTGGGAGGCCTCCTTCCAGTCCAGATATAGTTTCAGTGGAATGTCTCCAATCGCAAAAGAGTTTAATATGGCCTACCAACATAAGAAGGGATTTAACCTCATTTAATTTCTTACGTTGTTTTGGGTCATTTTATTTTGGTTGGACATATGACTTTGATAATGAATGAAATCATGTGATCGCCGTGATAAAGATATGGAAATGTGTATTTCCGAGCTTTATTTCCCCCATTTCACATTTGTATGCCATCAGATTTTATTTTTATTTAGGGAGATTATCATTTTCCATGACTTTTCCATGACTTTTATCAAATTGACAAATTTCCATGACTTTTCCAGGCCTGGAATTTAGATTTTCAAATTCCATGACTTTCCAGGATTTCCATGACCCGTGCGAACCCTGAATAGGATTTAAAGAAAAATATCTTTAGAGAAGAGAAAATAATAAATCAAACAACTTTTGTTTGTAACATCATAAGTAGCCATCTATTTTTGAGATTATTCAATATTTCCAAGGGAGGTAATTCAGTCTAAATAAATTATTTAATTATTTAATTATTTGATTTATATAAAAATATAATTTTTTATATTTAATACTGTTGCGATTTGAAATAGCTGTGATTGCTATAATTTATAATTCATGGCATAACGCTTTAATTTTTCATCCGTAGGACTGGAAAATAATTATTGTGTATGTAAATTAAAAGTTGTAAACAACTTTACCACTGTGTATTCGCAGGGTAGGCGAAAGTGCTATAATTGTAATATGTGAAACAAACTTGTTTGGAACACATCACTATAGTCGGGTGCATGATGACTATAAAGCAGTGCCTAGATTATCATTATGTTATATAGATCACGCTCGCTAACGACAACAAAAAGTACAGACCACTTGTGTCCCCGTGAAACTATGAATTGCGCTTGCGCACTAGGAAACGCTTAATTTCATATTTTATCAGCATTATCGTCAATCTTTCCCCTACCAGGCTTTTTCCGTATGGCGTGAACAATAGAAGGGCAAGGGGGAGAGATTGACAATATAGCCATTTTATCTATATGGAAATAAATAATCTTGAACAATCATGTAAGAATACCTTCTTCTTCTTCAGCACACTGTCACTCAGGAGATTTAATTTTGATATCATTCCACAATCATCACAATGGAAATCGGTACGAAAACTGGTGTCTTGAATAAGAAATTGAGCATATAGAATTGATTCACAAGACAACGTGCCATTCACCTGTAAGTCTACTATGCTGAGGACATCCGCTTGATATTAAACATTGTTAAAGCAATATTAGTGGTGAAAGCTATCAGGTGAGGTCCTTCTTCTTTTCTCTTGTGTAGATTCCTTCTCTCGAATGACACTACCTTCGCACGTACCTCCTTGCGGAGTACAAACATCTACAGTCAATTCACATTTGATTGGGTTTCGGTTTCGTGATATGTTAAACATACGCGCATACGCAGTGCTGGTATCAAGGATGTTCATTCCAAGCAATAGAAGAAGAAGAACAAGGTGCAGAGGTACTTGGATGATCAACAAGAAACTGAACCGACTCAACGGTCACCATCGATTTCGGCCCCGACACATTCCCGGCCCCGATTATGTAGACGTCGGCCCCGATTCACTTCCGGCCCCGATTATGTAGATGCCGGCCCCGATATATATCAGAAATTGTGTTAACTATATAGGCATCAATGCGGCGACGCTATTAATATGTTGTAACCAATAATTTTATATTTGTTGTTCTGTTTTCAGAAGACGCTGCAATATGCCCGTATTCATGGCTACGACCATAACTACTATTACCAGAATGCATGTTTAGTTAGTGAGTTTAGGCTAGTTGGTTTCATCTGATATGCATACATATATATATACACCTGTGCAAAAGTTAAGCACCACCCTATTTTTACGCACATGCGAGGGTATATTCATGTGCTATGAAGAAAGCAATAGCATAAACATTTATGTACCCATCCATCTTAGTGCAAGAGGTAATAATGCAACTAGAGGAATGCTGATTATGATGGTGGGGAAACACTGTATGTTTTTGTTTGAACTTGAAAACGAGGCCTGAATATGGTTACGTTGACACAACTGACAACTATTGCCCTACAGTTGACACACGTGGCTAGATTGTCATTAATGGTGTCTGAAAGCGAAGTTTAACATCTGTGCACGAGTTTGAGACTGTCATTATTAATACCTGGTATATCCACCTTGTGCCTGGATGACGGCCTGGACACGCCGTCTCATGCTGGTCACCAACCGACTGATACGCCATTGTGGTATTCGTTGCCATTCAAGATGGAGTGCGTCTGTTAATTCCTGTAGGTTCTGCACAGGAGGATCCCTCCTTCTCACCATGTTTCCCAGAATGTCCCAGATATGCTCAAAAGGGTTCATGGCAGGGCTCCTTGCTGGCCATGGTAGGGTTTCGATGGCATTCTGGCGGAGGTATTCATGCACAGCTCTAGCACGATGTGGTCGGGCGTTGTCATCCATGAATATAGGGTGGGTTCCAGGTGCATGATTTACAAAATGAGGGACCACAACTCTATCCAGTATGGAATCTTGATATCTTTGTCCATTTAGTGTTCCAGGTACAGTCAACAGATCCAGCTTACAATCAAATGAGATGCACCCCCATATCATAACGGAACCTCCACCAAATGGAACTTCTTCCATGATGTTACGTTGGTCGTACGCCATGCGTCTGGACCTCCATACACGAGTTCGACCATCTGTGGCATGAAGCAGGAACCGCCTTTCATCGGACCAGTGTACCCGTCTCCAGGATCTCATGTTCCAGTGTCTTCTTTCGTTGCACCACCTCAGACGCTCCTCTTTGTGGTGTGCAGCGAGGAGAGGACGTCTGACAGGTCTCCTAGCTTTCATGCCAGCAGCATACAGTCTCCTTTTGACGGTAGACATTGACACTCTATTGCGCGTTTCCCATTGCTGGCTGAGCACTCTGCTGTTGGTGAATGGAGATCTCCTAACAAGGCGTACTAGGGCTCGATCATCATGGGCAGTAGTCTTCTTCGGTCTTCCAGATCTTGGCCTGTCCTTCACCTCGTTAGTTTGCCCATGTTTTGCAATCAAACGACTGATTACAGTATGGTTAATGTTCAGCTGTCTGCCAATCTCTCTGCATGACATACCAGTGGTATGCATGCCTATGATTTGCCATTTCACACGATCACTTAACCTTCGTCTTGCCATAGTGGTTCATAATCAAGAGCTAATTCTCTCTGTACAAATAAACCACGGTCATGAACACAAAATTCCTAATCTTGTCGCCTAAATCTGTATGTAATGTTCTACACCTCAAACTGGACTTTTACATATCTGAACACGTGTGCTGTTTCCCGCCACGCACGGACATCAAGCGGCGTGAAGTCATGCATGCATGTGCATTTCGTACTTGGAATTATGTCAGCTAACGCGGGGACAAAAAGTATGGCAGCCTAGTTGTACCATCATGTTTCTACGTTCTATTGTTTTTGCTGGTGCTTAACTTTTGCACAGGTGTATATATATATAAAATGTATACATATAGACTACTCACGACTCTCACCGCGAGAAGGTCAGCCTATTGAGAGCCAGGTTAGTATAAACAAGTGCTTGCGCATGCAGTGATTAAAGTTAATATTAAAATTATTATTACGCATGCTTGCAGCCTACAAATCATATCATGCTTCAAAATTAGTCCAAGTATTAATAAACTTACTCATTAGTAAATCAGTATTACCCTCACATAATCAGTATTACGCTTGTAAATCAACATCATCATCATCATCATTATATTATTATTATTATTATTATTATTATTATTATTATTATTATTATTATTATTATTATTATTCATCAAGGTAACTCACGGTAACTGTACAGGTAAGCTGTTGAATATTTTTGATAACAAATTTTACTGGGCATACTGTTGTTGTCTCTGGAAGCAACAGCGCCTAGTCAAAATAATTTCAAAATATTCACCATTGTTCATTATCCATACACTCTCTGAAATACAATTTTCAGAAAGCTAAACAGGTAAGCGATTGAATATTTTGCCTATGGCAGCAACAGCTCCCAGTCAAATTAGTTCCAAAATAGTCAATAACATGCTTATTAAATACGAATATTAAGAACGAA
Organism: Chaetoderma sp. LZ-2023a; assembly: GCA_034401795.1. Classification (NCBI taxonomy): domain Eukaryota; kingdom Metazoa; phylum Mollusca; class Caudofoveata; order Chaetodermatida; family Chaetodermatidae; genus Chaetoderma; species Chaetoderma sp. LZ-2023a. The sequence continues at coordinate 104,466,279 of CM067366.1, forward strand.
TTTCAGTTCGTAGGCTACACTATGACGGACTAGTAACTCGGATAATGCTCAGTTGATGGATGGATGGATAGATATGTGAGTGGTTCTCTAAGATCATGTGTGCCTTAACCCTTTAACCCAGGCGAAAAGAAGATAATGTGTTTAACATTTACCACTGGAATGACTGGCTCGATAACGTGTGCTTTAACCCTTTAACCCTCATATCAGCCAAAACGACTTCTGCAGTCGTCTTGAGAAATGTCTATTTGCAGACGAAAAGAAGACAATTTGTTTAACATTTAACGCGGAAATGACTGGCTCGATGACGTAGCCAGTCATTCCAGTGGTAAATTTTCAAAAATAGTCTTCTCTTGGTCTGCAAATGTACATTTTTTATGATGTTTTCAAAAGTACTACTCTGTTGCTGAAAAGCCGTTGGTGTCTAACGCAGCAACATATATCAACAATATTGTTCAGCACCTCTTCATCATCATGTACGCTGTAATATGTGCAGCTTTCCTATTTATCTCAAAGATAGTGGCCCTCATATTATTATATAGATGGTCGTCTTACGCAGATGGATTTATTTGCGTGAGAAAGAACAGGAGAAAAATTTAGCAAATTTTTGGCGTTAAAACAACACCAGGGGTTGAAAATCGTGCGCATTGTCATCATCCGTCGGGTTTTACTAACATGTAGCTTTAATTGCAGGAAGCCATTACGATGGCATGAATACACACATGAACACGGAGCAAAGAACAATGACTATTGCTCGCCCCAATCAGCTATCAAAAACAATTTCAGCAAATCAGAGCACGTGCGCAAGAATATCGTACATCAGATTCAGATAGCATATCAGTCTGTAATAAGCTTTAGACCCTTACAGACGCAAACTTGATAGATTCAAATTTTGTTGCAATTTTCAAATTTAAAACTAGTTTCTATATAAACCATCAAAATTTAGTAGTAGCATTCTCTAACATTCAGTAAATGGACGATCTTTACAGAAAATCTATGAAATCAACTCAACTCCAACTTTTTCTAAATTATTTTTTATTGAATAGTACATAATTCCTTTAACTTGCGGTTTAAATTTATGCATTCAGTATATCTGTAAAATAATTTCATGAAAATTTCAGCAAATATAGTTTTCTAAATTTCAGTAAATATAATCTTCTAAATAAGTCTACGAACACATGATTTTAACAGAAAATATTAATTGGCCTAATCTCAGTCTTATGCAATTCGGAAAAAATTAAATAACACAAGATTTTAAAAGAAATCAAATTAATTGGTAATTAATATTCTATCATTGCCGATTTTATGCGTGTTTGTTCAGCCCTGTCGTTAGCACAGAGCTTGTTCCGCTTTGTTCACCTGCGCAAGTTTCGATTCGTAAGCCACAGCCATCGTCTTGCCAATACAATCTGAAAAAAGATTATAGAAACTTAGATAAAATATATAAAATAACAACTATTTAGGAGTAGAATAATATTAGTAGTAATAATAAATAGCAATATAGTGGTAACAGTAGAGGGGGCCGAGGTATACATGACCGAGGCCGACATCGATTACTAAGGGGCCGGAAATGTATCGGGGCCGAAATCGGTATACACCGCCTCAACTACATGCTCTCTCTGTAAATGCGAAGAGGAAACAATGATGCACTTCCTTGTTGTATACCTATTGCTCGACTCATGTTAGATCAAAGTATATAGACACAAAGAAATAATGAGTACAATAATACAAAGATATTGCTAAATGAGTACCTATTAATCATCGGTACAGACAAAGTTCATAAATCACTGTAGATGCTGCATCATAGATGAGGAACGCGAGATGGCACGATTCTGGAGTTGCTGGGAAATCTCCGCAGGCGAACTGTTGATGTGGCTCACACTCAAAGGTGGTGAAGAAGAACGACTGCAGGTTCGGATGTCCACTAGATAGTTATAATAGCTTATACAAATAATTTAAGCAGACTAATAAAAGGTTTCGTACTGTATCGGCAGGTTGAAAGCTGCCCGTAACATGAAGGGCTACAGTTGAATGTTTTAATTATAAAATGCATGTACAATTTCTGTGTACACAATACATAACATGATAACATGATAATAACATGAATCCTCTTCTGACAGAAGGCATCAAATCTCTGGCGTCAGTTCTGGGCTGCATATACTGGATGGCTGATTTAGTTTTAGGTTGTCATCACATTCATGATTTGTTAGTAATTCTTTAAAGAAAGTGGTATGAAAGATTGGATCAGATTCAAAGTTGATAGCAGTGGGTGTTTACTCCATAGTTTGTCTAATCTTGAGTTGAAAGAGTTAATAGAAGGTGCATTGATAATGTGTTCAGGTAGTTTGTTTCATTGGTCTGTTCTTCTTCTTTTCGTTCGCTGATCATACCGCCAGTCCTGTAAGTGACTATCGACATGATCATAAGCGTTAAGTGCGTGGATCCATGGTTTATTAGAGTGCGCCGTGCGGCCTCGAACCTCCGTCTTCAGCACTCGAGGTTTCTGTCAGGGTTACCTCACCCTTACCTCCTTTAGTCGCCTCTTACGACACACAGAGGATACGGAAGGTGTATTCTAAGCACCACCTACATTGGTCTGTGCAGCGCAATGGAAATGAAAACTTTCTGATATTTAACCTAGCTCTGATTTTCTGAATTTTTAGGCTATGACCTCTTGTAATACTGTTATTGTCAAAAAGATTGATACGGTTTGATGGAGGTTGATCATATTTGTTGTGAAGTATTTTATATATCTCAATCATATCACCTCGCAATGTTCTGAATGTGAGAGTTGATAAGTTGAGTTCGTTTAGTCTTTCGTTGTATGGTAGGTTACGCATACCTGGGATAAATTTTCTGGCACGCCGTTGACCATTTTCAATCGCATTTACATGTTTTTTTAGGAAAGGTGCCCAGACTACATTTGCATATGCGATATGAGGCCTGACAAGGGATTTAAAGCTGTGCTTAAAGTTGTCATATCTATGTAGTTAAACATGCGTCTAATTAGTCCCATGATTTGATAGACTTTGTTTATTTTTTAATTTATGTGTTGGTTGAAACTGAATTTTTCTTGAATTACGACCCCAATGTCTTTTTCGGTGGGGGGAATACTCTAGAATATGGTCGTTAGAGTCCATTGTGTAGAAATGGGCAACTGTGGTTCTTGACGAAATTATCATACTTTTACATTTGTCTGAATGGAGTTTTAGGAGTGAGTTTTCTGTCCACAGGTACATAGAGTCAATATCTTGCTGCAGCATATCACAATCTGGTTGATTAAGAATTGATTTGAATAGTTTTGTATCATCAGCAAACAAGAATATTTCTGACCCACACTTAATTGCATCAGGCAAATCATTTATATACAATATAAAGAGAAGTGGGCCACGGACTGAGCCTTGCGGTATGCAGCTGGTCACATTTAGTAATTTGGAGTATGTTCCATTAATGACAACCTGTTGCTTCCTCCAGATTAGAAATGATTGGATCCACTTTAATAGTTTTCCATCAATGCCATATGCAGTTAGTTTTTTAAGTAGACGTTTGTGGGGGACTTTATCAAATGCTTTCATAAAGTCAAAATAGATAACATCGACCACCCCTCCATTATCCAATGCCGCCAACCATTTTTTGTAGTACTGTTAATAGTTGAATCACAGTAGACCAGCGACTTATAAAGCCAAATTGGTTATCTGACAGCATATGGTTGTTGGTTAGGTGTTTCATAATTGAGTCTTTAATAACTGATTCCATTAGTTTTCACACCACTGAAGTGAGACTGATAGCAGTAGTTATCAGGCGTTTGTTTGTCACCTTTTTTAAGATAGCAGATATATTAGCATTAGTCCAACTTTCTGGTATTTTGCCTAAATCTAATGATTCATTAAAGAGAGTGGATAATGGGTTACTAAGAGCATTACATAACTCATATAATAATCTGGGGTGGATTTTGTCAGGTCATGGAAATTTAGAGGTTTTAATTTTGAACAGTGTATTGTTTACAATATCAGGTGTGATGCATACAGAGGTTCTTTGATTCTGGTAATTCCTATTAGGGATTGATGGAGCTTCACCATCCGGTTCTATTGTATACACTGGAAATATTCTGCTAAAACTTCTACTTTCTCATTGTCATCATTTATGAATTTTATCTCTTCAGCGTTGCCAGGTACTTGTAAATCTGGGATTCCAGACCTCGCTTTCGTCTTGGATTGGACATAGTTCCAAAGTTTTTAGGGTTATTCTTGGCACTTTTGGAGATATTCTTTTCGTATAGTTTCAGTGCCTTTCTGGAAGCCTGTCAGACCTAGTTTCTTGTCTGGCAGTATTCTTCATATGTGGTCTGATTATTGTTTTCTAAGTATTTTTTGCAGAGTCACTTCTTTTTATCTATCTTAGATCTTGTAGTCCTATCGAGGGGAAATTTGTGTTTCTTATTTTTTATTTTTCTCACTGGGATATATATCTTCTCAGCTGCCAGACATTTTCTACAGATTATATCATACATATGGTAAATGTCAACACAACCTTCTAGTTGTTTCGTCCAGTTTATGTTCATCGATGCTGCCATAGTTTCGTAGTTACCTCTGTCATAGCAGAATCTATTTTTTGGTTTGGCATTGGTGTCTCCATTTAGATGGATGGTTGTTTCAATTACAGAATGGTCGCTTTTACCATGAGATGCAGCATGGTGGATATCATTTACTAGGTCGGGGTAATTGGTGAACAATAGGTCTAAAATTGAGGATTTGTTGGATCCATACCCTCGAGTTGGCTTGTTTATTATTTGTTCCATGAAGCAGTCACACACTACTTCAATTAAATCATGTGTAAATCCATGGTTGTGTTATGACTAGTGAATGTCATGGTGCACCGCATAGCTCTTGCGGCATACCAGGCAATATCCCACTAGACTGTGGTCTAAAGGTTGATTATGACACATGATACGCTGAGTGGAAATTTGATTACCACTTTTCAGCATGGTTCGGCAGATCTGACGAGTTGTCTACCAAGATTCACCACTCATTCTACATACTGAAGAAGTTACATCGGGGTCGCGAGGCCCATCTGCAGGAAGGCTCCTCTAAAGTGTTGGAAGTGAAGGACTTCTATTCAATTAATTGCCCCCGGATGGCCGTCCGAGGGCATACAAAAACTGAGATGCGGATGCTGCGATTGCGGGCCTGAGACTAAGAACTGAAATCTGAAAGGCACCGCTGCAGTTAAGGGGAACCACAGTCAGTAAGAAGTTGCCCACGTCTTGCACTGCTCTGGCCACACAACCTGCTACTTGTTCTGTCTCGACGAAGTGTGGTCTCGATTCGTGGTTTTGTGCTCCTTTTATACTCCTCGTGACATCATAGGCAGGACGCCCAGCCAATCAGTGGGCGATCTGTAGCCAATCAGCGTGCAGACAGGAAGGGCGAGGACGCTATCACGTGATAGACATCCTCCCCATTCGCTTAGTACATACATGTGTTTTATGACGTCCTTGTAATATTCTGAAAATAATTGCAACGAGCTAAATTAGGATAACTCGGCCATTTCTAGTCCGATTTTAAAAAGGTAAATAGTTTTAGAATCCTCGTCTCATTCCGGTCCTGAGAGGTACCAAGAACGACGAGCATAGTGAAATTTAAATAAATTACGTGCACCAACCCGGTACACTTTAGTATGCATTCTCTCCCAATGCTGACACATGTTGTCAGGGAAGCTCTGACGCAGGTGCATGTGCACTAAGCGATCTCACGGACTTAAATAAGATAACGGAATGAAACAATCTATGATTATTGAAGTTCTATGAGGACAAATGTAAGCACATGCATATCAGCAAGAAGAACAATGAGGAACTAAATTACGAGCTACATAATAGAATCCGCTCAACAGTAGACAATGAGAAGGATATCAGAGTAACTATAGATTCTGATCTTAGCTTTGAACAAGACATCAGTGAAAAGTTGAAAAAAGTCAATTCCATGTTTGCTCTAATAAGAAGGACCTTTGAGTATCTGAATGCAGAAACGTTTATCCCCTTATATAAAAGTATAGTGCACACTCACATGGATTTTGCCATCCTGATATGGACTGCACTAAAAGTCAAACACATGGAGCTAATTGAAGTGGGTACACCGTAGGGCCACAAAACAAATTCTGGGAATTGAAGACCTCAGATATCCCGAGAGGATAAGACGCCTCAAGCTATCCACCTTATTGTACAGACGAGCTAGGGGAGATGTAATAGAACTGCATCAGATACTTCATGCAGAGTATGATAAGGAGGCAAGTGACGTTGTACAACTATCGAGTGACGTTTCAGAAAGACACAGTACACTGGGAAATTCCATGAAGATCTACCATAAATGTGCACATCAATGCAGAGACGAAATTATTTCACAGTATGGGCAGCAAAAATATGGAATGATCTTCTGGAAGAAGTCGTATATCCACCATCTTTAATCTCGTTTAAGAACAGACTGGGCAAGTACTAGAAGAACCAGGAAATCATGTATGACAACTTTAAAGACCCCGTCCAAACTGGAGGATGTCTAGAGCAATGGGATGACAAAAAAAATGAATCTGGTGAAGAGGGCGTTTAAGTACCTGTACCAGAAACAACGATAAGTAATGCTAAGCAAAATGGAACAGATTAAGAGTCAAAACCGAATTCCCTCCAGAGATAGATCAATCCATCCAGATGCTGGCGCTGGCGCATCATTAGATGTTCTGGAAGATACAGAAAGATATATGTAAGATTCATCTGTCATGCCTAAGTTCAACTGAAGCAAAACTGTCACTCAATGATCTACCAGATGAGGTAATTGGGGCTGAAATTAGGTTGAAGGGGTCTGATTTATGGTTAATTCTTGGCATATACCGTAGTCCTAACTCATGTGCTAATAATGGTACAAACCTCAACACATTTATAAAAACTATATCAATAATGATACAAACCTCAACACGATTATAAAAACTATAACGATAATGATACAAACCTCAACACATTTATAAAAACTATAGCAGCCCAAACCACTCCCATTTATTAATAATGGGAGATTTCAATTTTCCAGAAATTGACTGGACTAGGGGGGGGGGTGTGGACCATTAATAAACTATCACTAAGCACTCTTAATTTCCTAGATACTGTAAATGATGGTTTTTGGTACGAACATGCCACATTTCCCACCAGAGTGGTCACACACATGACCATTAAAGTTCAACTACAAAAAATGCTCAGTTATGCACATTGGCGCACATCATCACCAGAGCATTGCAACCTACAATATGCATGAAAATAATGAATCTATAACACTGCAGAAACAAAATTTAACCAATGGTCTATGCATATTAATAAACTCTTGGCTAACATTTAAAAATCATATTCAAAACATAGTATCTAAGGCCAATAAAATGACTGGTTTGATCTGGAGAACATTTCAGAACATCAATCTAGACATCTTCAAACTACTGTACCTAAATTTAATTCATGCACAGCGGGAATATGCAACCCCAGTCTGGTCCCCATATACATGGAAACTAGCTGAGCAGCTTGAAAAGGTACAAGAATGAGCCACTAAGCTAGTTCCGTGTCTCTGCAACATACGATGCAAAAATTGGCTGAGAAAACTAAGACTTCCAACAGTAATATATAGAAGGATACATGGAGATCTTCTTAACATCTATCGACACCTTAACAAACAGTATTCAGTTAACTATACCAAACTTTTTTCTCTTAGTTCAGATGACAGAGCATGTGGCCATAAATTCAAGCTTGCAAAGGCCAGATTATGCATCACACACAAATGGAACTATTTCTCCATTCGAGTCATAGACTGGTGGAGCACACTACCAGAAACCATCGTTGAGGCACCATCACTAAAGCTAGATTGGACACCATTCATTTCTCATCCTGTCTATCAATCAATTAATCAATCATCATCGTGTTAGACTTACGCCTGAAGTAGCTTGTGAGCCCCAATTTTGAATTATTGAGTTTGTTAAGTTTAATTAGCCATAGTAATAAGTTATCTCGTTGAAATGTTTGTATAGTCTGTTTTTGAGAATAGCTATGTTTTGGGCTAGCACACTGTTTTCAGGTAGCGAGTCCCAGTGTGAGATTACTCATTGTGAGAAGAAATGTTTTCTAGTATTGTTGCGCCAAAAATTTGTTTGTATCTTGAGTTTGTGACCATGCATTGTCATGTTTGCCATATGATTATTAGTGAAGAATTGATCTGTGTCTGTATTGTGCATCCTGTGTATAATTTTGTATTTTTCAAGCAGGTTGCCCCCCCCCCCCCCCCCGCATCTTCTACATTTCGTTAACATGAGCCTAAGTGAGCTTAATCTATCTGTGCAGATAGGAGAAACCATGATATCCACCAGTCTAAGGAAGAAAAGGACATCGACGTAATAATTGATGAGATATTAAATTTTGTGAGGCTCATCAGTGAGAATGTAAACAAAGCAAACAGCATGCTTGCCATCATCAGACAAGCATACTTAAATGTAACTGAAAAGACCTAGGTACAGCTTTACAAAGCTATGGTAAGGAGTCACTTGTATTATGCAGCATCTGTGTGGAGTCCTTTCAAAACGTCATAGATAATGCGGCTAGAGAATGTGCAGAGACGAGCTACCAAACAATTGGCTGGATTTAAGGAACTGATATATGAGGAAAGGCTCAGAAGGCTCAAGTTGCCAACACTAACATTCCGTAAAATCAGAGGGGATAGGATAGAAGTATTTAAAATAATTCATGGTGTGCATGACACCAGAACTGGAAAAATCTTCAGGCTATGGAAGGATATGGTGCACCTCAGTGAGGAGAGTCTAGGGGCCATAGCAAAATGGTGTTTATGCCTAGAGCTAGGTTGGAGATCAAGAGCAACTAATTTTTAGTTAAATGGTGAAAACATGGAACAATTTGCCATCACACCTTGTTACTGCCCTATCTGTTAATGGCTTTAAAGCCCGGCTTGATAAATATTGGAAGAAACAGCCACTGATGTATAATTATACTGCCCCACTGGAGATGAAGATAGGAAGTCATGGCAGAGTACATCAGTATGAAGATGAAGATCTGACCAGAGAGGCGTAAGCCTGCGGTCAGAAACAACATAAGTAAACATAAGTAAGTAAACATAAGTAAACACAGAAAATGAAAACAACAACAATAAGACCAACCACAGCCTCCACAAGTCAGCATACAAACAAATGCTAGGTGCAGCAGGGTGTAACCATGCGTGTAGGCGGCATGTCATAGCTAACACTGGGAACACTCATTTGCACCACAGCATTTGCACAAAGCCGAGCTAAAGTCTTAAATCTAATGTCACTAATATACTGACGGTTTCGAGGAGACTCAATTAAGTGACAACAGTAAAATCATTAGGCCACTAAGTTACTACCAGGACTGTATGATAAGGAATATGAGGAAAGGCTCCGCACTCTAAAACCCCCGGCCATCACATATAGACGTATCCGTGGTGACATGATTGAAACATACAATTAAGTTCCTTCACAATAAATATACCATGGACCTACAGGGTCTGGCACTAGAAACGTCAAGGAAAACATGTGGCCACAGCAACAAGCTAAAGAAACACCATTCAAACCAGTCACTACGTGTACACACATTTAGTAACAGGGTTGTCAATAACTGGAATTCTCTAAGCGAAAATGTTGTGACAGCACCCTCACTGAATTGTTTCAAGAACAGACTCGACAAGTTCTGGTCTCACTATGTGTACACAGTCGACCTCCAGCCATACTTAGAAGCCAGACCCAACTAGAGTGTCAGCATGAGGAAGATACAATCACTGCACCACCTCGATCCACATACTCGCCGCCCCTTTACCACTAACCCACAGCAAAATTTACATAGGCCAGATTGGTGTGTCCTACCAACCTCAATCATTTTAACAGCCATCCTACGTATCATATAGATAAAGCTTATGCACATGCAACCATGGCAGGTGGGTATGTCCTACCATTCCAATCAGCCACTATCGCACCGCATTGCACTGTACATATTGTATATATTGTACATCCAAACTGGCAGGTGGGTATATCCTACCACCCTCACAGCAGTTAATACTTACATACATAGCGTATGTACACACAACCAGGCATGTGGGCATATCCTACCACCCTCGTCATCAGCTATTCACCAGTACTTGGCACCAGGCCAGGTGAACTTGTCCTACCAACCTCATCAGTGTCGGCCACATCTGTATATACCTACATCCAACCAGGCCACGTGGGCATGTCCTACCAGACTCACCAACGTTTAGCACACTTGTATATAGCCAAAGCATGCCCAAGCAAGGTAGAGGAACATGTCTTACTAGCATCTGTAAATCTTGTATATACCTCTGTACATCCAACCTGAATAGGTGGGCATATCCTACCAACCTGATTTTACCAATTACTACCCTTTGTACATATGTAAATTGTACATCCACTATCTGCATGTGTGCAACAATACACAATACATATTTAAGTTGAGATCGGCAAGAGGCCTTACTAGGGCCTTCAACGTCGCAACAGATGATGATGATGAACAAACTAGATATCGACTTCAGAGACAGATCTTTTGAATTGAACTGAGCAAACCATATATCATACATATACATATCCTCTTCTGCTGGTTAGGCTAGTAAGCCTGTAACAGATTTTCACTTTCTTCTTGAACCTGGGTTTCATTAACCTGTTTAACTGATTGGGTGCGGATGGGTGAGATCGGGAACTGAATTGTGTAGAGGTTCTCTCGGTAGTGCTTATCAATCCTTCCTTTGAAGGCGTTGAGTGTTGGAGCTGTCACTATGTGATCAGGTAGGCTATTCCAATGCTTGTTCACTCGTATGCTAAAGAACCTCTTTCTGGTATCACTGCAGAAGCGTTGTTTGGTGAGCTTGTAACTGTTACCTCTTGTGCGATCACCTGCATCTGATGGCAGTAGATGCTCCCGATTGACGTCGTACATATTATGCGTGTATTTGAAAGCCTCGATAAGGTCTCCACGAAGCCGCCTATATACTAGACTCGGTAGTTTGAGTGTTCTGAGTCTATCTTCATATGGTAAATCACTTAGCCCTGGGATCATCTTTGTCGCTCGTCGCTGGACATTTTCAAGTAACAGCACGTCTTTTTTGTACAGTGGAGACCATACCACGTTTCCATATTCTAGGTGGGGTCGTAAAAGGCTTTTGAAGAGCAGTATGAATGTGACAGGATCTAGGAAGTCGAACGACCTTCTAATCATCCCAACGATTTTATTGGCTTTGTTTACTGCTGTCTCTGCATGGCTGTTAAACTTCAGTCCATTGTCAACAAAAACGCCCAGATCTTTTTCACAAATTGTTTTGCCAAGTGTTATGCTGTGACCATTTTCATTCATGCTGTAAGGCTGTTTCTTATTGCATCTACCCAAGTGCATGGTTTTGCACTTGGATGCGTTAAAGCGTAGTTGCCAAGTATTTGCCCAGTCTTTTAGATTGTTGAGATCTGTCTGTAGCTGCTGATGGTCCTCTTCTGAAGCTATCTTTGAGTAGAGCTTAGTATCATCTGCAAAGAGCTTTATCATACTGCTTACTACTTCGGGCATGTCATTAATGTAGCAGACGAATAATGCTGGTCTCAGCACACTGCCTTGAGGGATTCCACTGAGGACTGGAGCCCAATTTGAGCTAGAGCCATTAACGACAACTTTCTGCCTTCTGTTACTCAAAAAGTCTTGAATCCAGCCCAAGGCATCTCCACTGACACCGTAGCTCTTTAATTTGCTAAGCAATCTCTGGTGTGGGACGGTATCAAACGCTTTAGCGAAGTCAAGGTATATCACATCGACTGCTCCTCCTTGATCTACGATGTCAGTACAATAATCTAAGGTTTCTAACAATTGTGTGATACAGGATCGTCCACTTAGGAAGCCATGCTGACAGTCAGAAATAGAGTTTGACATATGATTCATGAGCTTATCTCTAATGAACCGCTCCATGACTTTACATACAACTGAAGTCAGGCTTACAGGTCTGTAATTGCTGGCTGATGATTTACTGCCTTTCTTGAAAATAGGAGTTACTTGACCATTTTTCCATTCCTGAGGGAGAGTTCTATCGCATAAAGATCTGTTGAACAGTATCGCTAGTGGCCGGGCAATACAGTGGCTCATTTCCTTCAGGACTCTTGGATGAAGCCCATCCGGTCCTTGTGACTTTGATACTAGCAGGCTATCCAACCTTTTCTTGATTTCCTCTTCCTTGATGGTGAAATTGCTTAATGTACTGCTGGGATCTCTACTGTTGAGCTGGGGGTATTGTGGTTAGGTCTTCACATGTAAATACACTATTAAAGTAGATGTTGAGTTATTCTGCCTTTTCTGCATCCGTTCTGGTGATTGTACCATCTTCACATTTCAAATCTGCGATACCTGATGATGTTTTTAACTTGGAATTTACGTAGCTGAAGAATGCTTTAGGATTAATTTTGGACTTCCTAGCGATGTCTCTTTCAAAATTCCGCTTTGCTTTCCTTACTTCCCATTTTAGCTGGTTTCTGTACTTTGCATATTCATTATAGTGAGTTTCATCACGTGTCTTTCTAAACCGGTCGAATGCTTGGCGCTTACTTTTTACTTTCTCTTGGATACTGGTGCTCATCCAAGCACTTCTCTGTTTGCGTCTAGGAGAGTTGATGATTTTCTTACTGGGAATGCAGTCGTTAACCGAGTCGAGAATTTTCGTCTTAATTAGTGTCCATGAATCTTCAATGTTCTTTCCATTTAGCTCGGCATCCCACTCTATTCCATTCAATGCTCTTCTCATCTTGTCATAATTGCCTCTGTCGTATGATAATTTCCGTGTTATACTTGGGCTTACTGGCATATAGCAATTCAATGTGAACAGCAGGGCAATATGGTGGCTCTTGCCTAGTGGGGGTAGGTATTGCAGTTCACCTATCATATTTTCTTCATTAGTCAGTACTAGATCAAGTATGTTTGGGTGTTGGTTGCCTCTATAGTGCGTTGGGAAGAGCACATGCTGGTGGAGAAAACAGTCTCTCACTGAGTCGAGGAAACGGCTTGCAGGATGTGTAATATCTGATGGCGATGTGCAGTCATTCCAATTTATTTCTGGGTGGTTGAAGTCCCCAGCCACTAAAATGTGACTGTGATGCGATTCATATGCTAGTTTCATCATATCTCTAATATTACTGTCATTCGTAATTGTGCTGTTGGGCGATCTGTATATACAACCAATTAATATGCTGTCATTATTCCTGAGTTGTGCTTCTATCCATATGGATTCCTGTGCTGATACGGACTCGAAAGTGAACTCTCTGAAGTTGAAAGCTTGTTTTGTATAAATACAAACGCCTCTGGAAGCTAAATTTATGTTGCTAAAGATATCATAGCCATCTAAGTTTAATTCTGATATGGAAACTGGATCTTTCGTATTTTTTGGTAGCAACGCAGTAATTGTAATTATGTCAGGATTCTGTTCTTGTATAAGAACATGAAGTTCATTACGCTTGTTCATTAGAGAGTCTGCATTAATTGAAATACATATCAAGCCTGTGTAGTTAATGCTGTTGAACGTATTTACAAAATTATTGAACTTAATTACATCTGTACTCTTAATCTCTTCTACTTTGTCTCTGTGGATCTGCATGAGCGGACTATCCGTCCATCCTGTGTGATGATCCACCTGACATCCTCCTTTTTTGCTCCGATTCCTGTGCTTTGTGGTCTCTTTCTGCCTTCAGCTTCTGGAACTCTTCTTGTTCTAATCTGGTCATGTCTCTCCTGATGAATATCTTCCTGATGCTGTTGTTGTCGCTTTTTGATAGGTTCTTGGCATGCTTTAGTAACTCGTTTTTTGATGCCAGATCATCAGTAGACACACGCAGTGGCCTGGCTTCGCATCAGTTAGCTTTTTACCCAATCGTACCGGCTTCATTACCACGATGTTATGCTCTAACTGTAAGCTTGTACGGAGATCTTTTACTGCTTTTATGTCATCATTCTTTCTTGTGTCTGGGTCCCGGCTTCATTACCACAATGTTATGCTCTAACTGTAAGCTTGTACGGAGATCTTTTACTGCTTTTATGTCATCATTCTTTCTTGTGTCTGGGTCCCGGCTTCGTTACCACAATGTTATGCTCTAACTGTAAGCTTGTACGGAGATCTTTTACTGCTTTTATGTCATCATTCTTTCTTGTGTCTGGGTCTTCCGCGCACTTTCTATTACATTGAAGAGTATAAGGTTATGTTTTCTTCTCTCCCTTTCCTCAAGCTCAGTGATGCTATCTCTCAGAATCACACCTCTATCCTCCTCTATGACCTCTTTGACCTGGCTCTTAATACTATTGATCTGGTCCGATTCTGTTCCTAATGGCATTGAACTAGCATTTGCTTCTAATACTATTAGTCTGTCCTCTTTATTATCTATTTCATTTTGCAATTTTTCAACCACTCTGTCAACTTTATCGTTTATGGTCTTCTCGTGTACTGCTACTGTCTGCTTAATACTATCAATAGCCCTATCCATCTTCATAGATATTTTGTTGATCATGTGGAGCATATTTGTTGCCCCTCTATTGCAGTAGCTGCAGTACCAATGGATTTGATCTGATATGTTCCTGTTGAAATTTTCGTAAACTGGCAAGGGTACATTTTTACAGTTGGGTCCTATATGGAACCAACTGGTACAATTATAACATTCAAAGGCCTCCTCATCTTCGCTAACTTCACACTTACAATCTCTGCATAACGTGTTGATGTCATCATTATCCACGGAAACAGAAGAAAAAACGTCTCTTACCTTGGGATCTTTACTTTGAACGGCTATTTTCGGATTTATCTCACTTTTGTTTAAGTCCTTTGGGTCTTTCGTACATCCAGCTCTAGTTTTCTTGGCGGCCATTACTTTCAGGACGATGGTTACCCGGATGTAAACTGGTTGACGGTTCCACTGCGGTGGCTGTTGCTATGGACGCTGTCTGACATAAAGTAGTGCTAAAAATGTAATGATTCGAAAATTCCTACTTGTGCGTTCTGATGAATGTTAATTAAAGAAATCCAGTAAGATGTGCATAATCCCAATGCGATCTGATCGTTATTTATGTTATGTTGAGTCTAGATTGCTGAAATTAGTTTCAAAAATTCTCTTCCCGATCAAAACACATCCGCTCCCATATTTCTTCTTCTTCTTCTTAATCATACTATAACAAAAACACTGAGGCAATAACAAGTCAATGGCTTATGCCTCTATGATGTTGATGATGATGATCATCATCATCATTATGATAAGAAGTATGCACGTTCCGCCGTTCAGCGTTTTAAGACGGTTCATAAAATAGCGAGGCGGGATCTACACAACAAGTAACAGGTAAGTGTCATGGAAACTAAAGAAGCTAGCTTACATTCTTTAAAAAATGCCTATTTTACAAAACACACTTGCTATTGTATGATATGCGAATTATGACATGCCTCAATACTTAGTGGAAATATATATATATATATACTAAAATATAACGAGTTCTACTAATTGCTTTTAATCTGCAATGAAACCAGTTTTCGTTTCATCATATTACGAGGCATAAGCCATTGGCTTGATATTGCCTCAGTGTTATTTGTTTATGTATTCCAATTAAACAAAACCTGAAGTAGATTGCATTGTCCAGTAAGGTGTTTTCGAGGGTAATGTGATTTCGAGGGTACATACTTTTGACGTTCTGGCGTGCGTAACGCTTAGGCGATGTCAACAAATTATGTGTCATTAAATAGATACAGAATTTTTACACCACAAGTGTAAATTTTAAAAAGATGCATGTAGTACAAGTGATTATCTTATGCATTTTGATGTCAGTGTAGTGAAAAACATGTATTTTCACTAATACTTTTATGATAAAAATACTGATACCACGACCTAACACCATGTGGTGCTGGCGGTATCCCGCAATCCCAGAGTTCGAGTTTCGTGGCTGTCGGGCTAGCTGATTCCCGCCGTTTCTACGGACGCCCGGCAGTCGTACCTTGGAACCTGAAACGCGAGCACCTGCCGCCGGTTCCATGGGCCGATTCAAGATCTCTGTTGGGTGAGTAACCTTTTATATGTACTACAACCATTACAAGAAAGGTGTAAACAACTGTGATTGACATTCCTATTCAAAGTGGTTGATGGATCGATCCCAGACATCCCTCCTCATGAATGCTTGAGAACCAAACATCCAAGAAGAGCTGTTCGCACACGCAAATTCGAAGGCTACCTAGCAAGTAACATTTTCGAAAATTAGGTCACAAACAATTCTAGATGTTTTTCTGTACCACCAGCAAAAACTGAACTCTAAATATTCATTTTTCGTACAAACAGTAATAGACTGGAACCATCTCAGGCCTGTCCAAATTGAAAATGTGCATAACCCATTTTTGGGTTAAGCAAATTTGTGTTAGGTAACCCATTCTGTTTTACGTAACCATTTTACATGTATTTGTGTACAACATGAAAGGAATTGCAGGAACGTATCTATTTAAATGCAAATGGTAAAAATCCTAATGGTCGCACACACCCGCCCTTTGTGTGCACACACACATGTTTCCCCCCCCCCCCCCCCCCCCCACATTCGAGTGTCTAATTTGAATTAGAAAATCTGAAATTCCATATTTACCTACCAACCGCCACCCCACCCCAGAAAATGCAGGCGAAGCTATCTCACGACATATAGATTTCAAAATCTTTTCTGGGGAAGAACCCTGTACCCATATTTAGATTGCTTTGCACCCCCCCCCCCCCACCCCACCCAACCGTACTCTTGGGGTGGTGGGAGGTGGAGGGTGGTGGTGGACTGCATTAATTTCCACCCGCATCTTAGTAAATAAACAATGATTAATTTCAATTTCATCAATATGCAGGAAACTACTTCTCAGAGCATGCCATCTCATTTTCCAATTATTATAGGGGAAGGGGCAAGACACCCCTCCCTACCCCCACCACCAGCGACCATTGGGAACCCCACCCAGAACATGACTGCTAGGTTGGACACACCCCATAATAGAATCTTAAATCCACCATGACACTGGTTCATTTATACATCCTGCAGGATCAATTTATGGTTATATGTTGGGCATTTAGCATTCTTATCGCCAGCTTACGCGATCTTGGTTGTAACGTTTTCTGGTATTGGGTGCTGGAGGGTTAATTTATAATTTATTGTCAAACTATTTGAAAATTATATGACTGCCTGTGCTGTGTTGAATCGCTTGTTTATTGAAGCCTTGTGCTTGTCTTACAGACCAAGCCCGCTCCTCCATCCTGTGCCGAATGCCATAAGTTTGTTCGGCTTGTTCCCATTGTAATGTTGATGACCGATGTGAAACGTGTTCAGTGTGGCCCGTCAAATTGATGGTGAAGTTCCTTTCCCAGAAGGAATTGGCTGCGTCTCACGTGGGTCAGGCAGTTCGAAAACAAATCGGGAAGCGCACCCCCGGTGTGGTTCGGGCCCAATATGCACAGCTTCTTGCGTAGCATCCTGCCCATGCTGGTGTCTTCTCTAATCCTGAAGACTGATGCAACCGTTCCCCAGGGTTCAGGACTGGCTACCAGGGGTGCCATCTCATATGGCCCCGTGACGGTCCGGGTCGGGCTCCGGCCTGATGGGTACTGCTTCTCTGCTGCCACCTCTGGGTGGTCCAGTAGCGGTAGCCGGTCTGTCAGGCATGGGAGCTGTCCGCCAAGACGGCTGCAGTGTTTCCACATCTGGTGACGACTTCAGGGTCAGAGGATGAGGAGGAGAGATCGTTGCGGCCTGAGATATCGTGGGTGGAGCGTATGGAGGTCGATTCCATCCTTGATGGAACCGTCCTCCATTTGTCTGGTTTGTCGCAAGCTGGTACTGGTTGGATTGCCAGGCATGGTACTCACCTATCTCGCCTGGTCCAGCGGCCACACACACGGCGCCCGTGTATGGCCACGGTTCTGGAACCGTCACGGATCTGCACGGTTTTCCGTGCAGACCTACACCAAGGAACTGGTGTTGTTGGCTATCCAGCAGTGGGAGGCCACTGCTGGTAGACCCATAGGCACATCAACGGGTGATGTGTTTACGGGAGTGTCTTCCTCGGAATTAGACTGGTCTGATGCTCTGGCTTGGCTAGCTAAAGTTGATCCATCCGTAGGCTTCATTCAAAGACTTGCTGGAAGCTATATATACTTCTTCTTCTTCTTTTCGATCACTGGTATCACACTTGGAGAGCCATTCTCAAGATGAAATCTGTGGTTTTCTGCAGTTCTTCCACAAGCCCATACAGCTTTTCAAGAAAAGAGGTTGACAAAGGCCAGATCTCTTCTCTCAGCAGCTGATACGTACTGCAACATTGAAGTATGTGCTCTGTGGTCTGTTCTGCTTCTCCACAAGGACAAGCGGGCGATGTCGTAAGGTGGAACCGCCTGTACATGTGTTGGTTTAGTCTGTTGTGTCCAGTTCTGAGACGAAAAATGGTCACTTGCTCTGGCCTCGAGAGATGATGGTAGGCATCTTCTTATTGAGGTGTTCTATAGAGTGACTTGATGATAGTCTTCATCTCTGTATGGGTAACCATGTTTTCTGTCTGATTCTCATCTGCACCCACCTTTGCCATTTTGTCTGCTTCCTCATTTCCTTGGACTCCACAGTGTGAGGGGATCCACTGCAATGCTATCCGAAAGCATTTGATGGGTTGTAGTGCTTCTTCAAGTTGTGGCAGCTTACCTTTGGTGATAGCCTCAAGGACAGAGCGGGCATCAGATAAAAAGACAATCTGTGCAATAGGGTCTGCTGTTCTGCTGATGGTGTTAGCTGCATGAGTGCTTCGACTTCAGCTCTAGTTTGTGCAGTGTTTGCCTGTCGGTATTGCGGCTGACTCATGTTACCCGTTTGGATACTGTATGTGCAGTCCGGCACCTCCGCTCCTAATTGCATCTTTGGCTGATCCATCTGTGTCGATCCTTATCCATGTCTCCTGAAGGTACATTTCTTCCAGCATGGCTAGGGTCAGGGCCTTCTTGGTCGCATCACTGTGTTCATATTTGGTTGTGAGATGAGGTACTGTGGTGTGAATAGCTATGCTCTCTAGTTTGTTTTCCCAGGATCAAGGGTGTGGTTTGGGTCTTTGTGCTGGCAACCTTTCTTGGTGTTTCCTTTAAAGTGCTTTTGTGTCTTTCACAAAACTTGATCTTTTAAGTCTTCCTGATGACAGCTTGCCTGATCTTCATCGGGTGGTTGTTGAACGATTTGAACGTTGCAGCTTGGATCAGTGCTTTGCGTTCCCTTCCTTTGCTAAGTGCGGGGGATGTCTGCTGTCTGCTCCATTTTTTCTATTGGGGGGTGTTGATCTCATTCTCCTTCGATCAATACTCACCATTCTGTTACTTCTGATATACAGCTGGCCCTGACAGCTGGCTCTAGGACTATAGACGTAGAAAGCTTTACCGACTCCTTGGAACCGGGTACTCGGCTCCCAACTGCCGAGTACCCGTCTACCATAGAGCTCATTCTTGTTTGCATAGCAACAAGAGCAATACATGCTTTTTAGCAGTTGGAAAGATTGAGAAATAAAAGTCTAAGTCTTTGTGTAAACTGTGATTGTGATAGCTAGTGACTCTTCTACAAGGATATTTGGATAATATGGATACCGCCAATGATAACCAGGTCGTATATTTCCTTATTATTCCATAGTTAAAAGACTTAGGTCTCTAAATTTTGTTTGTGTCGCATGTTCCAATTTCTAACCCCAAAAAATCTGAAACGTGTGTTAACAACAAGATATGCCGGATGGTCGCCTTCTTTAACCCCAACAGGTATTTGTAACACGAATATCGGCTGACGTCGTTCTCCGTAAGATCCGAGCGGGTGACGTCACACCCGTGGTGCTCGGATGTTTATGTGAAGAACATTTTTTTCATTAATTTGCGCATCTTGTTCTGGGTGCTGCGTACTAAAAATGGTACCAGAAAACAGAGGAATGTTCAGGTTTTGCGTGTTATCACGATCTGTTTGCAATGATCGGTGGTTTCAAAATTCTTGATTTAGATGTGTGGTCTGCGGTTTTACCGTGTGCTACAGCAGTTTGTTTACATTTTGTTGTTTCTTCACATATCGTTTTGCCTTTCATTAGGAGTATAATTTATATTGATTGGTAAATATACGCCGAATGCTATGCGATATGATTCCTGGTTCCATTAAACATCCTGGAGGATCAATTTATGGGTGTATTTATGCCGCTTCGTTCTTGTCATCATAATCAATGCGATCTTTGCTGTAATGTTGCGGGGTGGGGTGCGGGAGGGCTTCCGTTAATTTATGGTCAATTTATTTGAAAATTAATTGTCTACCTTCCATCCATGCCAAGCCAGCCCCGCCATCATGTGACGAGTGCCACAAGTTCGTCCGGGTCCTGTTTAAGGACCATGTCTGCTTTAGATGTACCTCATGTAACCTTGATAGTAGGTGTAATGTGTGTGCAGTGTGGTCCGCAGATATGATGTTGAAGTTCCTTGCCCAGAAGGATTTGGCTGGGTCTGACGCGGGGTCAGGTGGTCCGAAGTTAAATCGTGGAGCGTCCGGTTCGGCCGGTGGGGGCGCCCCACGTCTTCAACTGGATGTGGCGGAGATGGCACCGCCGGCGTGGTTTGGTCCGGCTATGCAGGGCTTTCTGCATAGTGTTCTTCCCACGCTGGTGTCGTCCCTGCTGCCGAAGGTTGTTGGGCAGTCTCTCCCCATGTTTGGTACGGACCCTGTCCTTGGACAGGGTTCTGGACTGGTCACTGAGGCAGCCGTCTCGTACAGCCCCCTGGTAGTCCCGTCGGGCTCCGGCCCGACGGGTTCTGTCTCTCTGCCGCCACCTCCGGGTGGTCCAGTAGTGGTGGCCGGTCCGTCAGGCATGGGAGCCGTCCGCCACGGTTTCCTCGTCTAGTGACGACTCTTCGGGGTCTGAAGACGAGGAGGAGAGGTTGCTGCGGCCCGTGATGCCACGGGTGGAGAATGTGGAGGTCGATTCCGTCCTGGACGGAACCATCCTCCATCTGTCTGGCTTGGCGCACGCCAGCGCAGCGGCTCCGCCAGAGGTTGAGGCCAATCTGGTACTGGACACCGGTCCCGTGATGGTTGGTTTGGTGCCAGCCGACACGGTGACGGGTGTGCCGGGCCAGGCGTGGTACTCGCCTGGTCCGGCGGTCAGACGTGGGGTGCCGTTGGCGCCCGTGTCTGGCCACGGTTCCATGTCTGCTACGGGTCCGCACGGTTTCCGTGCGGGCCTACTCCATGGACTGTGTGTGTTCCATGGGGTGGCTGCGGAACCGTATGGTACCGGAGTTCCTGGCGTGTCAGCCGTGGCTCCTAGCCGGGAGGCCGTGGCTGGTAGGTCCATGAACGCGTCAACGGGTGTGTCCTCCTCAGAAGTAGACTGGTCTGAGGCTCTGGCTTGGCTAGCCAGGGTGGACCCATCTGTGGTTTCGGCCACGGCCGAGGAGGATGCGCCCTGTCCATCGGTTGCATCGATTAGGACAGGGATCTTGCCCTCAGCCCGGATCCAGTCCGTTGGACTGGATCCACGGTTTATCGAGTTGCTAGAGGCTATTTATAGTAAGCAACTCATGACCAAGGGCCAGCTCCCTGCCGCCTCCAGGGAGGTGCGGGCGAGGTGTCGTATTCCACGGGGGGAATACGACAGGTATGGTGTGGTACCATCGGTTACCGAGGATGACGATGGGTTCTGGGTGTCCAGAGTGCTGGAGCGGGTGGCCCCAGTCCGGCACTGGTGGATAAATCCCAGGGACACCATGAGGAAGTCCTGTCCCTATGTGGTGAGGGCAGCTATGAGTGCTGTCAACCACTCTTATCACCTTCTTCAGTCGGTGTGGGCTGAAACGGGGGCAGGCCACCCTGTGCCACCTGTGGTGCTTTAATGTGTCAATGACGGCCTGGTGCTGTCTATGGACGCACTGGCAAGGGTGCAGGCGCGTGTTACTAAGTCCAGGAGGCAATTGGTTCTTGACCATATGCGTCCGGCTACGGCCGTCAGGGAGCGTCTTCTTGGGACGCCCCTGACATGTACTAGCATCTTCAGTGGCCAGGCGCGGCCCATCCTAGAGGACACTGCTAGCATTGCACAGAATCGGTTGGCAGTAAACTTACAGCTGGAGCTAGTGCGGCAAGCGCACGCACTAGGGGCTGTAGGGAAGCTGTTGACTGTTCAACCTTCCAAGATGCAGAAGAAGTGTAAAGGCAAGGCGAAAGCTAAGCCTAGTGCGGCTGCTGCTTTGTCTGGATTTTCTCAGCTGCCGCCGGCGAAGAAAGCCAGGAAGGTTGTGGACGCCCCTACCCTCCCCAAGGTTGCTCCTGATTGCCCTAGAGGCGGGAAGGGCAAGGGGAAGGGGAAGGGTAAGCCCTCAAAGGGTGGAAAGAAGGGAGCAGATCGTAGCTGAGGGTACGAGAGCTCCCTTCGTATCGGCCTGGATCGCACCTGTGCGACAGGAACAGTGGTGCCAGTTAGACCTGCCGAGCCAAGACCGAAATGGTTCTCTCTCTCGCTCGTTAAGAGAGGCGGGGGGAGCGGACCGCGAGCCGGACAACCCCGTTAGGCGTCGAGGCGTCTATAGTGGGTGGAAGGCTCATGCGTTTCGTCGAGGCTTGGCGAGGTGTGACGTCAGACAGTCTGGTCCTGGGATGGTTATCCTAGGGATACATGCCGGACTGGTCGGACTTTCCGCCACAGAATCTGTCTTTAGCACCTGTCTGGACACCCGTACCAAGGGAACCAGACAAGTTAGAAGCCATTCAAAACGAAGTGTCAGGTTTGCTTCTGAAGGGAGCAATAAAACCAGCAAACCAGAACACTCCAGGCTTCTATTCAAATATGTTCCTTGTCCCCAAGAGCACAGGGGGATGGAGACCCGTACTCAATCTCAGGCCATTAAATTGGTTTATCCATACGCCTCGCTTCCAGATGGAAACGCCGAGGTCGGTAATGGCAGGATTGAGGAAGTGGGTGTGGTGTGTGTCGATCGATCTGAAAGATGCATATTTCCACATTCCAATGATCAGGAGTTGTCACAGGTTTCTGAGATTTGCGTTTCAGAATCAAGCATGGGAGTTTATTGTTCTCCCGTTTGGCCTGTAGACAGCTCCAAGGGTTTTCACAAGAGTGGTCCTTGTGGTGACAGCGTTTCTCAGAAAAGAGAACGTGGCGCTACACACCTACATAGACGATTGGCTGATCAAAGCAGATACGGCAGCCAGATTGGACGTGGATACTGCTCTGACTCTGAACTTACTTTCAGATCTAGGCTGGATAGTCAACAAAGATGAATCCTTGTTGCTACCAACTCAACACTTCATTTATTTGGGAATGTGATTTGATCTCAAGGAAGGCAGGGTATACCCATCAGAGCCCAGATTTGAGTTTCTGAAGGCCATCCTCAAGAGCTTTCGATTGGGAAACCACGTTCAGGCAAGGAGGTTTCCTCAGATGCTGGGCATGATGGTCTCCAAGGAGCAGTTGATCCCATATGCTGCTCTTATGCGAAGCCCTATCCAGTTGTATCTGATGTCTTTGTGGAAACAGAGACCGTAAACCCAGTCAAAATTGGTACCAGTTTTGGAGCCGATAATGCGCATCTCGCATGGTTGAAGGAGCGTCTGAATCTCCTAGTAGGCATTTCACTTCACCTTCCCCGCCCCCAGCTGTCCGTGTACACGGATGCATCGCTGGAGGGGTGGGGGGGGCCTGCCTGCCAAGAGTCAGCTGTATATCAATCTGTTAGAAAGGATGGCAATGTAACTGGCACTGGAGAATTTTCTTCCAGAAGTCAGAGGTAAGGTCATAGTGATACAGTCGGACAATTCAACAGTAGTATCATACATAGATCACCAAGGAGGGACCAAGTCTCCCACACTGTGCATGAAAGTGTGGCACTTGATTCAATGGTGCAGGAATTACTCAGTTGTTTTGAAAGCAGCTCACATTCCTGGGCATTCTGGCGGATACTTCGCAGACAGATGATTATGCCAACAGAATGGTCTCTCAACCCTCCAGTTCTATGAATGATCTTCGAGGATTGGGGCAAACCGAACGTGGACTTGTTCGCCACAAAGGAAAATGCTCAAATCATGACTTATGTCTCGCCGATTCCCGATCCAAATGCCGTCGATTCAGACGCTTTGGCGATAAGGTGGAGAGGGATACACGCATACGCATACCCACGCACCATCCTTCTTCCGAAGGTCTTGGTGAAGATCAGAGAGGAACCGTGCTTGGTCCTGCTAGTAGTGCCTTTTTTGGCCCAGCAGGGCATGGTTCACAGATCTTCTGGATCTGCTGATGGACAATCCAGTGCAGCTGCCCACGATTCTGAACATAATCTCCCACGCCAAGGGTCGCTTCCTACATGAGCGGCCCGAAATGTTCAAATTTACTGCATGAATGTTATCAAACAACATTCCACGTCAGAAGGCTTTTCTCAACAGTCTGCAAGTTTCATCGCAGCCACGAGAAGGAGGTCAACCTTCAAGTCATATAACCACAAGGTTAACAAATTTGCAGAATGGTGTGAAGGAAAGGATATCGAACTCTTTCAATCCACTATTCAGCAAATATCAGACTCCCTGTGAGCTATTCTTTTCAGGATTAGCTCCTGTCACGATTGCTGGATACAAGTTGGCTTTGGCATCAGTTATCTCTTGTCTAGCCAACAGGGATAGTCTAGAGGTGGCCCAGTTAAACGTGATGGTGAAGGGAATGAGAAATCTCCGACCGAGATAACCGGTAGTCATTCCAGCCTGGAGTCTATCTTTGGTGCTTAATGTGCTAACCAAGCACCCTTTCGAACCGTTGGGTTCGGTTAGCCTAAAGCATCCGACTCTAAAGGCAATCTTTCTATTGGCAGCTTCCTCAGCTAGCAGGCACAGTGAGATCCATGCTCTTTCAGCAGAGAGGGACCACTTTATTGTCTCTGGAGAGGGTCTGCAACTACTTCCAAGAGCAGAATTTATGTCAAAGAATCAATCTTTGAGATATTTCATCATATCCTGGCAAACCAATCATTATACCAAAACTAAGCAGGTATGATCGTGATGCCAGTGCCTGGTGTCCAGTCTGTGCCTTGACCAAGTACAAAAAATGGACGGACTCCCTATGGTCAGATGATAGATTCAATGGATAAATTCAATCTGTTACTCAAGTATTGGCATCATCATTAATTACGTCACAATCATCTCCATCATGAATCTTGAATAGTCTGTCATGTGTGCAAATTGTGTGTCTTTGATGGATTTACTAAAGACGCTGGCAGTTGTAAGATTTAAGATTATTAAGACCTGGGCAGTCCCAAGATTTAAGATTATTAAGACCTGGGCAGTTGCAAGATTTAAGATATTAAGCTAGAGATGGGTGGGCATAGCTAAAACTGGATTCCTCCATTAATGTTTTGCCCCATGGATTATGTTAGACGCAGTTTTTTTAATTGATTTTCAAGTGCTTAAAAAGCATGTGCATCCGATATAGAAGAACATAGCTTTGACTCTTTTGTCTTAAATTTCCACGTCAAAATTACATTTTCGGGGCAGAAATTAACACGAAAGCTTTTCTCATATATTAGGAATTTAAAATGATTTGACAAATTTTCACTGTTAAAATTTTGGTTACAGTCATGAACTTTGACATGCCATAAAATTCCCAGTATATGTCTCTGTGTGAATTGACAACCATGTGGATTCGGAGTACGCCACATGTATTTTCAGATTAGAAGAAACTGGCGAAAGTTACCAAGCGGGACATTAGCTCTGATCCAAGTTCTAGTTTAACAAACCCTAGTGTTCCGCTTGTATCTCATTGATATGATGATGTTTGAATGAGATGTTGTGAGCTATAAATCATCAACAACAAAATATCATTCATACCACAAGAATCATTCAGGCGATGATGTCACGTCGTGATTCTGATGAGAAGTTGAAGAAAATTACGTGCTGTGACAAAATTGACTACAAAAGAATTCGAAAATATGCAAACTATTTTATTTTATTTTATTTAAATTATACAAAAATATGATTGTGCATGCTTTGACCCCTCTGCGTTTGTTTTCGGATGGCAATCAGAATTCAACGTTTGGTAACCCTATTGTATTTGTTAAGGATTTTAAAGTCAAAATTTGTTTTATATATAGGATTTTGGGTATCGAGATTTTCCACCGTCAAAACTGTCAGTTAAATAGGTTGGTTGTCATCTTGGATTTTTTCCCCACAAAACACTCCCATAGTAAAGCAATGGGAAATTTTAAATATCATCTTGTGAATCTCTGGACCGATTTTGACCAAATTAGGTAGAATGTATACATCCTTGTTCTTTGTTGTGATTCAAAGGAAACCCTTAGGTTTCTACTTATACGCAATGGATTTTGTATTTGAAATTCCTGTATTTGAATTTAGCGATAAGGGGAAGTAAATGTGATGAATATATAAGCAGTTACATCCGAGAAACACTGTGAATGCACATTCTAATACTATCATTGTACATGAGCTACCTGCATTCTGAATTTATGCAGCCTTCATTTTTCACGAGGTTTAACTCTGAATATACTGACTATTTTGACAACAATTTGACTGAGCGTTGTTTGTGGCTAAGCCACCAACAGCTTTCAGTCAAATTGTTTAAAAAAATTAAATATGCAGCAAGGCCAGAGTTATTGCCCATTGAAATCATTGTCGGTTTGCTTTCAGCAATGTGACAGTTACTAACATTATTGATACAATGTGCAGCGCAGAATGAAATGAATTAGTTAATTATTGTTGCTTTCAGTCAAATTGCTTTCAAAATATTCAGTATGGTACTTTAAAATGGAAATACTTGGATTTCATGGATGAAAACTTTTTAATTCTAATATTCCATGACATGAATTTACCATGTTTTATTTTGATTCTTGTGCAGTACCATAACAAACCGTGATACAGTTTTACACACATTCAGTTTGAGAACAGCATGGCTGCTACACTGCCACCTATTCAGCATGGAAGGGGGCCAGGCTCAAATGGAGGCCTTTCTCCGCCCACATCACAACCAATACCTCAGAATGTTGTCCAGTTTGTACAGCCGATAGCTCCACTGCCTCCTCGTTCCCCGAACAACAGACAGGTGCTACAGCCTCTCCGGAAAACACAAGGGAAAAAGGACCGCGAGGCATCAGTATTGAAGGATGACTTGCGAGCTCAACAACCAATATTGACAAAACTTCAGACATCAGTGTAAGTCCATTAGATGTAGAAATTAGACATTTAACTGTTTGACTGCTGCAAGCCACCAGACAATAAGTTCAGTGGTCAATGACTCTGGACCAGCTGAATATTTTGAAAACAATTTGTCTGAAAGTTGTTGGTGGTATTGCCAAAGAGGATTCATCCAATCATTTATTTCCAAACTTGGTGGCACCCCCTCATTTTAGGTTTGTCAGAAACTATGCACATATACATTGCTTTAACCACTTCTTCTTGAAATTAATAATAATAATAATAATAATAATAATAAATAAAGTATTAAATCTCATGGTCTGTCATTTGCTGTTTTCTGCGCAGTTATCGCAACACATATGAGCATACATTATGCGTGGAAATGCTGCAAGAAGGCTATCACCAGTCATTTAGTGAACTGTTTGCACTGATGGAACGTCAGCGTCTGGAGCGAGAACGTGCTGGGCCGGAGTCAGTATTGTGGACCAAGACACAACTACATGATGAGCCTGATAAGCTGGATGTTCTCAGTGAGAAATTAACACAAGCGGAGGCGGCTCTCAGGAGAGGTAACGCATACTCTGCTAATGTTCATGTCATAATAATGGTGTTAACATTTTATGGTCATGCCGACCAGAACTGGCTTCTATTTATGGACTGTTTTTGCTTATGGACCAGAACAGGCTTCTATTTATGGACTGTTTTTGCTTATGGACCAGAACAGGCTTCTATTTATGGACTGTTTTTGCTTATGGACCGGAACAGGCTTCTATTTATGGACTGTTTTTGCTTATGGACCGGAACTGGCTTCTATTTATGGACTGTTTTTGCTTATGGACCAGAACAGGCTTCTATTTATGGACTGTTTTTGCTTATGGACCAGAACAGGCTTCTATTTATGGACTGTTTTTGCTTATGGACCAGAACAGGCTTCTATTTATGGACTGTTTTTGCTTATGGACCAGAACAGGCTTCTATTTATGGACTGTTTTTGCTTATGGACCAGAACAGGCTTCTATTTATGGACTGTTTTTGCTTATGGACCAGAACAGGCTTCTATTTATGGACTGTTTTTGCTTATGGACCAGAACAGGCTTCTATTTATGGACTGTTTTTGCTTATGGACCAGAACAGGCTTCTATTTATGGACTGTTTTTGCTTATGGACCAGAACAGGCTTCTATTTATGGACTGTTTTTGCTTATGGACCAGAACAGGCTTCTATTTATGGACTGTTTTTGCTTATGGACCAGAACAGGCTTCTATTTATGGACTGTTTTTGCTTATGGACCAGAACAGGCTTCTATTTATGGACTGTTTTTGCTTATGGACCAGAACAGGCTTCTATTTATGGACTGTTTTTGCTTATGGACCAGAACTGGCTTCTATTTATGGACTGTTTTTGCTTATGGACCAGAACTGGCTTCTATTTATGGACTGTTTTTGCTTATGGACCAGAACTGGCTTCTATTTATGGACTGTTTTTGCTTATGGACCAGAACAGGCTTCTATTTATGGACTGTTTTTGCTTATGGACCAGAACAGGCTTCTATTTATGGACTGTTTTTGCTTATGGACCAGAACTGGCTTCTATTTATGGACTGTTTTTGCTTATGGACCAGAACAGGCTTCTATTTATGGACTGTTTTTGCTTATGGACCAGAACAGGCTTCTATTTATGGACTGTTTTTGCTTATGGACCAGAACAGACTTCTATTTATGGACCATTCCAGTTGTTATTACACCACAAAAACATCCATTACCGTTCAATCACTACTTGCTAAATCAATTATTTGCATTTTGCTATCAGAATAAGATTTTTATGCCTGCATACACACCTCCCCATGCCTAATCCTATTCCTATGGACCCTCAACCAGGCTACTGGTTGAGTCCCACCTCCAGCCTACCATCAGGTATAGACTGGCATCAGTCTATACTCACCTCATAGTGACGCTTGTCGCTACGCGCGCTCACGCATGCGCATCAGAGCCCGAAAAGGAAACAGATTCACTTTTCAATTATTCTGCATGCAGAATAGTTGTCTAAAAATATTTATATAAGTTTTTGTGTTTTGCGCTGTGGCAGCGATACCTTTTGACTTTATATCTCGGAACAATATGCCCAATATGAAGTCAATCCTCCCTAAGTTACGTCTAGGAGTATAATTGTGTTTATATGGTATCTTATAGACGAATTTATATATTACCGGTTTTCCCGAAGATCGTTTTTGCTTCGTGGTATCTTGATTGTTATGCCTATCCTAAATCATCATCATCACTGATAATGTCCAGTCCATATATAGAGCCTGTAACGAAGTTATTTCTAGTGCATTATAAGGATTATATTAAAATCCCTTGAAAGTTTCTGGTACGGAAATTTGAATTTTCCCGCCGTTAGAACTGAGTTGAGAGGTGTCTCTTGTGTGAGAGTTTGAGCGGTATGCTTCATTGTTACGTTTTTTCGTTTGTAGGAGTTAGCGAAAAGGTCAGATAAGACTAAATGTTCGTCGGCAAAATGTGATCGTCATCACTCGATTCGCCGGGCACGTTTGTGCGAAGTGTCCTGTACTACTAATGCTATGTGTGTGATTTGTAAAGGGTGGCCGGTTTTCGGTAGCGAAAGCGTTCTTTAAAGATTGTCGGTCTAACAATCGCTGCCTCTGGTCGTCCTTCCCCTTCCTCCGTTGCTAGCAAGACAAGGGCGGTGTCCTTTGCTTCAACCTCTGTTCCGTTATCGGTAGCAACGGAGGGGGGAAATTCATCGGGAAATTCGGACGCCGTGATGGCGCTCTTTGCTAGGTTGGATTCGTTTGCCACCGTTTTGACGAAATCACTTGATGAAAGGATCTCTTCTGCAATAAAAGAGGCAAAAAGGAAGGAGAGCTCGTCAAGCTCCGAGGATAGCCCGAAGGCTAGCGGGCGTTCCCGCAAATGGGGGAAGCCGGTCCCCCTGTCCTCTAGACAGGTGATGGAATCGCCGAAAAAAGCAGAAGACAAGAGCATCTAAGCTCTTGAAGGTGTGCTCGGAGGGTGCACCACAGAAAATCCACGTTAGACTAGAAGGTGACGGGCATAACCTTCAAGCAGTGGTGGCGTCGGCGGAAGCTGGCGTCCATAAGGCTAGTACTTATGAAAATAATGCCAATGTAACGGTGGTTCCGGTGGTTAAAGTAGTCTCGAAAGCGCCCATTGTTGAGAGGTTGTTACCTAGTCTTGCTAATTCCGGCTACTTCCGTTTTACGATTCTCATTCTTTTTCCGGCCGGACTTCCGGTTTAGCGAGACATCCGGGTCGTCAAGATCCGGTTCCGGCTTCGGTAGCTTCCGTTTCCGGAAGGACTTCCGGTTTGGGGGGGATCCGGGTCGGCAAGATCCGGTTACCACTTCCGTTTCGGTAACTTCCGGTCTGTCTTCCGGTTATGTAGGACATCCGGGTCCTAGAGGTCTAGTGTCTACTTCCGTTTCCGGGTCTTTTAGCGCTTCCGGCCATTCCGGATATCCGGAGTCTGAGGACTCTTTTTATTTTCCGAATTCTGGTAGAGGCGTTTCCGATTCCGGGGTGGACACTAGTCAGTTTACTTCCGCTTCCGGTATTAGAAGTGTACTTCCGGGTCGGTCAGACCTGGATGTAATTCCGATTTCCGTTTCCGGTTTCATGAGAGCTTCTGGAAGAATGCATATCCGGGTCTGTTGGACCCGGCATTGCATTGTTCATCAATTTCCGGTTCCGTTTTTTCAGTTCCCTCTTCCGGTTAGTCTGTACATCCGGATTGTAGGATCTTGATCAGTTCCGGTAGTCTACTTCCGGTTTTATCCATTTCTTTTTTCTTTTTTTCCACATCTGGATTTTGTACAGCCGGGGATAGGGTCATTTCCGGTTTTACCCGGCATTACATGTTACATCCATTTCCGGGTTTTCAGCTTCCTCTTCCGGTAATTCTGTACATCCGTGTTGTAGGATTTTGATCAGTTTCCGGTAGTATACTTCCGGGTTTATGCATTTCCGTTTCCCTTTTTCCATATCCGCATTCCTAGAATCTAGTCATCTTCTTGCCTAAGAATTAGTCTTATTTCAGTTTTTGTTTAATATTGGGAATGTTAAATTGCTGAAAATAGTCATTTCAAGTCATTGCCAGTCTTGTAGTCTCTCTTGGAATGATAGTCTATTCAGACATTTATTCGTTTATCAGCGACAATTTCAGCGTAATTAAAGACTGTCCTGACTGGTTACCGTATGGGATTTTGTTGCAGATTATTTTCTATGGGCATTTCATAAGCCGATAAGTCAGGTGGTATTCTACGCATTATTTCGAGATACGATTTTTGCTTTCATCCAACTTTAGATGGCCAGTTGTCTTCGGGCCATTCAGCGTTTTTTCTCGCTCCTTTTACCTCTTATGTCGGCAGGTTGACATATTTATTTAACCAAAGGGAGTTTATTTGTGGAGGGGATAACCCTGATTCTCAAGTAAATCGTAGTATAATTTCGTCAGGCGCTGAAAAGAATTAGATTCAGTAAAGGCTTCATAGGATCATTATGAGTACAGGATTAATGTCTACATGTACATTATTCGCTTAGAAAGGATAATCAATCGGATAAAGGGGCAGGAAGGAGGAATATGAGTCGGATTCTTCTGCGTTGACATAGTTTCGGTGAGTTCATTTTGTTTTCATTTTTTCCAGATTTCTGTTTGGTTTTCCTTTTATAGCGTAAATTTTGCTCTATTTTGACTGGGTTGCTGCGGGCCTTCGGACGGGGGTTCGGGGGGGCGGGGCGGGGCTCGGGATTTGCTGGGTATTTTGGGGGCAGTTTGGCTGAAGGTTGTTGGTGATGCCACCGGCAATTTTCGGTCGGATTATTCCCGGATTATTCGGTGAGTCTTGGGTTTTTGCTCGTTGAGGTTGTTGTCTGGGGGTTGGCGGCGGGCCGGTTGGAGTGGGGTTGGGGTTGCGCTGGAGGGGGGAAGAGCGGACGAGAATCTTTGGATTTAAGCATCCACCAACTATTTCGGTCAAAATGTTTTCTAAATCTTTGCAAGTCCAGAGATATTACAATTGTGATATGTCATCTGCAAAATTCAGTATTCAATCGGTTAATATCTAGTATCAGTGTTCAATCTTTCTTGGGGATTTCTAACACAGTGGCATTTGTTAGTACAAAGATGAAATTATTGATGCTAAGATTTTGAATATAAGAATCAATAAATTTATTAAAATCTTTTAAGTTTCTGCCTCGTTGCATAAATACCGAATTGTTTAGGATATCTAATTTATCAGCAAGCCCGAGCGGCTAGGCAACCGTTGGTGTATTCAATACAATTTTTTATTAAATCTCCATTGTTATACGATGTTTAAATTAGATAGTATAATGTGGGCCATAGTTCTCTTATCAGGACCTTGTGACTTGTCATGTATGCTATTCATAGAATTGGGATGACGGTCATCACTAGTGACTTTCCCGTAGTTCATGTAGATCTCGGGCACATGATTTGGCTATATCTTGACTCTAAACACTCCCATAGACTTACTATGGGGTTTTGGGTTTGCCACAATCTCTGGTTAAATCTCTGTAAATAATATTATCTATAATTTTTGCAGAGTCTTTAGCATTATTAATAAGTTAGGCTATTCTGATATGACCCTTTTTGGTCTCCATTCAGAGTAAGTGGTATTATTAAAATATCCATAATAAACGTGAGTTACCTATTTAGTGAGGTATAAGCGTTATGATATAGGCCAGGATTTTTGGCATAGGTAATCTATGTGTTTTCTATGAGCACTCCTCTTTAGCATATAGTAAGTTTGACTTTTCTTTAAGGGGGGGGGGGGGGGGCCTTATTAAAAGGGGCTAGATATTCCTGTATCTAGAATCCTTCTATGTAGTCTCCTCTTCCAAAAAGGTTTTCTGTTCCTTATTATTAGAAGCTATTAGCTTTAGAGGGGTTGTTGTTTGTCTATGATTGTCAGGGAGTCTATAGGAGAAGCTATTCATTGGAAAGTAGATCCAGGCTTCTGTGCATTGGTCGGATTGTCTGTTAGGCTTCTAAATCTCAATTCGTTCAGTCATGGCCATGGGGTTTTCTGTCATTTTTAGAAGGAGGAATGAGGTTTAGTCGTATGGATTGTCCTCTAGTAGAGCTGTTCGCGGCCTCTGAATGCTCAGATCTTCTCTTACATGTCTCCTTTTCTGGACAGTCAACCCCTCGGGGGGGGGGGGGGGGGTGGGTGGAAGCTCTGTCTCAGTAGTGGACAGGAATGTTCGCCTATGCCTTCTCTCGAACGATTTTGATTCAGTTAGTTCTGAAGAGGGTCAAGGATCAGGTTTGTGAAATTCTTCTGATAGCTCCCTGTTGGCCAAAGAGGATTTGGTTTTTAGACCTTCTAGATTTTCTGGTAGATTTCCCTCTTCTTCTTCCAGTATACCAGGATCTTCTATCTTAAGTAAGAGGTCTTTGTGTGCATCCAAATCCAATAAATTTTAGTCTGTGTGTCTGGAGAATCTCGAGTCTGAAGTCCTCGAGAATAAGGTTTCTTCTGATATCAGGAAATGATTGACTCTGCCAGAAGGGATTCGACCCGTTGAGTTTACAAGGGTCGATTTTAAAACTAGGTGAATGATGTTCAGACCAAGGTTTCGTGCCCGATTCTGGTTCGATACCCAAATTATTAGATTTTTTATCTTATCTGTTTGGGTATTTTCATTTGTCAGTTATTACGTTCAGGGAGTATAGATGTTCTCTGGTGTCATCCCTTCCTTGTCTTCTGTATGCCGATGTCAAGGATACTAAGACGTTTAATAGCTTTATTAGAGGTCTAAGTAATATTCGTCCTCCGATTGCTAAGTCTTTTCCTTCCTGGAGTTGGGCTATGGTTCTTCAAGTTTTGGCAGGTCGCCATTTTGAACCTATTTCTTCTACCAGTAGTAAGCTTGGTTTTGTTTTTAATTGTCAAAGCTGTTTTTTCTTGTTGCTACAGCCTCTGCTAGAAGGCATTCAAGAGATTCATGCTCTTTCTGCTGAAAAGGAGAGATTTATAGTTTCAGGAGATGGCTTTGATATCCCAGAAGGAATTTTTTATCTATAACTCGCACTAACCGCTATCCTGCTAGTCCGATCATTTTAAAATCTTTTCGTCTGTCGCCATCCGAAAAATTTTGGTGTCCTATTAGGGCATTAGGAACCTTCAATCAGCGATCAGATGTTATAAGAATCGATCCATCTCATTTATGTTTTTCCTACGAGGAAAATTTATCTAAGCCGGTCTCAAATTCTTCGATTGTCAGATGGATTTTTTGAGAGAATACTTAGTCCTTGTTATGAGATAGCCTCACCGGATCAAATTAATCTCTCCCTTATTAAAGCCGATGAAGTTAGAGGTATGGCTACTTCTTTCGCTCTTTTTGAGGGATCGTCTTTAGATGAGATCATGCAGGTAGCAGGAGGGAAATGTGAATACACCTTACATCCTTTTAGCTCAAAGACCAGAGTGCAGGCTAATCATGGTGTGATTGAGCTAAATGCACTATTAGGTTATGTTATTAGCATTTGGATAAGATTGATTTAATTTTATCCTTGTCTGTTAGCTAAAAAAGCCGAAGACTATTTACCAAGTACTTCCCACCATTTTCGTTAGGACTATGCGTCTGTGAGATAGGGGGAGAGTCTTCTTTTGGTTTTTAGTTATTTCTTTAAGTTCAAGTTGTTCGTATTTGCTAATCACGGTGTGATTGAGCTAAATGCTATATTAGGTTATGTTGTTAACATTTGGATAAGATTGATTTAATTTATCCTTGTTTGTTAACCAAAAAAGCCGAAGACTATTTACCAATCACTTTCTACCATTTTCGTTAAAAGACTGCGTCGGTGAGAAATGGTGAGTCTTCTTTTGGTTTTTAGTTATTTCTTTAAGTTCAACTTGTTCTTATTTGCTAATCACATTGTGATTGAGCTAAATACACTAATATGTTATGTTAATAACATAGGGATAAGATTGGTTTGATTTTTATCCTGGTTTATTGATTCTCAAATCTCCT
This sequence comes from Chaetoderma sp. LZ-2023a, assembly GCA_034401795.1. Lineage (NCBI taxonomy): Eukaryota > Metazoa > Mollusca > Caudofoveata > Chaetodermatida > Chaetodermatidae > Chaetoderma > Chaetoderma sp. LZ-2023a. The sequence continues at coordinate 104,501,562 of CM067366.1, forward strand.
CCCACCTTATGTGGACAGGGGGCACTGACCAAATCTACGGGTTTAGCAAGTAGTGATTGAACGGTAATGGATGTTTTTGTGGTGTAATAACAACCCCCCACAGACCCCCCTTGCGGGTTGGTCGGTTGTTTTATTAACCACTATAAAAACATACTTACCGTTCAATCACTACGACCCGGCCTCAACCACCCCGCGTGGTAAGATTTGAGAATCAGACTTTAAATATTTTGCACTTAAATTTAGAAAAGTGAATCTGTTTCCTATTCGGGCTCTGATGCGCATGCGTGAGCGCACGTAGCGACAAGCGTCACTATGAGGTGAGTATAGACTGGTGCCAGTCTATACCTGATGGTAGGCTGGAGGTGGGACTCAACCAGTAGCCTGGTTGAGGGTCCATAGGAATAGGATTAGGCATGGGGAGATGTGTATGCAGGCATAAAAATCTTATTCTGATAGCAAAATGCAAATAATTGATTTAGCAAGTAGTGATTGAACGGTAAGTATGTTTTTATAGTGGTTAATAAAACAACAGACCAACGCGCAAGGGGGGTCTGTGGTTTTTTTTAACTATGCCCCTCCCATCTCTAGCTAAGCTTTCACCCAGGCTTCACCTGTCTTGCGATCAATCGATCCCAGAACTCCCTGACTATCAATTTACAGAAAACTATACAGGTAAGCTGTTGATTATTTTGAAAATAATTTGACTGAGTATAGGCAGCAACAGCACCCAGTTAAATTAGTTTCAAAATATTCAACAGCATGTTTATTAAAAAATAAAGACATACAATTCATACAACAACGCATAGTCCATCAACAATTATGCATTCGTGACATGCATATCTATGTCATTCATAACATCATCGATTATGACATCATCCTACACATCGCCTACTTGATTATGGCATCATATGATGGATAGATAAACTGGAAAGGTTCATTGTCTTGTGACATGTCCATTTCCAGGTCAAGAGAAGACCTTTAGATCTTTAAACTATAGATCTTTAGATCTTTCCAGATCTATAAAATTTTACAACTGGGATCTAGTGGTAGGTTAAACAAATAGTCTTCTCTTGGACTGCAAATGGACATGTGGGTGAACATACTATAATATTAGATGACCTGAAGTCATGACATCTGTCCATCAAGGCAGATATTTTTCAAAAATAATCATTATATTTTGTCAGAAGCACACACACATGCATGTATTATTGTGTCTAGGCCATCACACCCCAACCATATAGACATTCATAAACAAGTATGGAAAATCTGGAGAAGTATAGAATAATAAGAAACCTAGTTCCAGGTCTTAGACGTATGGAAAATTTTACATTTTATTATAAGTGTTTGGAAAAAGTATGAAAAAGTAAAATATCAGATGTGATTCTCATTTGAGAGATAAAATACATAATATTCAAAATATTGAATCCTGGACACTAATTCAGACATTTTTCTGTAAAAAATTTACCAGTTTTGAAACATCATAAAATGGGTCTAGAAATCTCTAAATTATATCTGAAAAATGTATGGAATTTCATTCTGCAATACACTGTATGAACTCTGATATAATAAGCATAGCATTGCATCATTCCACTAGTAGTGGCACTATATATTTATTATCTATTGCAGGTGATTACACTGAAGTCTACAATGCACGGCTTGAACTGGCAAAGTCTTTCCAGGCGACTGGAGATAAATGGCTCCTGAACCATTTCTTTCAAACTTGCTTGATGATGGCACAGCTGATTAAAGGCGACGATGGATCGACGCTGTCACAGGCACATTGCTATGTTGGGATCGCGTTGGAGGAAGATGGTATGGCCTTCAGTTAACCATTTAACCGTCTGACTGATGAATTTTTGCAGATGGCATACTCTAAGGGTTATATCTCGGGATGCCCTAAATATTTTGAAAACAATTTCACGGAAAGTTGTTGGTGGCTAAGCCACCAACAAGTTTCCGTCAAATTGTTTTCTAAATATTCAACAAATCAAGAGTTTTTACTCATTGAAACTATTTTGTAAGCAGCGAGACAGTTACCCCTCACAGGCCAGAAATAACAAATTCTTCATGTTGAATATTTTGAAACTAATTTAACTTGGAGCTGTTGCTGCCAGCTTTCCTATACAGTTGTCGTGAAATTGTGACGCTGGTATGGCAAGGGTTAAAGGCTTGACGCTTGTGTTATCCCTTTAACCCTTACAGATATGATATGGCAAATGCTATATGATGTCAGGAACATTTTGTTGAATATTTTCAAACTAATTACACTGGGAGCTGCTGCATTCATTTCGTCTGCAAACAGTCATTGCCAAAACCACTGCAGTAGCTAGTTTTTGCTCGCTTGACCAATAAAGTGTTAATTCGGTGTAATGTGAAATAAGTTTACGAGCTAGACATTATGCACTATGGTGACTCACTACTAATAATAATGCTGAAGCGTGATATGTCTCGCCTGTACAGTCATGGGTAATGTGGATTGTTGTTTTGATAGAACCTACTCATAGTCCAAAACTGTGAAAAAGTAGACAAAATTCCCAAAATCAAATTAGTAATGATCCAGATTGTATCCCCGACATAGGATGGAACAGTTTTTTAAAGTTTCATTGAAATCGGAATGGCCACTGATGAGTTACAAGGCAAACTAAAAACTTGAACCAAAAAAAAAATTTGGAAAATATTCATAGTAATGATGCAGATTGCATACCTCCATGGCTTAGAACAATTGTGTACAGGTTCATTGTAATCAGAATGGCCATTGATGAGTCACAAGACAAGCTAAAAACTTTAACAAAAAAAACATGAAAAAGTTCAAGGTCCAAAACCATAGTAAAAGTCCCACAAAATCATATCAGTAATATTGCATAGTGAAATTGTATGAACCATTGTTGATAAATAAGTTGATTTGAAACGTTAACCAAAAGATTTTCTAATGTGATCACACCGGCGGAATGAGTAATCCTTATGTCTCGCTTTCTACTACGTGGGCGAGACAATAACATTACTCATCAACGGAGATAACTTCCATAATCTATTAATGGATAGGAAAAAGTGGTCTGATGTTGCACAGTAATCTCCCTTGTCTCTTACATTACCAGTACATACTGCACATGATTGCAGCACGAAGTTGGACCCGATTAGGTCACATATAGGCTGACGTCATAATAATAAACATTCTGTTGAATATATTGAAACTAATTTGACTTACGAAGCAACAGCTCCCAATAAAATTACTTTCAAGGAGTTACTTGTCTTGATACTTTGAAATTTTTGTTCTGGGAAGTCAATATTCAAAGTATATAAATCGATTCCAACACACACTAAGCATGGGAAGAGCTTAGCTAGAAATGGAAATGGGCGAAGCATAGCTAGAAATGGCCACAGCATAGCTACAAATGGGCGTGGTATAGCTAGAAATGGTTGTGGCAGAGCTAGAAATGGGAGGAGCATAGCTAGAAATGAGAGGGGAAGAGCTAGAAATGGATTGCTATCATAGAGCTCATGTGTATTTGTTATATCGATCTATTGGCATGAAATGTTTCAGCTTTATGTTTTTGCTAAATTTCAGATGAATTCTTGGAAGCTGTGACACATTTCGAGTCGTTCTATGAACTCACTCTGAAGAAGCTCACAGAATCAGAAGACGATAAAAGTATTCAGCTCGAGCATAGCTTGGCATGTCAACATCTATGGCGGATATATATGACGATTGGCAGTACAACATATGCAGATAACCACTTACGGGGCATTGAGTATTTCCAGAAAGCACACAAAATGGCTGTTGAAGGTAAATACAGTTTTATTTTGATGTTAATTTGTCATATTCTGTTCAAACATGATGGTATGCATATGTTGTTTGTAGGTGCAATTGAGTGATCCATTTCTAGCTATGCCCCGCCCATTCATATCTAAGCTCTGCCCACACCTCGCTCGTGTTGGAATCGATCGATCTCTGAACACCCTGACTATCAATTTCCAAAAAACTACACATTTAAGCTGTTGAAACCAATTTGACTGGGTGCTGTAGTCAAATTAGTTTCAAAATATTCAACAGCATGTTTATTAAATAGCAAAGAATTACAAAGACATGCGATTCATACAACGTGTCGGAGTATTTGAGATTTGGTGACGGTCTATATGGAACCCGTTATCAGCCAAAAGCGGTCTTGAGAAATGTCCATTTTATGAAGAAATTTAAATTTTCTTGAACAAATTTGAGGGTTAAAGGGTTAAATAGCAGACACACATTACTTACAACTGTTACGGGTTAAAGCCTTTTGAAGATGAATTTAGCCTACATGTGACGTTGATTATGACGTCATATGATTGATCGATAAACTGCATCCCGCTAGTGATTATGACATCATATACAGTACTTGAGTGAAAGATCAGATCTCGGCATTGTACCTTTCATTTTCATATGAAGAAACACGCCGTGGGCATCTAGGATTAAAAGACATTCAATTATTTATGCTTTCCAGGTATTAAAGTAATTGCTGGGTTTTATTCACTTGGTGTGAGTTCAGAGTCCGCATTATTTACCCCTTAAGTACAAGCTGTATAGGATCACTATACTTTAACTGTCTGGCTGCTGTAAGCCACCAGACAGTAATTTCAATGGGCAATAACTCTGGATCTGCTGAATATTTTGAAAACAATTTAACTGAAAATTGTTGGTGGCTAAGCCACCAACAACTTTCAGTGAAATTGTTTTCAAATTATTCAGCAGGTCCAGATTTAAACCCCACGGAAAATGTACTCTGCAGATATTCGCAGACAGTTAAGTGCAGGAGTGTGGACTATGTGACTTGGTTAACTGTTATATTAGTTACAAGGTCTGTTTGTTATCAGCCATTGTTAATCATTATTAACCCTTTCACTGACATATCCCTGAAAAGTAAATTCTTTACGTTATAAAACTTATTCTGTTGAATATTTTGAAATGAATTTGACTGGAAGTCATAGCTGTCTAAGGCAGTAATGGCTTCCAGTGAAATTAATTTTGAAATATTCAACAGTTTTACTGTATGACCTTGAAAATCAGATATCAGGAATTAATCAGTGAAAGGGTTAATCATTCGATGCAAGCTCTATGGATATTTGTTGTATGGCCTGGTTAACTCTTATCATTTTATGTGAAGGTCAGTATTACCTATCTGCTCTTGTTTGACTGTATTTTAATCATGCAAGTGAATATTAGCTTCAAATATTTATACAACACTCAACTTAACGGTCCTACTCAGTCCCGTCTTGAGTCACTTTATACAAGAAATTGTTCAGAACAAATAACTTTCCGTGTTATGTGTTTTTAGTTACGACTCGCAAATAGTATAAGTCTGGATGTCGCCACAATACGACATCGCACTTGTTATATCCCATAAAGGAATATCATTTAAAAAGAAATTGATGGGAACTAATTATCGCCACACGTTTTGAAATAATTGAGGGGATATAATAATCACCTCCTTCCTTCCATCTGCCTATCCATCCATCTCTCCGACTATCTTCTCTGAACCCATGTTGTGGAATTCAATCAAATTTTTTATATCAGTTACTCATATGCTTGGGGACTGCAAGAGAACATTTACTTTGGGCTCTGCCCACAGCGCAGGGGTTGGGACTTGGGTGGAGGTGGGGGACAGAAAGTCAATGTTGACAGAGTTCTACCAACATTGGTGTGTTAGTTACCCAAGAGATGTGATTGCGGACTGCAAGGCGATGTTTATATTAATCTCCGACACCAGGGTGGGGTGGGGCAAAACGTCAAAGTTGACTGAATAGACGATGTTTACATCTTACATTAGGCTCAGCCCCTGGGGAGCGGTTGGGGTGGTTGTGCAGAGTATGGGAAGAACATCAAAGATGGCAGAAATCAGCCAAATTGTTTATGCAAGATACCCATAAGATTGTAGGTAGTGAGACAAAATTTTCATTGGTCTCTGTCTCCTCCCCCCCCCCCCTGCATGCAGTGTTGAAGATGTGTGGTGAGGGTGGTGGTGCAGAAATGCAAAATGGGCCGAAGCATGGAGCTTTACGTTGATGTGCCATTGAGTGCACAATCTAGTTTTAGCGTGAAATCGAGGTATCTGTAATTTAGTCTATGTTCAACATTATATTTCAGCTGACAATAGCCATATGATTGGTGAATCGTGCTATAAGCTTGGCTTAGCACATCAGAAAGCTGGGGACCAGAAATCTGCTCTTCAGGTAAACAAAATCTTCTTTCCGTAACTCTTTAATGGTCTGTAGCGGTCTTAGGAAATGTCCATTTGTCCATTCATTCCAGTGATAAATTTTCAAAAATAGTCTTTTCTTGTCCTGTAAATGGACATTCATTCTCCAAATATTTTGAATTTCTTGAGGAAATTTGTCTATCAAAGGGTTAATTGTCCATCTATATTTTTGTCAGAAAATAATCTGCTTAGGGATCATTGCTTATATTATTAACTCCGGTCCTAATCAAGTAATAATGGTTTAACCCTTATGCTGCCTGCTGAGCTATCTATTGGCTTTATTCACCTCTATTTGTCATATTAATCCTTTAATAGTCAACATTGTTTTAAAAAATGTAAGTATTTACTCATTGGATGTCCATTTGCAGGCCAAGAGAGAACAATTTTTTAAATTTTACCACTGGAATGACTGGCTCGGATATCCGAGCCAGGCATCCCAATGGCAAATTTTCAAAAATAGTTTTCTCTTGGCCTGCAAATGGACATTCCTGAAGACCACTGAAGAGGCTGGTTTTGGCCGGCCTGACCATTAAAGGGTTAAGTCATTCATCAATGAACTCCACATGTCTCATTTTCAAGGCAACCATAAACAAAAACTGTTGAATATTTTGAAACTAATTTGACTGCAAGTCATTGGGCAGCAACTGCTACACGTAAAATTATTTCAAAATATTCAACAGAATAAGTTTTATAGTGTAAAGAATATACTTTTTTTCGGGATTTGTCACTGAAAGTGTTAATTTTTTGTACATATTGTGAAAGCTGTTGTTGTCTATGATAGCAACTCTTGTAAAATTGAATTTCTGGTGCAGCAACTTACGGCTTAATGGATGAATTCACTGTTAGTTATGCCACGCTCAATTCCAGCTAACCTCCACCCACGCTTTACCCGTGCTGGGATCAATTGAACCCTGAATTCCCAGAATACCAATATCATGCAAACTATATAGGTAAGCCTACGGCAGCTATAGCACCCAGTCGATATAGTTTCAAAATATTCACAAGAATGCTTATTAAATTGTAAAGACATACAATTGTATGCTTAGCGGACTATTAAGCATTCATGACATACTTAGATACATCATTCATTGTGTATTTTGATTGTGATGTCAGCCTACATGTAACATAATTGATTGACGACATATACTTGACTGACAAATCGGATTCATCCATTACTTAAACATCTCAGCCATTCATGTACCAGTCACAGCCAATGCTATATGATATATGAAGTATTTGTTTGCAAGTCAGATTAGTTTCAAATTATTCAATAAGATATTTTTACATCGTAAATAGGATTGAAGCACATTTATAAGTGACAACTTGTCAAAATAAATACGGTTGTCCCTAAACCGTACTACCTATGAATCCTGTTATTGTGATTCCTAGTCAGATTAACGAGGCTACCTGCACTTTTGAGTTTACATCATAAACAAGTGCAGTCTGGAAATCATCTTTGAAAGTAAACCCTTGGTTGTGTTCAGATTTTAGCCAACTCAGATCAGTAGTTTTGGTTGCTCCTATCAAGAGGAGGGATATACGAAGATCAATTAATCAAACTTGAGTAACTCTGTCTGGTTGGTCAGCCGGTCTGTCAAATTTTTGACAATTCTGGAAAATTGTGTCTTTGTTGCAAATATATGCATTGCAATGGAAGTTGATATGTCAAAAAACATGGCCACCATGGACCAATCAAAATGTAGTGTGTTGGCAGCCATATTGGCTCTTTTATTTGAGGGATTTTGAAGCCAAGATTTGTTCTATATATATTTTGTGTGTGCTGATTTTAAATTTGCCACTTTTGAAACTATCGGATAAACTGTTTGGTGGCCATCTTGGATCATTTACCAAAATCTCTCATTAAAGCAATAGGAAATTTCAAATGTCATCTCCATGACTACTGGGTTGTTTTCAATAATATTTTCTTCCTGCCAAATATCATTTGCCCTTAGGGCATAGAGATCCGAGTTTGTTCAAATGAAGCCGACCAACCAATTTGCCCCTTGGTTCTCTCGTTTTACTTATTGAATCATTATTTCATTGTATTCCTAGCATTTGGAGCAGTTTTTGTCTGCCAGTGAGCAGAATGAGGACCCAGAGGCCATGGGCCATGCATGCGGCGCCATCGCTAATGCTTATAAACTGTAAGTCTAATTTCTAATCCTTGTCTCTCCATTGTATACACTGCATGACGTGAACTTGCATAGCTTTTCCATGCGACTGTACAAGAGGCAGACGCCAGAAAGTGGGCAGGGTGGGTATGGTGGGTGGGGGCGGGGAACGATGAACAAAAGTGCACCGTTTCTCGGATGTGATTTCATAGTGTTATGGTCAATCATGTCTAGAAGGATAATCTGATATTTTGGACCACAAGCTGCTGTTTCTTCGAGACAGGTGCATTAGGCTTGCAGTACTCTTGAGGTAGCATGATTTTCTCGACCTAAAAGACAATTTGTGCGACAACTGGCATGTACAATACAGCCACTGGTCTTGTCACCACTCTGGTTTTCTCTAAGGGAGCCATTTCACCTTTTAATGCTCAAGAATTATCCATTTGCAGGATAAGAGATGATATTTGAAAATTTACCAATGGAATGACTAGCTCGGTTATCGAGCCAGTCATTCCAGTGGTAAATTTTCAAAAAGGATCTCTTGGTCTGCAAATGGACATTCCTAAAGACTACTTTAAATACCAATTTCGGCCAGCTTGATCAGGGAATGTTTTGACTCCAGTGTGGTTGTGGGAAGGCTTTTATTTCACCGAGTGTCCATGATGCCTCATCCACCACTAAAGCATGCATAATAGTCATGTTAATTAACCCTTTCACTGATCAATTCCCATATATCTCATTTTCCAGGCAACCATACAGGAAAAATGTTGGATATTTTGAAATTAATTTGACTGGAAGCAAGTTGTTGCTGCCTTTATAGGCTTCCAGTCCAATGAATTTCCAAATATTCAACAAAATAAGTTTTATATCGTAAAGAATTATGCTTTTTCCAGGATTTGTCAGCGAACGACTTAAAACAAATTTTTTTGTTGCAGACTGGGCGACATAGAATCTTGTGTGACATACTTGAAGCGCTACGTTCAGGTGGCGGAGGATAATAACCAGGAGCATGCGTACAGCCGCGCCTGTCACAGCCTCGGAGCTATCTACAATGTTATGGTAAGGTCAATATAGAGAAAAAATCTGCATTACTGTACAATACCTGTTCGAAATAGCTCGAGCACTAAGTACTGCTCAGGGACCTAGTGTACCACAAAAGTATTTGTTAGTCGATAGTGAAACATCCTACAGCTGCAATCAATCCTTCTTCGCTTTTGCCCACTGTGTCCTCAGCCAAAATCCTTAGCTTACTCAGGTTCATTCTTGACTTGAGTGTACCGAGTCCTGCTTTCTTGAGGTCACCTCATAGCATGCTTAGCAGATTTATGCAATGACGTCCTCTCCTGGCTCTGTATTTGCTGGCTCTGAGTAGCGCGACTTCCAAGGCTCTCTGTGCTCGTGTGTCTTCTGGCATCCTTAGCACATGGCCAAACTTATGTCACTGTATAGGATGATTGATTCTAAAAGCCATAACCTATAGCAACTCACCTGTATTATGATACAAGTTTGTCTAAGACTGAGTCGCTTGTCTTATGATACAAGTTTGTCTAAGACTAAGTCACTTGTATTAAGATATAACTTGTCTAAGACTAAATCGTTTGTATTAAAACACAACTTGTCTAAGACTAAGTCACTTGTATTAAGACCCAACTTGTCTAAGACTAAATCACTTGTATTAAGATACAACTTGTCTAAGACTAAGTGACTTGTATTAAGATACAACTGGTCTAAGACTAAATCAGTTGTATTAAGATACAACTTGTCTAAGACTAAATCACTTGTATTAAGATACAACTTGTCTAAGACTAAGTCACTTGTATTAAGATACAACTGGTCTAAGACTAAATCACTTGTATTAAGATACAACTGATCTAAGACTAAACCACTTGTATTAAGATACAACTTGTCTAAGACTAAGTCACTTGTATTAAGATACAACTGATCTAAGACTAAACCACTTGTATTAAGATACAACTTGTCTAAGACTAAGTCACTTGTATTAAGATACAACTGGTCTAAGACTAAGTCACTTGTATTAAGATACAACTTGTCTAAGACTAAGTCACTTGTATTAAGATACAACTGATCTAAGACTAAACCACTTGTATTAAGATACAACTGGTCTAAGACTAAGTCACTTGTATCAAGATACAACTGGTCTAAGACTAAATCACTTGTATTAAGATACAACTGATCTAAGACTAAACCACTTGTATTAAGATACAACTGATCTAAGACTAAACCACTTGTATTAAGATACAACTGATCTAAGACTAAACCACTTGTATTAAGATACAACTGATCTAAGACTAAACCACTTGTATTAAGATACAACTGGTCTAAGACTAAACCACTTGTATTAAGATACAACTGGTCTAAGACTAAGTCACTTGTATTAACCCTTTAATGGTCATTCTTTTTCACGAAAATTGACATTTTTGCTCAATGAATGTCCATTTGCTGGCCAAAACAAGATTATTTTTCAAAATTGACCACTGGAATGACTGACGCGATTATCAAGCCAGTCATTCGTGGTAAATTTTCAAAAACCCTTATTTTGGCCTGCAAATGGACATTCCTAAAGACCAGTGCAGAGGTCGGTTTTGACCTTCTTGACCAGTACAAGTTTAAGAGACAGCTTGTCTATAGCGTAAGACAGCAAGCATCTTTATTGCGCACTAGGCACCCTCCTAGAGCAGCAATCCACCGTCTTGGATGACCAACTTATCACGTACTAAATATGGTAACTGATGGAAAACATTTTTAGTCAGATTTTCAGCCCTGAAATGCTGGTTTCTATACCCCGACAAAAAATTTGGCATGGTATTATGTAATGGCGCCATCCGAGTGGGCGGGCGGCAGAGTGGTTTCCGGATGATAACTCTGTTACCATTTGTCGGATCGCATTAAAACTTCATAGTGGTTGTTGGACTAGGTCTGGGGAAGAAACCTATCGAAATTGACAATGATCCGAAATCCAAGATGGCTGCCAGCCACCAGCGGCCATTTTGAAAATTGGTTTCCGGATGATAACTCTGTTACCATTTATCGGATTGCTTTGAAACTTCATACAATGTTCGGACTAGGTCTGGGGAAGAAACCTCTCGAAATCGATGATGATCCGAAATCCAAGATGGCTGCCATCCACCGGCGGCCATCTTGAAAATTGGTTTCCAGATGATAACTCTGTTACCGTTTATCGAATCGCTTTGAAACTTCATAGAATGGTTGGACTAGGTCTGGGGAAGAAACTTATCGAAATTGACAATGATCCGAAATCCAAGATGGCCACCAGCCACCATCTTGAAAATTGGTTTCCGAATGATAGCTTTGTTACCGTTTATCGGATCGCTTTGAAACTTAATAGAGTGGTTGGATTAGGTCTGGGGAAGAAATCTATCGAAGTTGACAATGATCCGAAATCCAAGATGGCCACCAGCCACGGGTGGCTATCTTGAAAATTGGTTTCCAGATGATAAATCTGTTATCGTTTATCGGATCGCTTTGAAACTTAATAGAGTGGTTGGACTAGGTCTGGGGAAGAAATCTATCGAAGTCGACAATGATCCGAAATCCAAGATGGCCGCCAGCCACCGGTGGTTATGTTGAAAATTGGTTTCCAGATAACTCTGTTATCGTTTATCGGTTCGCTATGAAACTTCATAGGGTGGTTCGACTACTTCTGGCGAAGAACCCTATCAAAATTGACAATGATCTGAAATCCAAGATGGCTCCCAGCCACCGGTGGGCATCTTGAGAATTGGTTTCCAGATGATAACTCTGTTATTGTTTATCAGATCGCTATGAACCATCAATAGGATGGTTCGACTACCTCTGGGGAAGAAACCTATCGAAATTGACAATGATCCAAAATCCATGATGACCGCCAGCCATGGGCTGCCATCTTGAAAAGTGGTTTCCGGATGCTAACTCCGTTCCCGTTTATCGGATCACTTCATAGGGTCGTTGGAATATGTCTGGTGAAGAAACTTATCAAAATTTACGATAATCAGAAATCCAATATAACTGCCAGTCAACGGCGGCCATCTTGAAAATTGGTTTATGGACGATATCTCCTTGACCATTTAATGGATCGTTTTGACATAAGGATGATTGGTCTGGGTCTGAGGAAAAAATATATATTTTCTGATAGTTCTCATTCATTGGTTTGTCATCATGGCGGGGTATTATGCGGCGTTTGCAGAGCTCTTGTTATGTTTTAATTGAACTATATTGGTAAACTGGAGACTTTTTAAAAATTAATTTAACTGGTAGCTGTTTCTACTTCGAATAATACTTACCAGATGTACTATTATGATAATGCCTATTATCCAGTCTAGCTCAAAATAAACAATTAAAACTCTGCACTCTCCTGGTCCTGCCCATACTGTGTCCAGGAATTACCATAGCCGCAGGTACCGAGTCAATTCCCAATCACAGTCAGATTCGCTTATTTTGCAGACTTGAAAAGTCGCATGTTTTCTAATGTCTAAATTTTGCTCAAATTTCCGAATTCACGTGTGTTATCATCTATTCATTGCTGGCATCATGGAGGGAAAAGGAAAGTCATCACAGGTGCAGGTTGTATCAATCTAGAATTTATACATTCGTGCCATAATGACTGATTGAAAATTTCTTAAATTGGCACATTATTCTAAAATGGTAGCCATTGTTGGAGTCGCTCCGGTACTCGCTAACTATTTAATCTTATCCGGGTACTCGGTTAATTTGTCTTGCGACTCGGTTCCTTCCAAGATGGATGCGCCCTTAGCCAAGATAGCGTCGCCCATGATTAATGTTTCGTTTTGGCTTGGCGTGTCTATGCACTCTGTTTTATGCTGATCTTTAGCTCTCGCTTCATTGTCGAGGGTGTTTGTAGCGATCAGCATTTATTTCTTGGCGTTATTAACGTTAGTTAATTTCCAAGTTGTGTTTATTAATTTTCACTCAAAAATGTTTTGAATATTTCCTGCCTAAAGGCTTGATTATCATTAATTTAAGAGAAAGTTAATGTTTCTAAGTAATTTTACCTTACAATCAAGTCAATTGTGCATATTGCTCGTCATTGTATGTCATGTGCAGCATTTTAATTCTTCTCTGTTCGCAGAAGACCAAGAACCAGGACACTTTGTGTCAGAAGTGCAACAGGTTCATGAAGCACAAGTTCAATGGTCATCATTGCGCGAAGTGCAAAGTGGGAAGTCCTTGTGACATGTGCGCCAAGTGGTCGTCGGAGTTGGTGGCAGAGTTTGATCGTGATCGATGTGCGCGCTTGGAAAGAATCGCGAGGGACAAGGCGGCCAAGCTGGATCAGGCATCAGTGAGGGGACTGGAAGATCATCTGAACGAGCGAATGGATTCAGCATTGGACGTATGGGCGGCCCAGTTTAAGGCAATGTTTGAGTCCTTGCAGTCCATGATCCTGATGATGCAGGCTGGTGCAGGGCAACCTTTCAGTGGTCCAGCTAGTTCTGCGGAGTGACAAGCACCTGTCCTTTCTCCGACCTTGGATCTTCTGCTAATGGAAGATTCTGACAAGCCGGATATTTCGTTAACGGCTCAACCTGGTACATCCCAGGGATCTCCCTTTGGGATTTCTACGGGTTTGCCAAGCGGGTGGTGATGTCGATGTTCCCTCAGGCATTTTTCACACGGATTTCGCTCAGCCCGCGTTGTCGGTGGAGCCGTGTTTTGCAGTTCCTAGCGGCATCCCGGCGGCGTTAGGTGCGGCTCCTCTCAGAGTTCCGTCATCTACCGTGGGGAAAGTGGCTGTAGTCCCGGCTCCCGTGCTGGAGCCAATGGACTGCGGTGGATCTGTGTCCGGCGATTTGTTGGACACTGGTGCCACTAGTAGTCGGGCTATGGATGCGCTTCATGTTGGAAGAAGTCCGGGCCATAGTTCTCAGCATGGATCGTCGGTGGTCTACTCATCCAAGGGTGAGAAGGAAGATGAGAATGGTAGTCCATTGATGGACGAGTCATCTTTTTGCACAGAAGCTGAATGGGTGCAGGTCCTTGACTGGATGGCCGGCCATCTCGGGCTGGCATCGGATCAGGGATCTCAGCGCGATCCGGCGATGGAACGGATGTCAGAGCGAGCGGCTAGCACTCTGTCAAGTGGCTCTTCGGCCATGCCAACGCTCCCTTTGGACACGCAGACTTCCGACATGTTGGAGGTTGCGGCGTATCGTCTGGTTCAGCCAGACTGCATTGCCCAAGGCCCCGAAGGGGATAAGGAGTAGGGTCCATTTTCTGGAGCAGGCCTACCATCAGTATGCCCGGGTTCCACGGCTTTCCATTGGGGAGCGAGAGGCGTTGAATAGGCCATTGGCTGGCAAATCGAAGGGGCATTCTCATCCCTTAGTTTCCCAGGCCAATAAGGATCCTTTTAATGAGTTAACGCTCATTGAGGATGCGGCGAGGGCAGCCATGGCTGTGCTCTCGCATGGATGTACCATCCTGCAGGGTATGCTGACCTGCGTGGCGGAAGGTAGAGAAGTGCCAGAGGCTGCTCCCAGAGTTGTCCGGTACACCATGCGCTTGTCCCAGGATTGCCTGGCCAGGGTGATCACCAGATCATTGGCGGAGCGAAGGCGAATGGGTCTCGACTGTGTAGAACCAGGACCTGAGATGAGGGCTGCATTATCTTCTGCGCCTTTCATTGGTCCAGGCTTGTTTGGCGGCTCGGCATGGCAAGCCTTATCCAAGGTTGCGTCAATGGTCGCTGAGCAGGAAGTAGTCGGCAAGTCATGGAAGTCGACTAAGAGGACACAGCCGCAGCAGTCCTACAAAAGCATTGG
Organism: Chaetoderma sp. LZ-2023a; assembly: GCA_034401795.1. Classification (NCBI taxonomy): domain Eukaryota; kingdom Metazoa; phylum Mollusca; class Caudofoveata; order Chaetodermatida; family Chaetodermatidae; genus Chaetoderma; species Chaetoderma sp. LZ-2023a. The sequence continues at coordinate 104,516,703 of CM067366.1, forward strand.
CATGAGAAACACAGGCAGTGCCAGAGATCGCCCTTCCATCCTTCTGGCCGTAATGCCCATCGGGCATCCGGATCGCAGGGACTTGGCCGTTCGTCCTCATACAAGTCCTCTAATAAGAGGCCGTATGAGGAGGACAGGAAGGGTGGCGGTTCGGGTCGCGGCGGTTATCATAAAGATAGTCGTGGCGGCGGTCCCGGGCCGTCATATTCCAAGAAACCGTGGGGCGGCCGTGGAGGTCGGTCCTGACGGGTTTCCGGCGGAATCAGTTCCAGTGACGTCAGGAACGAAGGGAGTTGAGAATCTTCACCCAGGCGAGTTAGCGTCTTATCGTGCAATATCGACTGCCAGCTGTGTGCAGATTCCTACCATTGGAGGCAGACTTCAACTGTTCTCAAGCCAATGGGAATGGGTCGTGCGAGATTGTTTAGTCTGTCAGTGGTTAAGAAACGGCTGTGAACCGGACTGGCTCATCCGTCAATCGTTAGTTCCATTAGCATCAACTCCAGTGTGGACTCCCGTTCCAAGGGAATCCGATCGTCTAGATGCCATTTGCTCAGAAATCGACGCGCTTCAGCGGAAGAACGCGATTCCTCTAGTCCGCAATCAGTCCTCCCTAGGCTTCTATTCGATGATGTTCCTCGTTCCGAAATGTACCAGTGGTTGGAGACCAATTCTCAATCTCAAACCATTGAACAAATTTATTCTTTCTCCAAAGTTTCAGATGGAGACTGTAGCAACGGTGATGACAGGGTTGAGAAAAGGCATGTGGGCAGTGTCGTTAGATCTGAATGATGCATATTTTCATATTCCAATGTCAGAAATACCTTCACTTTGCATTCCAAGACAATGTTTGGGAATTCAATGCGTTTCCATTCGGCCTGACCACAGCACCAGGGTCTTCACCAAAGTGGTTCTCGCCATGACTTCTTATCTTCGCAGGAGAAACATAGCTGTTCATACGTACATAGATGACTGGCTGCTGAAGGCGGGGAATCCAGTCACTCTGCGCAACAATCTTCAGGTAGTCCTAGCCTTACTAAAGGATCTAGGATGGATTGTGAATCTAGAGAAATCAGAACTGACTCCATCCCAGGAGTTTGTTTATCTGGGAATATTTTTGAACCTCAGAGATGGCGTAGCTTTTCTGGCGGAGAGCAGAGTCAAGAGTTTGATTGTAGTACTGGAGTCAGTTTCTCTAGGAGCTTTTCTGATGGCGCGCTAATTTCTCAGGATACTGGGTTTACTAGTGTCTCTGGAGAAAGTGGTTCCTTATGCGGCACTCAGGCACAGGCCGATTCAGATGTATCTAATGTCATTCTGGTCTCAGAGAACGGATCCGTTATCTCTGAAAATTCCAGTAAAAGAACCATTGATGTTCCACCTTCAGTGGTGGTTATCAGAACAGAATCTCCTGCGAGGTGTTCCTCTACAACCTCCTCAACCACAGATGTCCATCTTCACAGATGCATCAACGACAGGTTGGGGAGTGGTATTGGACGATCAGTCAGGGGAATGGGATCGGACCAATGCGCAGAAACATATCAATGTTCTTGAATTATTAGCAGTGACATTAGCACTTCGAAAATTTGAGAGCTTAATCCGGGACAAGATTGTCCTAGTAAGGACAGACAACTCAACAGTGGTGTCTTATTTTAACCGCCAAGGCGGGACGAGATCACCGGAGTTGTGTATGATGATTTGGAACCTTCTGCTGTTGTGCCAAGAGAGGAATGTTATTCTTCAGGCAGCACACATTCCAGGAAGACTGAACATCCTAGCAGATGCTCTCAGTCGAAGGACGGTTTGTCGACCGACGGAATGGCAGCTCAACCAATCGGTAGCGGAGGTTCTATTCAATTATTGGGGCAAGCCAAATGTGGACCTGTTTGCGATGAAACAGAACGCAAAGATGGTCACATACGTGTCACCGATCCCGGACCCGCTAGCTCTAGCAGTAGACGCACTGGCGATAAGTTGGAAGGGAATGTACGCGTATGCATATCCTCCAACGATTCTCATCCCAAAAGTTCTGGCAAAGATAAGAGAAGGTATGTGCCAAGTACTACTGATTGCCCCTTATTGGCCAGGCCGATCATGGTTTACGGATCTGATGGACCTTCTGGTCTGCAATCCAATCCCTCTTCCAGACAGAAGAGATCTAATCTCTCAGAACAGAGGTCTATATTTCCACGACAGACTAGAAATGTTCAAATTGACTGCATGGATGTTATCAAGCAGCGTGCAATTAAGGGTGGCTTTTCTGAGCAAGCAGTGAAGTTTGTTGCTTCAGCCAGAAGAGGGTCAACCACTAAAACATATAATTATAGAATCAACAAATTTGCAGAGTGGTGTAAGGGAAGAGATATCGATCCCTTTTCTGCATCTGTTCAACACGTAGCTGATTTTATCTGTCATTTATACGAAGTTGACAAACTTGTATCCTCAACCCTAGCAGCATATAAGTCTGCATTAGCTTCAGTCATTTCCAGTCTGGCCATTGAAGGAGTGGAGAATGACACTTTAAATGATGTTATTAAAGGAATTAGCAATCTGCGACCTAGACAGCCAATTCCTATCCCAGCATGGAATCTATCTCTTGTTGTACAGGTTTTAGGGATGCTCCCTTTGAACCGATTAGATCTATAGATATTAAACTGTTAACTATTAAATCAGTTTTCTTGGTTGCAGCAGCGTCGGCGAGAAGCAAAATACATGCGCTTTCTGCCGAACAAGACCGTTTTGTCGTCACGGGTGAAGGTTTAAGACTACTTCCACGTCTTTGTTTCCTGGCAAAGAATCAGTCACTTAAATATCCAGGACAGCCGATCAATTTGCCAAGTTTAATTAGACATGATCCAAACTCTTCTGCTTGGTGTCCTGTCAGATGTCTGAAAATGTATAAGAAACGTACTGAGGAGTGAAGAGATGACCAGAAGTCTCTGTGGTTATATCTCAAAGCTCCTCATTTGCGCGCCTCGAAAGATACTATTTCTCGTTGGATAGTCGATGCTATTCAGATGTCGCACAAAATCGCTACAGGAAAGCAGATTGATCGTGCGAATGCCCATCAGGTCCGAGCACTAGCAGCATCATCGGCCCTTTATAAGGGTATCTCATTAGAGGAGGTGATGTCTGTAGCACAATGGCATGCCGAGTCGTCATTCACTGATTTCTACCTTCGTGACATCTCCAGCGCACTTAATCCGGTAGCCGTCGCCAGTTTATCGAATCTGAACTAAGCCACATCCGACCACTATTTCGCACACATCACAAGTTCTTCCACTTGCACTGAACAATGGCCATGCACATGACCCGAGAATGACCGTGGATTTGGCCGAGCTCCTGTGATGAACTAGAAAGACCAGGCACTCAAAATGGTGAGTGTTTACATTAATTAAGTGACTAATTTTAAGTTTACTTATAGTCGAAATACCAGACTATCTAAATAAATAGTCTGGACAAGAACATCTTATTCTTTTGCAGACATTAGACTCATTCCAATTTGAAAATCTAATCGATATACTGACATTTTTTTCAAAATTTTGAGGTTGTTGGGGCTGACACCGGTCTGGTGGGTGTTGCTCACCATTTTGACAGCCCTCTGGAATTTGTGCGGACAAATGAGGTGGGGGAGTGCGGTCTAGACCATGGAAGTTTAGCACTCTATGAGTCAGATGGCAGAACCCAAGCGTATTCCAGGGTTCTAGTCTCTTCACAACCTTCTCTGTTGGATGGTAGATGAGTGCTGGTTCGAGCCTCACCTGCTCCCACCGGTATTTCTTGGCTGTCGAAATCCGGAGTTTATCATAATAGTACATCTGTTAAGTATTATTCGAAGTAGAATCAAAAAAGCATCCGCTTTTGTTTCTACGAGAATTCTTAATACTTACCAGATGTGCTATGGCCCTACCTCAGCCACCCCCGCTGATGTGAGGCTGAGCTGCTTTCGCTGTTTGTCAAGGCAAATATAAGACGAATCTGACTGTGATTGGGAATTGACTCGGTACCTGCAGCTATGGTAATTCTCGGACACAGTATGGGCAGGACCAGGAGAGTGCAGAGTTTTAATTGTTTATTTTGAGCTAGACTAGATAATAGGCATTATCATAATAGTACATCTGGTAAGTATTAAGAATTCTCGTAGAAACAAAAGAAGATGCTTTTTTGATGCTGCCTTGGACTCTCATGTAACATAGTGTGCTATGTATTGACCTTGGACTCTCATGAGTTTGCTTAAAATCACAAATTTTGCTTAATAAATGTCCATCTGCATGAGAAGACTATTTTTGAAAATTTACCCCTGGAGTTACTGGATCAGTTATCAAACTAGTCATTCCAGTTGTAAATGTTTATACCGGTAAATTGTTTTTGCTTGGCATGCAAAAGGACATTTTTCAAACCAATTGCAGAAGTCGCTTTTGGCCGAATTGACAATTAAAGGTTTAAAATTCAATTTCCCATATAGAATTATGAAGATTATACTGAACGCCGAGGCAGTATTGTTTAGAACTATCAGCTGTAGCCGAGTTTTATATTATATAAATATATTTTGAACAAATGTTATTCTTTGACAGCTATTAGCCTCTGTTATAACTGGTTGGGTGTCAGACCTAGCATCAAAATATTATACAAATCTAGCATAATACATTTGTTTCCCATGCCACATTGTTTTGTCCCATCAAGTTTTACCAATAACACATTTTAATTTTATGACTTGAAAATTGTGCATCTAGGTTTGATTGACAGGTTAGATCCATGAAAGTAATGTTATTACTATCATATGATTACTGAAATTTTAGGGCCGATACGTCGAGGCAAGCGAGTACTTCAGCAAAGCTTACAATCTGTCCCGAGCCCAGAATGACAAAGAAACAATCAGTGTCAATCGTGTGCAGTATGGCATCGCACTCGCTCATAAAATGGTTGGCGGATTTGGTAAAAATGTCGTCATTGGTAACAGAACATGTTTGGAGCGACTTTCTGAGTGGAAAAACGCCAGAACTGATGAATTTGAGAAGAGCGTCATGCCAGAGGGTATGTGCTATGTTTTCTAATTTTATTTAACCCTTTGAGTGACAAATCCAGGAAAAAGTATATTCGTTACAATATAAAACTTATTCTGTTGAATATTTATACCCCTGCTTGTGGGGGTATTTAGTAATCGCTTTGTCCGTGCGTCCATCCGTGCATTCATGCATGTCTCCAATTTTTTGTACTGACCGTATTTTTAAGGGATTTTCACGCATCATCACCAAAGTTGGTATATGAACTCATCATAGGCTACAGGTGTGTCATGTATCAAAAGTAGGTCAGCATGACCTACTTTTCATAGTTCACTGAACATCAGAGATTATTCTTGTCGGGGCTGTAGTTTCAAGTTTTTTGTATACAGTAACCAAACTTGGTGTAAGAGAATGCATTGTAGGTTATTGTTGTGTCGCATATCAAAAGTTGGTCAACCTGACCTACTTTTCACAGTTCACTGAGCATGATAGACATTTCTTGTCTTGGCTTTGGTTCGAGTCGTTTGTATGCATTAATCTTGGTGTATGGATGCATTTTACTTATAACTAGTATCAATTCATGGTTCACCCAACTAGAAGATTAATGGACCTTTCCAGTTTTAGCTATGCCCCGCCCATCACTAGCTAAGCTCCACCCGCACCTCGCTCGTGTTGGAATCGATCGATCTCTGAACACCCCGACTATCAATTTCCAAAAGACTACACATTTATGCTGTTGAATATTTTGAAACCAATTTGATTGGGTGCTGTTGCTGCCTAAGGCAGCAACAGCGCCCAGTCAAATTAGCAGCGCCCAGTCAAATTAGTTTTCAAAATATTCAACAGCATGTTTATTAAATAGCAAAGAATTACAAAAACATGTGATTCATACGCGTCGGAGTATTTGAGATTTGGTGATGGTCGATATGGATCCCTTTGTGACGTAATGATTATGACGTCATCATACATGCGCTGGGCTGATTATGACATCATATGAGGTCAGATGATAGATGGATACTCTGGAAAGGTGAATTGCATGCGTTCAGCGAAAGTGGGGGTTTAGCGGAAGGTGGGGGGGGGGGGGTATCCTTTACACTGCATCACTAAAACGTGTTTGAAATTAATTTTACTAGAAATTGTTGCTCCCTAAGACAGCAATGACTTCCAATCAAGTTGATTTCAAAATATACAGTTTTCCTGTATGCTTGCCTTGACAATGAGATCTGTGGAATTCATCAGTAAAAAGGTTAATGGTGATACTCCCTCTCCGGCATTCTTGTGAAATCTCCATGAATGAATCTGATCTGTTACTCAAGTCTATGATGTCACAATCAATTATGTCATGTGTAGGCTGACGTCACAATACATAGCGACGTATCTAGCTACATGTCAGAACATGAAAAGTTTGTCAAATATAAGAATAGTATGTCTTTGATGGATTTACCATTTAATAAACATTCTGTTGAATATTTTAAAACTAATTTGACAGGGAGCTGCCTTATTTAAATGTTTTACTGTACTCCACAATCATATGGTTAATGTACATACCAAATTTGCTTAAAGTACGTTCAACAGGTTCGGAGGAGTTACATTGCAATAATTTTCTGCACACACACGCACGCACGCACACGGACACACACACGCCCGCACACACGGGCGGGATGGAATAATCCAAACCTTCCTTCGAAAAATATGAGGATTGAGGATAATAAATTATTGTAATGTGTATAGGCAGGTTAACTTTTTAAAGGTGCATATTCACACCAGAACGCTTGAAAATAAAACATTTTACATTGTATACTTTTATAGGCTTAAATTATGTGCCTGTGTGTAATGAAACGAAGTAAATCGTAACATAGGACGATTTCATTCCGTATAAATTAATATAATTTTTTAAGTTGCGAAATTGAAATAGAGGCAGGAAAAATATTTCTCTCTTGTCCAGCAAATGGACATTTCTCGAGAGGACTGTAGAGTCGTTCTGGTCAGCTTGATCATTAACCCTTTAACACTCATGTCAGCCAAAAATGGCTTCCACAGGGGATTTGAAAAATGTCCCTTTGCCGACCAAGGGAAGACGATTTTTCACTGGAATGACTGGCTCGATAAGTGAGCCAGTCATTTGACTCATTTCAGTGGTAAATTTTTCAAAAATAGTCTTCTCTTGGTCTGCAAATGAACATTTCCTATGAGAAAATATGAACAAATTCGAGGGTTAAAGGCTCATGTAATATTATGTCATCAATAGTACATATTGTGTTGGCGATGTCTTCATATGAAATGATTATTGTATTTTGATTTCTAATTATTCATTTCTGTCTTTCAGACTCGAAGATATCACCCGTACCGGAGTCGTGATCTACATACTTAATGCCATCAGAAAGTACTGGAGAGATCACATCTAACACACTGTGGAGTATTCACGCATGATTATTGTACTGAGATTGATGCTAGGATTACTGTTGAAGTCTGTCTTGTCTTCTAGTTAACGGTCTACGGGTTAAGTAGCATTGGCCGTCAGTGAAATAAACCCAGGCCATTAACTAGGGTCACATTTAATAACAAGACTAGCAATTAAGCTTAGTACACGTAAATATTTGAAAATGATTTTGAGCAAGCTTTAGCTTTATCTCATTCAAAATAATATTTGCTAAACTTAGTTTGTCATTGTTTTGTTATTAAATGTGAGAGTTTAAGATGCTATTTATCATATATATAGAGTTACATCATTTCATTGATTATAAAATGAAAGATCACAAGGCTACTATTCATAAAGTAAGAGGTGTTATCAATTTCACGCACTCTAGTTGATCCAGTGAGGTCATAATAAAAAGTTAATTATCATATTTATTTGTTATGTCACATGATCTAGCATCAGCCAATGGAATAGCGCTGTGGATTATTAAACCTTTAACCCTCAAATTTGTTTTAAAAATTTTTAATTTTCTCATAGAAAATGTCCATTTGCAGATCAAGAGAAGACTATTTTTGAAAATTTACCACTGGAATGACTGGCTCGGTTATCGAGCCAGTCATTCCAGAGGTAAATTTTCAAAAATAGTCTTCTATTGGTCTGCAAATGGACATTTCTCCAGACCACTGCAGAAGCCATTTTTGGCTGATATGAGAGTTAAAGGGTTAATCCTGTAGATAGAGCCTGATGTTATTTATTCCATCATGCAATTCTGGAATCCAGTTCAATACTCCCCTAATAAAGTTAGAAAACCTGCATTTTAAAATGTTATCAAAACATTTAATTCCTTATACCACACATGTACTCTTTAAGTAAGACTTACATTTAGTCGATTATTTTGCAAACAATTTTACTGAAACTCAATCGAATGATATGCTGTCCGTTTTTAAAGTGAAGCTGCTGATAGCAAGAGCGTACAAAAACAATATTCAAAATAATGCAAAATGGTACCTAAGGGAAGGATTATAATGGTTTGACTTATTGGCCATTGTGGAGTGAAAACATTTATATTGCCATATATGGAGATATGCACATGTGGGCATATATTTGTTAACCTGTATCTTATGCGTATTTTATAAATGACTTGATTTCGCTATGTAACTGTTATTCGAGTGCTTCACTCCATCAATAAGCTGCTTTACTGTGATACAACAATCTATTCAAGTTGTTAGTATTGTTTGTTTATAAAAATTATTTATACTTATTTTAACAAATGTAATTTTTGTATGAAATAAACATTAAATTTATGTCTAAATTGCCACAAATTAACAATCAATTTTTCATTACAATTCACGACTAGTATGTCAAATCCTTTTACAATTCTGCCAAAGCCAACTATATTGAAACTATAGCGGGGTCGTGTCACATTTGTTTAATCAAAATTAACCTCAACTGGACGAAAGAGTCAAGTAAAATTGTGCTATTTCCCATTATCCATCTGCCAATTACTTCCATGCACCCACTGCCAAGGTTTGAGCATGGAAGGAGTCATTCATACATTGCAGAAATAAGCTCTAGAGGTTGGTCAGTTTCATTGCTAGCCTTCATGGATTTCATGCAACGCTAACTCTTTAATGGTCAGTATATTTCAAGAAATCTTGATTGATTTTTGAAAATTTACCACAGAAAGGACTGACTCAGTTTTCGAGCCAGTTATGCCAATGGTGCATTTTCAAAAATAGTATTATTGGCCTGCAAATGGACAATCCTCAAGACCTTTGCAAATGCTGTTTTGGGCCGGTGCGATCATTAAATGGTTCAAGCTGATCTAAAATTTGGTATATTTCAACAGACCTCCGATGTTACCAAACCAGTAGACTGAGTAGCGGGATCCAGTTATAGTTACGCCCGACCCATAGCTAAGCTCAGCCCACATTTGTAACAATTTTAACACAATCCCAATTTCACGGTAGCAAAAAATTATTTTGAAAATTTTCAACAAAATGTTTATTAAATTATAAATTCACCAAAGACATACAACTCAGACCCTTAATATCAGGCCTTTGCCACTTTAGCGATAGACCTATGTCATTTGATTGTGACCTCTGCCAACAAGTGACGACTTGGATCCCTTATTGGTGGCCATCTTGGGTGACATTCTCTACGTGGAAATACCTTCATCAGAGCTACTAACCTGATCCCTCCTAGCTTGTGGAGCTGTAACATCATCAGCTAGCCACTAGACACTAATTTTAATGGGCACTAACTCTGGATCTGTTGAATATTTTGAAAAGAATTTGACTGAAATTTCTAGTCAAATTGTTTTCAAAATATTAAACCGGTTCAGAACTATACTCCATGGGAGATGTAGTCTGCAGAAATTCAGCAGGCTGACGAGTTAACTCTTACCACTCTAATGTCATTATTCTATCTTTTCCAGTGTCAATAGCAAAGAAACTGGTATTCATTTTCCAACAATTTTGGTGGCCGATGTTGGTGTCTATGACAGCAACATCTTCCACCAAATTCGTTGAAAAATGTACACCAGTTCATCTTTTAATTTAATATGAAAATTTAAAATTTTGACATTAGTGGGGTACGAGTTAATACTTGTCCAGGGGTATCCAGTTACATGCAGTACAAGATGACCACGTTAAGGTGTCAGTGTTGAGTGATAAATGCTGGGGGGGACTTTGTCAATCGAGTTTATATTTTATGGCCTATGTAACAACCATCAAACGTTTTGATTCTATAGCGGACGCGATTCCTATCAAATTACTTTCAAAATATTTGTGTCCTAGAATGCTGAAAATTTGATTTATTGAAAAAGTTTGTTTGAATGTCTAAGGTAAAAAAGAAACTTGCAAAGGGCTTCAAAGCTGTCCAAATGCATACAGAGAGAATATATTAGAAAAGCTACCACTGTAATGACTGTATTAACTGTTTAATGGTCAAGACAGGCAAAAACTGGCCTTTGCAGTAGTCTTGAGACATGTCCATTTTCAGGCCAAGTTATTTGACCACTCAAACGATCGGCTTGGTAAATGAGCCAATCATTCCATTTATAAATTTTCAAATACAGTCTTCTTGGCATGCAAATGGACATTCTTGAAGACCATGGAAGAGGCAAGTTTTGGGATTGGTCAACTTTTCTGGCCGGCATCTTGGGATTTTCTGGAAATCAGTTAAAAGCTGAATCCTCAGTAACCACTTAGCTGATTTCAAGCAAACTCAGTGGAAGGACCCCAGCGTTGTATGCTTCAGAACTTTGATTGATCAATGGCTACTCCTCATAAACTGCATGGCCAATGGACCTTTCCGGTTTTAGCTATGCCCCGCCCATCTCTAGCTAAGCTCCACCCACACCTCGCTCGTGTTGGGATCGATCGATCTCTGAACACCCTGCCTATCAATTTCCAAAAAACTACACAGGTAAGCTGTTGAATATTTTGAAACTAATTTGACTGGGTGCTGTTGCTGCCTAAGGCAGCAACAGCGCCAAGTCAAATTAGTTTCAAAATATTCAACAGCATGTTTATTAAATAGCACAGAATTACAATATACAATTCATAGAACATGTCGGACCATTTGAGATTTGGTGACGGTCTATATGGAACCCTTTGTGACGTAATAATTATGACATCATCATACACTCGCTGAGCTGATTATGACATCATACGAGTTCCGATGTTGAATGGATACTCTGGAAAGGTGAATTTCAACCAGGCTTGTCTGAAAGGATACTCGGGCTAGGCTGATACATTTCAGAACTTGTATACAGAATTTTGATTGGTCAATTTTTCCCCGTGGCCATTTTGTATTTTCTGAAAATTTTGTGAAATCAGTTAAAATGCTCCTCCTCACCAACCACTTGAATGATTTTAAGCAACTTGGGTTGGAAGGACACTAGAGTAGTATGCTTCAGTACTTATGTACATGATTTTGATTCATCAATTTATTGGCGGCCATCTTGAATTTTCTGGAAAATGGCGGGAAATCATTTAAAACGCTGCTCCTCTAACTGCTTGGCCAGTTTCAACTAGACTTGGCTAGAAGGATTCTAGACTGGTAGGCATCAGAACATGTAAACAGAATTTTGATTGATAAATTTTTCTGGCGGCCACCACTAAGCCAATTTCAAGAAAATTTGGTTGGAAAGACCCTAGAGAAGTCTACTTCAAAGCTTGTATACAGAATTTTGATTGATCAATATTTTGGGCCACCATCTTGAATTTTCCGAAAAAATGGCGGAAAATCACTTAAAATGCTACTCCTCATTAACTGCTTGGGAAATTTCAAACAGACTTGGCTGGAATGATACTAGGGTGGTACGTTTCAGAACATGTACACAGAATTTTGATTGGTCCATTTTTCTGGCGGTCATCCTGATTTTCTGAAAATTGCGTGAAAATCAGTTAAACTGCTACTCCTCATTAACCGCTTTCTCCAGTGGCCGGCCATCTTGTTCCTGAAAATGACATCTCAGGAATTGCTGCACAAATCAGGATGAAACTCATTGCATTAAATGTCATCTATAACTAAAGGTGATTAAAGTTTGTTCAAGAGAACTTGATTCTTGACAAAACCTAGTTGTTATGAACCAATCAAGATTTTGGGTTTGGCGGCCATATTGGATTATTTTACTGGCTGGATGGAACCTAAGGTTCAATATTATTGTGATCATTTCTATCATTAATTTCCCACTAAACATTGTTTCCAATTTTCTATTTTATGTCTTGTTTCTGCTGAATTTGAAGTGTTATGTCTGTACAACTGCTAATGGTTCAAATTCTAATGGTCCAGGTGAGCGCTAAGGCCTTTGGGCCTCTTGTTCATCACTTGTGTATATCGCAATGCTAGTTAAAAGCTATCATAATATGACTACATGCCTATACAAAGAGAATTGGTAGCGGGAGTAATGTTAAAACATGACAACATATTTCAATACATAAGATTGTATTTATTGTGCACATCAATAAGGTAAAGTTGAGTTACGGAATGCTAGCATCATCCACCAGTGATAATAATAATAATAATGTTACTGTATGCAAAATAATACACTGCAATGTGTACATACACATATACAACTTGCTTCCAATATAAATATGGGAAAAAATTATATCACTTGTAATTCATACGCACAATATCTCAAGGTAAATTATATGCATTAAATGAACATAGTCAATACTTAATGCGTAGATCTTTAAAATCTTCGTTAAAAATTTTCAAAATCATTTAAAATTTAAACGCTTCTTGCAAACCTTACTTTGAATAAACTTATTACCAATCCAATGTTATGGACATTGATTGTCGAAATAATAATTAAAAAAGCAAGGAATAATTAAATCCTCTCCTGCTGAACAAAATGAATGCTTAGAATCTCAACAACCTCAAGAGACGAAACAGAGGCATAATATAATGTCTTAATCCCTATCATAAAATAGCGTACACTGGAATTTTCTATGATTCAGTTCTCTATAGTATTTTCACTTTGAAACGGGTGTCCACTTTAAAACGGGAGTTGCTGAAGCTGTGCTGTCTAAACCAACAACAGCTTTCAGCAACTGATGACTATCAGTCTTATTCCACTAAATCTTGGTTAAGGACATAAGTTAATAATGATACCGATCCTCTGACAACTTTTTAAAACTAATTAACCATCAAGCTGACCAAAGATGTCAGTGGTCTTGAGAACCATCCATTTGTATGACCAAGAAAATACTATTTTTGGAAATTTACCACTGGAAGGCCTGGCTCGAGAAACAAGCCGGTCATTCCAGTGATAATTTTCAAAAAAGAAACTTCTCTTGATCTGTAAATGGAGTTTCTATAAAAAAAATTTGATTTTCTTAAACAAATTTGATGGTTAAAGGGTTAATAAAAACAATAATACATCAGCAAGAAAACACCACAAAACTATAAATATTGGTTATATACGACATTCACCAAAAGCTTTACTACTTATATAACAACGTCATTATATATATATATATATATATATATATATTGCTAGCATTCTCCGTATTACATCCTAAAGAATAGCAAATAAAGGGCTATAAATAGCATTAGAGTGTATAAACATATTCCGTTGCCATAATCCTAGTGGATTGTAGTTCATTCTGTAGTCGACGTAACGCCTTACTGCATGTGGCTACGATTTGGCTTAATAACATCAAGTACTTGACCGATGTCACCGCGTTTCGCCTCCAGGAGCTGGGTCAGCCAGCCACCTTCATTGCTGAATCCCATCGCTTCCATCATCTTCAGTGCTGTCATCACTTGAGGATCTGCACGGGAAAGGTTTACAGAAAAGCTTTAATGAAATTTTATTATTTTAGTAAATATTGTAACTGCTACATTTAACCTTTGTATCCTAAATTCTCAGAACCCTAATTTCAACGTACCGATAGCTTTCGAAGTACTCATGCCAATTTTGAAACTAATTTGTCTGGAACCGGTTGCTTTATGGCAGCAACAGCTCCCTGTCAAATTAGTATCAAAATAATCAACAGAGTATTTATTAAAACCTGACTTTAGATTCAGACTTTCGGGTTAAAGGTGATTTATTTTTTATTTTGAAATTGACGTATTAGAATTTCAACTTTAATTAAGATTATTATATTCACTATCATAAAAAAGTAATTGTACTGACGTTTGTATAAAAGTACATCAAATTGTTTTATAAAAAATCAGCTAACTTTAACTCTTTAACCCTCGAATTTGTTCAAGAAATTTCTATTTTCTCATAGAAAATGTCTATTTGCAGACGAAGAGAAGACTATTTTTCAAACTTTACCACGAATGGCTGGTTCAATTATTGAGCCAGTCATTCCAGTAGTAAATTTTCAAAAATAATCTCTTGGTCTGCAAATGGACATTTCTCAAGCTCACTACAGAAACCATATTGGTTGATACTTGAAGTCAAACTTAGTACCAGTTTATGAGAAATAATACAGGTATATGCACCGAGGTAATCCAGTACTTACCTAGATTCAAAGGTAGTACCTTTAAGACTAATTTAATTTGTCGTGATGAGATTTCACACATAAATGTGCTTCATCACCTGAGAAAGCACATTTATTTGTGAAAGCTTTTTTCTTTAAAATTGTCCATTTGCATACCAAGAGAAGACTATTTTTGACATTTTACCACTGGAATGACTGGCTCGGTTATCGAGCCAGTCATTCCAGTGGTAAATTTTCAAAAATAATCTATTGGTCTGCAAATGGACATTTCTCAAGCTCACTACAGAAACCATATTGGTTGATACTTGAAGTCAAACTTAGTACCAGTTTATGAGAAATAATACAGGTATATGCACCGAGGTAATCCAGTACTTACCTAGATTCAAAGGTAGTACCTTTAAGACTAATTTAATTTGTCGTGAAGAGATTTCACACATAAATGTGCTTCATCACCTGAGCAAGCACATTTATTTGTGAAAGCTTTTTTCTTTAAAATTGTCCATTTGCATACCAAGAGAAGACTATTTTTGACATTTTACCACTGGAATGACTGGCTCGGTTATCGAGCCAGTCATTCCAGTGGTAAATTTTCAAAAATAATCTATTGGTCTGCAAATGGCCATTTCTTAAGACCAATGCAAAAGCTGTTTTGGCTGATATGAGTGTTAAAGGTACTACCTTTGAATCCTATTTACAGACTAACACGGCTACCGCAATGTTTAGCGCTTACCTGTAGATAAGGGGATTGCTGTCTGGTTCACAGCCGCAGCACTGTCCATAACTTCTGCTGCTGCTGCTGGGGGAGTTGCAGTTGGTGATGTCATCGGAGGTGGATTCACAGTTGCCAAATCCCCTTCCACATACATCCAGTCTTCAGTAGGCAGCAATGGGATAGTCGGATAGTGGACTTCCTGGGATGGGGTTGCGGCAGGAGTTGCAGATGAGTTCGCCGGAGTTTCAGCTGGCTTTGCAGATGAATCAACATCCATATGGGCCGATGGTGATGTAGGTGCTGCTGCGGGTTTCTCTGGCTGACTGCTTGTTTCCATAGGTGCATCTTTCTCTGGAGTTGTCTTAGCGCTAGCTTCTGCTGCTGTTGTTGCTGCTGCTGCCGTCGGCGCCTTAGCTTTGTTCCTACCCATGCCGTTGCAACCTTTCTTCATATTCGGACAATGCTGAGCCATCCATTTACCCCAAGGACCATTCATCCATGCATCAAACTGATTAGATGATCCTGCTGCTTCTTCAGCATTCTCAGGAGCTCTATAAGCATGAGGTCCAGCCCACCCAGCTGAAGGGTGTGCCCACCCTCTTGCCCATTGTCCGTGACCATGTCCATGCCCATGACCATGACCATGACCACCATGACATCCTCCTCTGCCATGCCCCTTAAAGGCACAGTGTCCTCCTTGACCTGGGGTTTCAACATCAACATGCACATCAATACCTGCAAAGAAAATGCAATAATGATTAACTTCTCTCCTCCGCAGACATAACTAAATCTCAATGTTACAAGAGATATTCTGTTTTAATTATTTAACTGTCTGTCTGCAGAATTTCTGCAGACAACATTTTCTTTGGGTAATAACTCTGGACCTGCCGAATATTTTGAAAACGATTTGACTGAAAGTTGTTGGTGGCTTTGCCACTAACAACTTTCAGTCAAATCATTTTCAAAATATACAGCGGGTCCAGAGTTACTGCCCACTGAAATTATTGTCCTGTGGCTTGCAACAGTCACACAGTTGATGGTAAAGAAAATCAAAATTATTGCTTAGTCATGTTAGTGAATGTCCATTTGTAGCAGAAGAGAATTTTATTCAATGGAATAACTGGCTAATTATCGAGCCAGTCATTCTAGTAGTAAATTGTTCAAAATAGTCGTCATGGGCATTTATCAACAGTCAGTGCAGAGGAGGGGGGGGGGGGGGGGGGTCATTACTACACAGTACCGGAGGTAGCTATAACTTTCAATCAAATTACATTTAAAACATTCAACAGAACATTTCTTTCACATTGTTCAAAACTGTACTAAATAACATGTTTCTGAGGTAAAGAACTGTTTGATAGTATCGCGCAAACTGTTTGATAGTATCGCGCAATATTCAACTTTCATGGCTGCAAGGGTTAAGGTTAGCTCTTATTTCACAATGTCTGCTATACCATCGAAAGGTTTTCCCCAAGATCGTCAATGAATTTCTTACCTAATGGGTCCAGCATTGCAGCCACACCCTCACCGACATCGCGGAGGAAATCGTCACCAGAAGTCTTATTTTGCGCCTCACTCTGCCCCTCTGCTGATTCTTTTTCATCCCCTGCTGGTTCTTCCACATCAGGACCAGTACCCTCGCCGCCATCGCCATTTTTCTTGTTCCAACGACGCATGTAGCGGTTCATCCAGCGACGGAATTGAGGCGGGGGTGGCATATTGAGTCCCTGTAAAATAAAATACATGTAACTGATGCAGTTTTATGTTATAATACATGTATATTTCATCTGCCACAAATATTCTTACTAAAAATAATCTTATCATTAACACTTTTGCTTCGCAGTGGTCTTGATGAATTTCCAGTTGAATGTCAGAAGACTATTTTAAAATTTAGTACTGGAATGACTGGCATGATAACCAAGCCAGTCATTTCAGTGGTAAATTTTAAAAAGAAGTCTTCTCTTGCCCTGCATATGAACACACAAAATGGAAATATTTAGATTTTCGCGACCAAATTTGACCATTAACGGGTTACCATTTACTGGTCATGATTGGCCAAAGAGGTAAATTTTCAAAAATAGTCCTATCTTGCCCTGCAAAGATCCATTCTGAAAAACCACTTCCGGTTTTGGCCGGCATCACCAGTAAAGGGTTAGACAATGTTAGCTATGGCCTCGGGTGCTTAGCCTAGACTGGAAAACAATATACACAGCTACAGTTGTTGAGTATTTTACAATTTTATTCGACAGGAAATTACTTCCCAAAAATGTCACACATTATTGATCGAATCGAGATATATCGAAACCTTTTGCACCCGTGAATGGCCCTGATAAATTTAGTATTTTGATTGAAAAATATTGCTGCCTAGAAGCAATGACTCGCACAAAATGTTCTCCAAAAAACCCAATTTGCTTTAGATTTAGTGTCTATGTATGCAGAGTTAACCTGGTTAACTTAGTTTAGCGTCACATTTTATTAATGTCAACAAATTGGCATTACCCTTTTAGTGTTCAAGCCGGCCAAAACATCTCTGCAGTGGTCTTGAAGTATGTGAATTTGCAAACTGAGAGAAGAGTATTTTTGAAAATTTACCGCCAGAATGACTGGCGTTGTTATTGAGCCACTCATTCCAGGGGTAAAATTTCAAAAATACTGTTCTCTGTTTGCAAATGTACATTTATCAAGACCCTTGCAAAGACCAGCTTGACCAATTAAAGGTTAAATGTCAACAAATTGGTAATGACCCTTTAACCTTCAAATTTGTTCAAGAAAATTTTCTCATAGAAAATGTCCATGTGCATACCGAAAGAAGACTTTTTTGAGAATTTACCAATGGAATGACTGGCTCAGTTATCGAGCCAGTTATTCCAGTGGTAAATTTTCAAAAGTAGTCTTCTTTGGTCTGCAAATGGACATTTATCAAGACCACTGCAGAAGCCATTTTTGGTCGATATGAGTGTTAAATGGGAACTGGCATCAATAGTTGCAATATTATGTGGTGGTACTTACAAATGGTCCATGTCTCGGTGACGGGATCTTTATCATCTCATGTTCATTGTGTACGGCGGATTTCTCGCATGTACTGCACAGGTCGTAATCTGGGCACACGGAACACTTGTAGCGCATGCCAAATATCGGCTTCTCACATCCGTCACACATCACCCCGGGGTGGGGAACGTTTGCGTCCGGCACTCCAGCATTGCTTTCTACAACTGTGAACATGGAAAATTATATTTAATATTTGTAAGTGGACTGCATTTCAATGATGAAATTGGAGCTTTTGAGGTATTTATTTGTGGACTGTGGAGTATTCTAAATTTAATTTAAAGGGTACGCATCTCATCTTAATTGTTGTACAGTATACAAGGTTTGTACCTACTTGAAAACTACTTGAATTTTGGCATCAGTTCTTCAAAGTTCTTGAATTTGAAATTTGCCTTGAATAGTACTTGAAAATGGGAGTACGGCGTTGAAAGGCACATGAAAACGTGTTTTCCCAATATCGGCTATAGTTGATACAATATACGGCTGCTGATTATCACTTATCCCTGCAAGAGAAATATCCTGCACTCCATAATGATAGTCCAGTTTTACTTACAATCCTTGAAAATGAAAGACATAGTTCTAGAAAATCTACGAAAAGTACTTTAGAATGAATCGGGCAATTCACTCCCTGATGCTGGGTCATTCGCATAACACGTCCTTTGGAGGGGATGTAAAGCCGTCGTCCGAGCAACCCTTTGGGGATGCACCTCTATAATTGTGCCATGGCTCAAATACACCTCGGTGTGAGCGGTCAAGCCAATCACACACATTCTTGTATGAACCATGGTACAGCTCATAAATAAGTTAGAATGGTTCCAAAACAAAAACTGAAACATGCCATTTAGTGCAATCTTAAACGAACATGTAAGAAATGTTTTGTTGAATATTTTTAACATAACGGGATTGGAAGTCAGTTGCTGGCCAGCAATATCTTTAAATCCAATGGATGCATCCAGTTTTAGCTTTGCCCCACCCATCTTTAGCTAAGCTCCACCAACACTTCACCCATGTTGGGATCGATCAATCCCTGAACTTCCTGACTATCAATTTCCACAAAACCATACAGGTAAGCTGTTGAATATTTTGAAACTATTTTGACTGGGTGCTGCTGCTGCCTATGGCAATAAAATCAAAATATTCAACAGCATGTTTATTAAATACTACAACACCGCGTAGTCCGTCATCAATTAAGCATTCGTGATGAACTTAGCTATGTCATTCATAACGTCATTGATTAGGGACATGATTCTAGATGTCACATAGTTTATTATGACATCATATGATTGACGGATAAACTGGAATATTCAACAGTACATTTTACTTTGTGTTTTGAAGCATGTCTTAGTTATTCCTGAGCTGGACATGTTCTAGAACCAAACAAGTTAATTATGAAACATCATCATATATATATATATATATATATAAAGTAACACACTGACACCACTTATGACATACTGGAAGAAAAGATTATTTGAAATCATCAAAAGTATTTCCTTCAATCAATTGTTGGAATTTTGATACACATTTATGTACAAATGTAAAACATTAGATACATTTAACCGTACAACTTTGGGTTTCGTTCGACCGATGTCAAAATTTGATAGAGTATCTTTTACTGTCAATAGCAAAGTAATTGGTGTACATCTTTCAACAATTTTGGTGGATGCCTCCTCTTCTACCAAATTTCTTTTGAAAAATGAACACCAGTTTATCTTTTAATTTAATTTGAAAATTTAACATTTTGACATCAGAATGGTATGGGTTAACAATTGACAACATTCAACATTGCCTTACCTTTAACATAGACCTTGAAAGTGTCTTTTTCACGAAAGCTGAGACCTGCCATGAGCTCATCATCACTAGAAAAGTGAATCAAGTCATTCTCGTCATCTGAAAAACACAAACAGAAAATCAACTTAAAATTCACGGAGGCTAATGTCTGATTCAGCCATTCGCATCATATCAGTGCACATCCAACGCATATACAGTTATTATTGTATATTGCAAGTGTATATGTGGTTCTACTGGGCCTTTGGTTGAAAATATTTAGGTCATTATTTACAGAGCGGTAAGACAGGTAACATCTGGCATATGATGATGATGATGATGATAAGCCAATAAATTGTTATATTGGTTTTTTTATTTATTCTTTTCATAACTGTAAACTGTACTGTGCTGATTAGCCGTAATGGTCTAAAGAGCAATTAAAGTATCGGTATCCAATCTTCTAATTAACCATAAATCAAATGTGCTTCCATGGAGGTAGTATTTCTGCACCGTGATAGCAAAGGAGGTAACTTACTTGTCATTTATTTGTACACAATCGAACCTGCCCTCTTTAAAGCCCACCAACTCCTCTAAAGTCCACCAACTCAACCTCTACAATACTCCCAAAACTGCCTATTACGGCATCAATGTCTTCCAGTCAAATAAGTTTCAAAATATTAAATAGAACATTCCTCACAATGGTTTAAAACTCTGAATTCTGGTTTTCAGTGGTGAAAGATGTAACCATGCTGAATGACTAAGTTTACGTGTGGGTAACTGACTTGTCTACTGTCTGAGTACAGTGGTGATGGGTGGGGTGAGCTGGTGGATACTGAATTATATATGGTTACCAGTACGTCTACGCATAAGATGTCTTGCAGAAACGCGGCGCCTCTGTCCCCTTTGCCACTTCGATCCCTTTTGATACTCATATCTCTTTTCACCATGATGTAACCTTTCCCACCCCTTTCCCATGGGCTTCAAATCACGCTTTTGCCGCAAGTGTGCACCCACAGACGCTTGCAATTCTTTCGGCTCTACAATCAAGCCCAATATATAGGAACAGCGCTTTGTAACATGAAATTCAAAATAGGCATCATGGGGAAGTAACTCCATGAGTCAATACAAACTATATCTATTATTAGAGTTACCTGCCCCTGGCTAATGTCAGTTTTTTACATATGATATTGCGAAGAAATCTGTGCTCAATAAATTTCAAGACATAATAAATTCTTAGATTATCAAGATGAACAGATACAGCAAGATTAGACAGGTGAAACTTGTAATGCCATCCCCATTAGCCAGGGAATTTGCATTTTAGAGAGGAAATCATGTTTCACAGGATCCACATTTAACAGCTTTCTGGTGAGGCCCTCTTTGCCCGTAGACCATCTTCACCACCATAATTCCGTGACTACCCATCTGATTCCAATAGCTCGTTGCAAAATCAGATTCAAAATATGCATCCAAGGGAAGTAACTCCATAAGTCCATGAAAACTTTACATCTGGTATTAGTTATGTGCCCTTGGCTGATGCAAGAATGCTGACCCTACACCTTGATCATTACTGGTGAAACATTTTGTCATCTTGCATCATACAAATATCGGTATCTTGTGAACTGATTTTTCATTTTGAAAATAACGTAGATGTAGATTAAAATATAGCACCAGCACTCAGCATTTTCAAAATGAATACCAATATTCTTCTTATTACCTGTACATCTACAACATTCTTAACTTCTGAATTTGGCAAGATAGCATGGGGTTTTTTTCTTTTCTTATATACAAATCCCAACTACTTGGAACTTGACCGCTATAACGTCTTAATGGCCAAGCCGGCCAAACTGGCCTCTGCAGTGGTCTTGAGAGGCCAAGACTACTTTTGAAATTTATGACTGGATGACTGGCTCGATAATTGAACCAGTCACTCCAGTGAGTGGTAAATTTACAAAAATCGTCTTCTCTTGGCCTGCAAATGGCCAATCAATAAACAAATATTTCAATCTCCTTGATCAAATGTAGCCATTAAAGGGTAAAACCTCTAACACTCAAGCTGACCACAAACGCTTTCCGCAGCGGTTTTGAGAAATTACCATTTGTGACTTGGTTATCGAAACAGTCATTCCAGTTAGAAATTTTCTACTGGTAAATTAAAAAAAATAATCTCTTGGTCTGTAAATGGTTTTTTCTAGCTAACAGAAATTAAACATTTTCTTTACAGATGTGAGGATTAAAGGGTTAATTGTCTACTTCTTTCAAACACAAATCCCTAAAAAAGTATAATGTTTAAGATATAAAATTTACAAACCGTTGGATATTTTGAAATTAATTTAATTGGAAAAGCAATTAATTTCAAAATATTCAACCTTTCTCCAATAGTTTCCTTAAAAATTAGATATGGGTAACTCTTCGGTGAAACGGTTAAGATCTTACCTCTCCAAAAGAGAGTCACTTTTTCACTTGCCAAACCAGGAAAGACATCGCACACCTTTCTCAGTAGGTACTCAAAGCTGCTGGCAGTATCTGCAGGCACCAAGAACCGTCGGATGTCCGCCTCTTGCCCTGCACCTTTCTCAAAGTAGGCTTTAATTGTCACAGACATAATTACTTCTGCTTTAATTATACGTGTCTTGGTGTATTTTATTTTGACGAAATAACGGCGATCTTTGTCTTTTGGATTTCAATAAATTATTTTACAATTTTGCGATTTCGGCTCAGTACTTGTAACTCGAATTTAATCTCACAGCAAATGTTGTTCTCCGAAAGAAGGTTGTTGATATAGCCTCAACAAAATGTTCACTTATATATGCAAGAAGATGATCTAGAAAATTCTGTCAGACTACTGCGCATCAAAATACTTTCAAAATTGCTTAATCACTCTATATCGTATACAATCAATAGTCTAGTGTCTATTTATAGCTGCCACATCACCATCATGTGATAATGAATCGGCAATGAACCCTACGTTGTTTTCTTTCCGGGTCGCGGGAATTCCCGAGGAAATCCCAAGCAAATCTCGTCATTTGGCTACGTTATTTCATGTAGGATAGTTTGTTGCTGTCACGTGGTCGTCTAATGAATAATTCACAAGGTGCCCGTGACGTAAAATGGTCCGATCGTAGTTCGTGATTCTGATTGGACGATTTCGTGGTGCTATTTACCAGGGGAGGGAATCGCATTGCGGCACATTACCCACATTTTACGCTGTCAAACAAACTATTACCATGTCCGAAGAAGCCAAGTGGCCGTTTGGAATGGACAATTTCCCGGACTTCGATCCCGAGTTAGAGGGATCGCAACACATCAAATCTGAAATTTTAGAAGGCATTGATGGTAAGTATAAATTTCAACAAATCTATATTATTTGCAGCATAAATATGCCAGTTTATGGTCACTCAAAACTCAAGATCAAGTATCCTCATGACGATGAACAGACTTGACAGATTTTCAGAATTAAAGGAACACTATCAGTGTGCTATTGAGACCTGAATATAATGCAAATGACCAGATTATGTAAAATCACTAATTAGTCATTTAGTATTGATTGTATCTCGGCCTATATTGGACGTGTAAATCAGAATGTTATCATTGGATTGGTCATCAGAATTTATCACAGCATCCAGATCAGGATTCTCGCCACCCACCTTTCCTCACCCCCATGACTCTACCATTTCATTATTCACATTGACCTGGCTGGCCATAGAATGTTATAAAATAGTGGTAAAGTTAGAATGATGATAATGCGATGGACATGGTGGGTGTGAGAGTTTGGGGATCAGTGTTGTGGTGGGGTTAGGGGCATCATGGTGGTGGACCGTGTGTGTGTGCGTGCGTGCACGCGTATGTGAAGGAAAATTTATTTTGTGTTTTTCTCATTTAGCTTGTTTTCAAAGAATTCTGCATTGCATAGTTGACATTATCGTCAATCTCTTTCCCCCCCCCCCTACCAGGCTTTTTTCGTATGTGTATGATTACTGTATTCTGCGGCTGTAGTAGTAGAAACATCCTACAGCTGCAATCAGTCCTTCTTCGCTTTTGCCCACTGTGTCTTGTACTCAGCCCAAATCCTTAGCTTCCTCAGGTCCATTCTTGACTTGAGTGTACCTAATCCTGCTTTCTTGAGGTCACCTCGTAGCACGCTTAGCAGATTTATGCAATGACGTCCTCTCCTGGCTCTGTATTTGCTGGCTCCAAGTAGGGCGAATTCCAAGGCTCCCTGTGCTGGTGTCTCTTATGGCATCCGTATGGCGTGATGAACAATAGAAGGGGGAGAGATTGACGATATAACAGCATAGTTTACAACTTGCAAATTTGCTATGATGTCTGACAAGCATTAATTAATTAATTGGCACTTTGACGCTTTGATTCTCGTCAGCCAAAAATGGCTTATGCTGTGGTCTTGAGAAATTAATATTTGTGGAACAAGATGGGATTTTTGAAAATTTGCAAATGTTAGACTGGCTAAATAACCGAGCCAGTCATTTCACTGGTAAATTTTCAGAAAATATTCTACTCTGGGTCTGTAAATCAATATTTTCATTAGGAAAATTTAATTTGCTTGAACAAATTTAAGGCTTAACCCTTTAACACTCACAGCCAAAAACAGCATCTGCATTGGTCTTAAGAAATTTGTCAATTTGCAGACCAAGAAGACTTTTTGAAAATTTACCACTGGAATGACTGGCTCGATAACCGAGCCAGTCATTCCAGTGGTAAATTTTCAAAAAGTCTTGGTCTGCAAATGGACATTTTCTCTGAGACAATTGAAATTTTTTTGAACAAATTTAAGGGAGTATCCAAGTGAGTTGCAGGCATGACTGACATATTAGTTGCGAATTTCAATTCAAAATTGTTGACTAAGTCTTTAAATATATATTTAAAGTTTGTGTTTTAAATTTTTTTTCAGTAACCGACTTTGAAAAATATATCTACAGTGATGAGGATCATTCTGGACTCGGAGGCCATGATGAGTTAATGAACCTGGGCCTGGCCAATCCTAGTAGTGACATGGATATGCTTTGGTCATCTGATGGCAGCACTGGAATCATAGATGACTTAGATGGTGTATGCTCACCAATAAGTACAACAGCGCCTGACAAATTCTTAGCCACAAAGGAAGCCACTATAGCGTCAACAGGTGCATATGTACTGTCACAGGCTTCCGCGGTAATCACACAACCAGTTGCCATTACAGGAATGCAACAGCAAAAGGCAACAGTGCCCCAGCAACAGAAGCTGTCTAACCAGCCTGCCACTCGGTCTCCTTTAAGTCAACCTGAACCCGAGCAACGGCAGCAACAACAACAACAACAGCAGAATCAACAGTTAGCTAATGTAATACAGCAGTATTTACTGGACCAACAGCGTGAACAGTTACGTACTTTAATGCTACAACAACAGCAGCAGCAGATGGTTCAACAACAAGTTCAGCAAATTGTACCAACATCCCCACCACCTGCAGTTCCGTCTTCTCCGCCACCACCTCTAATCAACCCTCTCACACAATTACAGGTGAAAGTCGAAGCACCATCAAGCCCACCCAGCTGTGTTTTGCATTCTAATCATGTTACAAATACATTGCCTTTATCTCCACTGGCTAGTAGTCCTCAACAGGTAGTGCCAAGGTCCACACACCTAGTGGATGTACCACTGCCGGTAGCCACAGTGATTAGCCCTCGCATAGTTCCCACCTCTGCCTCTCCTGTGTCCACCGTATCTCCAGCTACAACAATTGTGAAGCCATCACTTGGCCCGATGGTGCTTCCACAGACAACATCGATATCTGATGCGATTGCTGCGTTACCACAAACAACAGTTGGTGCCATCAGTGTTCAGCAGTTATCACAGGTACTATATACGACTATAACTTAAGCTTTTATCCCTTTAATCGCTAAATTTGGCCCAGAAAATTAAAGTATCAGATTTTTGAATGTCCATTTGCAGGCAAAGAGAAGACTATTTTTGAAAATTTACCACTAGAATAAATGGTGCGGTTATCGAGGCAGTCATTGCCATTGTAAATTTTTTTATTAGTCTGCCTGCAAATGGACATTGCTCAAGACCACTGCAGAGGCCGGTTTTGGCTGGTTTCACCATGAAATGGTTAAATTAATGGTTAAATTTGGTCAATAAATCTAAACCTTTACTTACTGAACATCATTTTACTGGCCCTTTAAATATCAGACTCAGGGCTTCAGATTACCCATTAGCTATGACTTTATAAGTCATGCCCAATTGAAATCCGCCCATAATAATGAGCCCAAATTAAAATTCTACTGGCTGCTATGAACACTAATGAACTGATTTACAGTCAGTTAAATATTCATAGATTGATGCTGCGACATTTTATGGCCATTCATAGGTCTTATAGTGCTATTAAAACTAAAATGGCTCAAAATCAATGCCTCCGATTTCAAAATTCTCTAGTTTCTAGGAGCATTGATGGATCCCAGACCGGATAGGTGGTGTGCCCAAGTGAGGTAAATCTAAAGCCCTGACACTGTTTACCATTTAATGGGTAAACTTCTTGCTTATGAATGCCTATTTGCAAGCCAAGGGAAGACTATCTTTTAAAGTTTACGACTGCAATTACTGGCTCGGTTATCTAGCCAGGCATTCAGGTGGTAATAGTGTTTTCTCGGCAAGTCTCACCCACATGTACCTCAAGACCATTGCAAAGAACTGCTTTGACCGGATTGACCATTGAAGAGTTGAATGATACTAATATGATTATGCATTTCTCCTTCGATCAATACTCACCATTCTGTTACTTCTGATATACAGCTGGCCTTGACAGCGGCTCTAGGATTATAGACTTAGAAAGCTTTACCGACTCCTGGGAACCGGGTACTCGGCTCCCAACTGCCGAGTACCCGTTTACCATAGAGCTCATTCTTGTTTGCATAGCAACAAGAGCAATACATGCTTTCTGCATTGAGGATTTTAGTGGGGTTTTTTTTCCAATGAACGGGAGTTGTCACAGGTTTCTGAGATTTGCATTTCAGAATCAAGTATGGGAGTTTGTAGTCCTCCCATTCAGCCTGTCGACAGCTCCACAGGTTTTCACCAGAGTGGTTTTTGCGGTGATGAGGTTTTTCAGAAGAGAGACCGTGGCGCTTCACACCTACATAGACGATTGTCTTATCAAGGCAGACACGCCAGCCAAGTTAGAGGTGGATACTGCTCTGACTCTGAAGTTACTTTCAGCTTTAGGCTGGATAGTCAACAAGGAGAAATCCGAATTGACACCCACTCAACATTTCGTTTATTTAGGGATGCAATTCGATCTGGAGGAGGGCAGGGTTTACCCGTCAGAACCCAGATTGGTGTCTCTGTTACCCATCCTCAAGAGTTTTCGATTGGGAAACCACATGCAGGTGAGGCGGTTTCTTCAGATGCTGGGCATGATGGTCTCCATGGAGCAGGTAATCCTGTACGCTGCTCTGATGCGAAGACCTATCCAGTTGTATCTAATGTCTCTGTGGAAACAGAGAACAGAACCCCTGTCAAAACTGGTGCCAGTTTTGGCGCCGTTAATGTCGCATCTTGTATGGTGGGAAAAGCGTCAGAATCTCCTAGTAGGAGTTTCGCTGCACCTACCCCACCCCCAGCTGGGGGGGGGGGGGCGACGACACCAGGTCTCGGGCACATGGACTCTCCAGGGGAGTCAGCTGCATATCAATCTGTTGGAAGTGATGACAGTGGAACTGGTGATGGAAAAGTTTCTTCCAAAAGTCGGGGGCAAGGCGATATTGATACGGTCGGACAACTCGACAGTAGTATCATACATAAATCGCCAAGGGATGACCAAGTCACCCACACTATGTATAAAAGTGTGGCACTTGATTCAATAGTGCAGGAATTACTCGGTTGTTTTGAAAGCAGCTCACATTCCTGGGCAATTGAACATTCTGGCGGATGCTTTGTCTCGCAGACAGAGGATTCTGCCAACAGAATGGTCTCTCAACCCTCCAGTTCTTCACAGGATCTTTGAGCATTGGGGCAAACCCAACATGGACTTGTTCGCCACAAAGGAAAATGCTCAAATCGTGGCTTATGTCTTGCCGATTCCAGATCCAAATGCCATCGATACAGACGCTCTGGTGATAAGCTGGAGAGGGATGCACGCTTACGAGTACCCACCCACCATTCTTCTGCCGAAGATATTGGTGAAGATCAGAGAGGAACCGTGCCTGGTCATGCTAATAGCGTCATTTTGGCCCAGCAGGTCGTGGTTTACGGATCTTCTAGATCTGCTGGTGGACAATCCAGTGAAGTTACCCGAGATTCCGAACATAATCTCCCAGGCCAAGGGATGCTTCCTACACGTGTCCCGAAATGTTCAAATTGACTGCATGGGTGTTATCAAACAACGTTCCACATCGGAAGGTTTTTCTCGAGAAGTTGCGAAGTTCATCGCAGCTGCGAGGAGGTCAACCTTCAAGTCATATAACAACAAGGTTAACAGATTTGCAGACTGATGTGAAGGAAATGGTATTGATACCTTTCAATCCACTATTCAGCAAATAGCTGACTTTCTCTGTGAGCCGTTCCTTTCAGGACTAGCTCCTGTCACAATTGCTGGATACAAGTCAGCTTTGGCATCAGTTATCCCTTGTCTAGCCAACAGGGATAGTCCAGAGGTGATGGTGAAGGGAATGAGCAATCTCCGACCGAGACAACCGGTAGTCATTCCAGCCTGGAGTCTATCTTTAGTGCTTAATGTACTGGCCAAGCACCCTTTCGAACCATTGCGTTCGGCTAGTCTAAAGGATTTGACTCTAAAGGCGGTCTTTCTATTGGCAGCTTCCTCAGCTAGAAGGCGCAGTGAGATCCATGTGCTTTCAGCAGAGAAGGACCGATTTATTGTCTCTGGAGAGGGTCTGCGTCTACTGCCAAGAGCAGAGTTTATGTCAAAGAATCAATCTTTGAAATATCCCGGCAAACCGATCATTATACCGAACGTAACTAGGTTTGATCGTGATGCCAGTGTCTGGTGCCCAGTCCGTGCTTTTACTAAGTACAAAAGACGGACAGACTCGTTACAGTCGAATGATAGCCATCTGTGGATCTGCCATAAGAAGCCATATGGCGCCGCATCCATGGATTCTATCTCTTGTTGGGTAGTCGAATGTATTCAGACTACCCATGAGATTGCGACTGGGCACCAGGTGCAATGCGCAGGGGCACACGATTTTAGCGGAATGTCTGTTGCACAATGGCACTGTGAGTCCTCTTTCACGGATTACTATATGAGGGATATGTCAGTCTCCGCCAATCCACTCGCTTTAGCTGTTTTGAAAAGATAGTTAAATGACCACACTGCAATTTTCAATTTTTGGCATTTGTAAGCAAGACTCTTAATGCATCTTATATATTCTTGCTCATTCCCAGGCTGATCTATGCAAAAAGCAGTTAACCCTCTTAATAGCATATTTGCGTTTTCAGGCGAGATGCATGTTCGTGAGTTCTCTCCCTTTTCTTAGGAGAAAAAGTGGTGGGGCAGTGATGCAAATGTGATTCGGTCCCTTTAACTTGATGGTCCTTTTAGGTCTCCATTAGTCAAGTTTAAGTCTAGCTTTTTCTCCAAGGGGCAAAAGTAGCAATTGATGGCTTGCTCCTTCCCAGCAGGTTAATGTCTAAATCTGGGGTATATCAGAAGTAATAGAATGGTGAGTATTGATCGAAGGAGAATGAAGGAAATTTCAATTTCCCTTTCTCCGAGGTCTAACAATACTCGCCATTCTATTACGGACCCTGCCTCCCAGCCCCACGGAGGCAAGCCATGGGTAGCTCTTGTTTGGTGGCTATGCAAACAATATGAGCTTCATGGCAAATGGGTACTCAGCTGTTGGAGCCGAGTACCCGGTTCCAGGAGCCGGTAAAGCTGACTAAGTCTATAGTCCTAGGGCCAGCTATCCACGATAGCTTGTATCAGAAGTAATAGAAAAAGTAATAGAATGGTGAGTATTGTTAGATCTCGGTGAAAGGGAAATTGAAATTTCCTTCATTCCGGATGATATCTCCGTTACCCTTTATCGGATCGTTTTGAAACTTCATGGAGTGGTGGACTAGGACTGGGGAAGAAACCTGTCGAAATTGATGATGATCCGAAATCCAAGACGGCCACCAGCCACAGGTGGCCATCTTGAAAATGTTTTTCTGGATGATAACTCAGTTACCGTTTAGCGGATAACTTTGAAACTTTATAGAGTCGTTGGACTTTGTCTGCGGAAGAAACCTATCGAAATCGATGATGAACCGAAATCCAAGATGGCCGCCAGCCACCGGTGGCCCTCTTGAAAACTGGTTTCTAGATGATAACTCCGTTATCGTTTATCGGATTGCTATGAAACTTCATAGGGTGGTTGGACTACCTCTGGGGAAGAAACCTATTGAGATTGACAATGATCCACAATCCAAGATGGCCGCCAGCCACCTTGAAAATTGGTTTCTAGATGATAACTCTGTTACCGTTTATCGGATCGCTTTGAACCTTCATAGAGTGGGTGGACTAGGTCTGAGGAAGAAACCTATCGAAATCGACAATGATCCGAAATTCAAGATGGTCGACAGCCACCAGGTGGCCATCTTGAAAATTGGTTTCCAGATGATAACTCTGTTATCGTTTATCGGATCGCTATGAAATTTCATAGGGTGGTTCGACTACCTCTGGGGAAGAAACCTATTGAGATTGACAATGCTATGAACTCTAAGATGGCTGCCAGCCACCGGTGGCCATCTTCAAAATTGGTTTCCAAATGATAACTCTGTTACCGTTTATTGGATCCCTTTGAAATTTCATAGGGTATTTGGACTATGTGTGGAGAAGAAACCTATCGAAATTGACGATGATCTGAACTCCCAAGATGGCCGCCAGCCATGGGCTGCCATCTTGAAAGTTGGTTTCTGGATTTCATTTATTGGATCACTTCCTACGGTCATTGGAATATGTATGGTGAAGAAACGATCACCGAGCCAGTCATTCCAGTGGTAAATTTTCAAAGATAGTCTCGTGGCCTGCAATTGATATTTAATAAGCAAATATTTTAATTTTCTTGACCAAATTAATTTAGTCAATAAAGGTTAAGTCTCGGGTTTGTTCTAGAATCTGTTTGCATACCACTTGTGACAAGATTATTTGTGAAAATTTGTCACAGGTGACTGGCTCGATTACAGTCTCATAGAAGTAATTTTTGGGTGGCTTGAGTGTTAAATGATTAACTCATGGGAGAAGGAACTTGATATTTGAAACAAGACCAATCCATGCTCCAAATGAACAAAACTGTACCCAATTGCAAATTTCATACAATTTGAATCACCATAAAATAGGTTACCTGGTTTTAACACCAAGCAACCATTAAGTTCAGAATTTATTGATCAATTTTTGGGGTGAAAATCTGAGATTTTATGAAAAATTTACTGCCAATTATCAAAATGCTACTCCTCAGCTCCTTGGCATATTTCAACCAAATTTGGCTAGACTGATTCGATGATTCGATGGTGGTAGATTCTAGAACTTCTATTCAAAAGTTTGATTGATAAATTTTTGGTGAAAATCGTCAATTTTATGTTAAAACTTCCGGAAATGGTCCAAATTATAGCTGTATTCGGTACCGATATCGGTATTTTTGGTCCCAATTACCTCTGTATCAGACTCGGTATTGCATTGATGCTTCTGCAAACTCCTTTTTTGCGGTTATATTGCAAGTGCTTTTTCAAATTGGTTGTATTGTCATGATTCGCCAATACATTCCATTTTACTGTGGATGTGTAGTGAGGATTGTCTGCGCAAATTTGATGGAATTCTCTCTTTGGTGCAAAATGAGGCATATTTCAACCAAATTTGACTAGATGGATTCTATTGGTGGTAGGCTCTAGAAATTCTATTCAGATTTTTGATTGATAAATTTTTGGGGTGAAAATAGAATTTATTAACAATCTACCGGAAATAGTCAAAATACTACTCCCTAGCCGCTTGACATATTTCAACCAAGTTAGGCTAGGTGGATTCAACGGTGATTGGTTCTAGAATTTCTATTCAGAATTTTGATTGGTCAATGGATTTTCCCAAAGAATTGTTAAATCAGGTTAAGTCTGCACCTCTTAGCACATTTCAATCAATAATCAGCTAGGTAGGCTTCGGAACGTATATACACAATTTTGATTGGTCAATTCTTTTGGTGGCCAGCTTGGATTTTCCAAAAATTATCATGTCTTTAAATGCAAATGTATATATCAGGGCTTCAGAAACTGAATTCTCCCAGCCGGACATGCCACTTTGGAAGGGGTGGGGGGGGGGGGGGGCGAGGCGGTGGGAGTGGGCGGTGTGTGTGTGCCGAGAAAATGCATGATGTAATACTGCGGCTTCTAATAGGACAAAGGGCTGTAAATTTTCTAAATCGAAGGCTCCGAGTAACGGTGGTGGGGGTGTCGACTTATATTAAGTATATTTCACGAAAACTTTTACAAAATAGCACAAAAATAGAACATATTAGCGCTAAAAAATCTTAACCATCTTACGCCTATGCTTAATGTATACCTTATATCCATCATCGCGGGAGTGAAATTATTAATTGGGACCACCTAAATATTGCGCATACTTTAATAAACATTGTTTATTTCCTCAAAATTAATCCAAATTTTGACATAAAATGTCGTCCAGATAAAATAAAAATCTCGGGATTTATCAGCTACCACTTATTGTCTCCCTTTGTATGACGAGTTTAGGTCATTACTCGAGTAACGCGATGATGTTAATATTAGTACCCGGGTAGAGACTTGCTCATTCCACATATATGGGAATGGAGTTTCGAGTAGCTACGAGAGTGACGGCGTAAACTCGTCCTATTGCGGAAGCTGATTAATACTCGGTAGAATGGAATCGTCTTAATTTTATGGACCTAATATACTGGACTCAGGAACTCGAAATGTGCTATATATATATATATATAATCATTTCGTGATGGTAACCAAGTATTATACGTTCAATCCGATCTGCATATTTGGTACCTGTTAAAATAAGTTGATAGTTTTATAAGGAAATGACGTAATTTGGATGGTATTTCGGCGAAGTTATTGCAAAATTTTGTTTCAAGTCTCATTTTATTAACATTTATACATTGTTTAACTCATACAATTTTTTTTTTATTTACACAAATTGCTAAAATTGGGATGCAACTTCTATTAGATACATTTGCTGGGTTTTTTTTATTGACAATGATTTAACAAAATACATATATTGATGTCCGGCTGGACATCACATTTACCGGTCATCGAAGACAATTCTCAGACATGTCCGGACGATATGGGCATTTTTGAAGCCCTTACATATATATATATATATATATATATAATTTTATATAAAAAAGCATCTCTGTACTTTGTTCTGACAGCTGTCGTTCTTTAGCTTATTCTCTTGACGCGGTATTAAAGTACATGTATTATTGTGCTGTTTATGAAGCTCTTGTTAAAATTTGTAGCTGCTGTGTTTTCTTTACAGTTTTTGTTGCCATCCTCTATAATCAAATCTGAAGGAGGTGGTACAAGTCTCCTTGCACTCACTACATCCCCAAATATTAATGCACCTATTGCGACGAGTGGCGGCAATGCGATTCTGACGACAAGCATACCGCTGCAAGTTGTACATGATGGTGTAGACAAGCTGCCAATTAATCGCTTACAGCCTCCGAAGAAAGGCGAGAAGCGCACCGCACATAATGCTATCGAGAAACGATATCGCATGAGTATTAATGATAAGATCTGTGAACTCAGGGATCTCGTTTCTGGAGAAAACCAGAAGGTAAGTACATGTAATATTAACCCTTTAACCCTCAAATTTGTTTTTAAAATTTTTATTTTCGCATATAGAATGGTCATTTGCAGACCAAGAGAAGACAATTTTTCAAGATGTTCAGTTTTATATTGTAAAAATTAACTTTTTCAGGGATTTGTCGGTGAATGGGTTAACCAGTTTTGACGAGAAATTGTGACAAATTCTCATTGATGTAACGCATATTCTTTTGAATATTTTGAAACTAATTTGACTGGGAAATATCTCCCACTCCATGTCCCAAAGTATTCAACAGAGGTATTCAACAGCTTCCCTATATGATTGTCTTGAAGAGACACTGGAATTTCGAAATATTTATTTAAGTCAGCCAAAAATTGCATCTAATGTGGAAAAATACATTTGCTGACTGAGCTAAAATCAGTAGTTTTAGCTCAACTTTATTAAGTAAAACAAGCTATTGTGATGCCATCCACATCGTCCGGCGGAGGAGACATCTAGGACAGCAACATCTTCCACCAAAATTGTTGAAAATTGAACACGAGTTCGTCTTTTAATTATAATTTAAAAATTTATGACATGGTGGTAAGGGATAATAATATGGAAACTAGATTTTGCATGTTTATTATAGAATATTGTCTGCTATGTTTTTTCACTCATTTAGTCTAAGATTATGTAAACTGTCTGATTTTATAATTATGTTTATGACATAGCGTAATACAGCTGCCCAAAATCCTGTCCATCTGTTAGCCTGTGCGCCGTGCTTCTGCAGTGGTCTTGAGAAATGCTCTTTTGCAGACAGAGACCATTTTCTGAAAATGTACCACTGGAATGACTGGCTCGATAACCGAGCCAGCCATTCCAGTGATAAATTTTCAGAAATAGTCACTCTGTCAACAAATTGACATAAATTTCTATGTGAAACTTGAAATTTTCTTGAAACAAATTTGAGCATTACTTGTTATTGTTTCAGATGAATAAGTCAGCTGTGCTTAAGAAAGCCATTGAGTATATCCGTCACTTGAAGAAGGATCATATTCGCGTAAAGCAGGAAAACGTGGCTTTACGCATGGCCTTCCAACATGCAGGTGTGTATTTAAGGGTTGGCGCCTGTGGTTTGGTTATAAGGAATGCTGCTTCTTAGAAAGTTGAAACGGAGATGCATATGAGTGACCACAACCGAAATAATGAATTTTCAGTGTTTATCCAGGAAAAAATATATGGTTATGGTGGTACCAGACTTAGAGGGGGGGGGGGGGGGGTGTTGCATGGGGTTTGTCGCCCACAGCTGAAGATGTCCGAAAAAGAGCAAGGCAACAATATCTTTTAAATGGCATTCATAATTTCAGAGGCACTAAGGCAACATCTCATGCCACCATCAATGCTGATCATGGCTCGCGTTGAAAGCATCATTGCTCTTCCCCATACGATCAAGATTGCGAATCACATTTCCATTGTACATTAACATTACTGTCGGAGGTTGAGTAATGTTGTTGTCTAGAGATGGATAACTGTACATGCATTTGTGGGAGGGGGTTTGGGATTGGTTTTATGTGTTCTCAATTTACAATAATTGAATTATCTGTCTTAAGGCAACAATGGACAGGGATCCAGTTATAAGCCTATTTCGCTCTTAGATGTGTCTCTAGAAGCCGTGTTGTCTCTCGGGGTGACATGATGATGCATCAGTATTCTCTGGCTGTATACTTGAAAACCTTTGTTGACCACATGTCTTGCCTAACCACCCTTTGTTTCCCCCCCCCCCCCCAAACAAAAAAGGTATTTTCTATCAACTGATATTGAATTCCTTTTCATTATTTAACAGGTGTTATATTTACCTGCCTAGAGATCTACTTTCTGAGTGTCGAGAATAGTTTCTCCTTCGATCAATACTCACCATTCTGTTAATTCTGATATACAGCTGGCCCTGACAGCGGCTCTAGGATTATAGACTTAGAAAGCTTTACCGACTCCTGGGAACCGGGTACTCGGCTCCCAACTGCCGAGTACCCGTTTACCATAGAGCTCATTCTTGTTTGCATAGCAACAAGAGCAATACATGCTTTTTGCATTAAGGATTTTAGTGGTTTTTTTGTGAAACAAAAGATCTAAGTCTTTAGTTTGTGTGTTCGTGAAAGGATTAACTAAGGACTATGGAGCATACCGCTGAAGATAACCAGGTTGTATCGTTCTTTATTATCCATAGTTAAAAGACTTAGGTCTCTAAATTTCGTTGTGTAGCATGTTCCAATTTCTGACCCCATAGAATCTGGGACGTGTGCTAACAACGATATATGCCAGACGACCGCCTTCTTTAAACCCCAACAGCCGATCGGCAGATATGAAAATAGGTGTTTGCTACGGTATTTCTAACACGAATATCGGCTGACGTCGTTCTCCGTAGAATCCGAGAGGGTGACGTCACACCCGGTCGCTCGGATGTTTATGTGAAGAAAAATTTTTCATTAATTCGTGCATCTTGTTCTGGGTGCTGCGTACTAAAAATGGTACTGGAAACTTTAGAATGATCAAGGTTACGTGCGATCACGATCGGTTTGCAATGATCGGTGGTTTCAAAATTCTTGAGTAGATGCGTGGTCTGCGGTTTTACCGTGTGATACAGCAGTTTGTTATACATTTTGTTGTTTTCTTCACATATCGTGATGCTTTCGTTAGGAGTATAATTTTTATTGATTAGTAAATATACCCCGAATGCTATGCGATATGATTCCTGGAGCCGTTACACATCCTGGAGGATCTAATATGGGTGTGTTGATGCCCGCCGCGTTCTTGTCGTCATAATCAATGCGATCGTTGTTGTAACGTGGCGGGGTGGGGTGCGGGGAGTTTACGGTTAATTTATGAGTCAAAATTATTTGAAAATTAATTGTCTGCCTTCCATCCGGGTCTCGTTCCGCTTGTTTATTGTAGGTTTGTGCTTATTTTATAGCCAAGCCAGCCCCGCCATCATGTGACGAATGCCATAAATTTGTCCGTGTAATGTTCAAGGACCATGCTTGTTTTAGGTGTTCCCAGTGTAATATAGATCATAGGTGTAATGTTTGTGCAGTGTGGTCCTTCGAAATGATGGTTAAGTTCCTTGCCCAGAAGGACTTGGCTGGGTCTGACGCGGGGTCAGGCGGTCCGAGACGAAATCGTGGAGCGCCCGGTTCGGCCGGTGGGGGTGCTCCACGTCCCCAGCTGGAGGTGGCGGAGATGGCACCGCCGGCGTGGTTTGGTCCGGCTATGCAGGGTTTTCTGCATAGCGTTCTGCCCACGCTGGTGTCGTCCCTGCTACCAAAGGTTGGGGGGCAGTTTCTCCCCATGCCTGGTACGGATCCTGTCCTCGGACAGGATTCTGGACTGGTTACCGAGGGGGCCGTCTCGTACGGCCCCCTGGCGGTCCCGGCTGGCTTCGGCCAGACGGGTTCTGTCTCTCTGCGGCCACCTCCGGGTGGTCCAGTAGCGGTGGCCGGTCCGTCAGGTGTGGGAGCCGTCCGCCAGGACGGCTCCACGGTTGACTCGTCTAGTGACGGCTCTTCGGAGTCTGAAGACGAGGAGGAGAGGTTGCTGCGGCCCGTGAAGCCGCAGGTGGAGAATATGGAGGTTGATTCCGTCCTGGACGGAACCGGCCTCCATTTGTCTGGTTTGGCGCAAGCCAGGTCAGCGGCTCCGCCTGCGGCTGAGGCCAATCCGTTACCGTGCACCGGTTCCGGGCGGCTTGGTTTGTCACCAGCCGTCACGGGAACGGGTGTACCGGGCCAGGCGTGGTACTCGCCTATCTCGCCTGGTCCGGCAGCCGGACGTGGGGTGCCGTTGGCACCCGTGTCCGGCTACGGTTCCGCGACTGCTACGGGTCCGTACGGTTTTCTGTGCGGACCTACCCCATGGACCGGAGTGTTCCATGGGGTGGCGGCGGAACCGTGTGGTAGCGGAGTGCCTGGCGTGTCAGCCGTGGCTCCTTGCCGGGAGGCCGTGGCTGGCAGACCCGTGAGCACGTCAACGGGTGACGTGTTTGCGGGGGTGTCTTCGTCGGAGGTAGATTGGTCGGATGCTCTGGCATGGCTAGCCAGGGTTGACCCGTCTGTGGTTTCGGCCACGGCCGATGAAGATGCGCCCCGTCCGTCGGTTGCGTCGATTAGGACGGTGATTTTGCCCGCGGCCCGGATCCAGTCAGTGGGACTGGATCCACGGTTCATAGATTTGTTGGATGCTATTTATAGCAAACAACTAATGACCAAGGGTCAGCTTCCTGCGGCCTCCAGGGAGGTGCGGGCAAGATGTCGTATTCCGCGGGGGGAATACGACAGGTATGGTGTAGTCCCGTCGGTCACGGAGGATGACCGATGGGTATTGGGAGTCCAGAGTGCCGGGTCGGGTGGCCCCGGTCCGGCATTAGTGGATAAATCCCAAGTACACCAGGAAGAAGTCCTGTCCCTATGTGATGAGGGTGTGAGGGCAGCTATGAGTGCTGTCAACCACTCTTATCGTCTACTTCAGTCGGTGTGGGCTGAAGCAGGGGCAGGCCACCCTGTGCCACCTCTGGCGCTTTCATGTGTTAATGACAGCTTTGTGCTGTCAATGGACGCATTGGCAAGGGTGCAAGCGCGAGTGACGAAGTCCAGGAGGCAAATGGTCATTGACCATATGCGTCCGGCTACGGCAGTCAGGGAGCGTCTTCTTGGGACGCCCCTGACAGGGCCTAGCATCTTCGGTGGCCAAGCGCGGGCCATCTTAGAGGACACCGCCAGTATCGCGCAGAATCGGTTAGCGGTAAACTTACAGCTAGAGCTAGTGCGGCAAGCGCACGCACTAGGGGCTGTGGGGAAACCGCTAACGGGACAGCCTTCAAAGAAGCAGAAGAAGCATAAGGGCATGGCGAAAGCCAGGCCTGTTGCGACTTCTGCTTCAGCTGGGTTTTCAGAGCCGCCGCCGGCGAAGAAGCCCAGGAAGGTTGTAGAGGTGCCTACCCTCCCCAATGTTGCTCCTGACCGCCCTAGGGGCGGGAAGGGCAAGGGTAAGGGTAAGGCCAAGGCCTCAAAGGGCGGACAGAAGGGGCCGAAGCGTACCTGAGGGTACGAAAGCTCCCTTCATATCCGCCTGGACCGCGCCTGTGCGACAGGAACACCGGTGCCAGTTATACCCGTCGTGCCTAGAACGAAATGGTTCTCACTCTCTCGTTAAGAGAGAGGGGGGGGGGGGGGCGGACTGCGAGCCGGACAACCCCGTTAGACGTCGAGGCGTCTATGGTTGGTGGAAGGCTCATGCGTTTCATCGAGGCCTGGCGAGGTGTGACGTCAGACAGTCTGGTCCTGGGATGGTTATCCCAGGGTTACATGCCGGAGTGGTGGGACGTTCCGCCACAAAATCTGTCTTTGGCACCTGTCTGGACACCCGTACCAAGGGAGCCAGACAAGTTAGAAGCCGTTCAAAAGGAAGTGTCGGGTTTGCTTCTGAAGGGAGCAATAAAACCAGCAAACCGAAACACTCCAGGCTTCTATTCAAACATGTTCGTTGTCCCCAAGAGCACAGGGGGATGGAGACCCATACTCAATCTCAGGCCATTAAATTGGTTTATCCATACGCCTCGGTTCCAGATGGAAACGCCGAGGTCGGTAATGGCGGGATTGAGGAAAGGAATGTGGTGTGTATCGATCGATCTGAAAGATGCATATTTCCACATTCCTATGAATCGGAGTTGGCACAGGTTTCTGAGATTTGCGTTTCAGAATCAAGTATGGGAGTTTACAGGTCTCCCGTTCGGCCTGTCGACAGCTCCGAGGGTTTTCACAAGAGTGGTCCTTGCGGTGACAGCGTTTCTCAGAAAAGAGAACGTGGCGCTACACACCTACATAGATGACTGGATGCTCAAGGCAGACTCGGCAGCCAGGTTGAACGTGGATACTGCTCTGACTCTGAAGTTACTTTCAGATCTAGGCTGGATAGTCAACGAGGAGAAATCCGAGTTGACGCCCACTCAACATTTCGTTTATTTGGGGATGCGATTTGACCTCGAGGAGGGCAGGGTTTACCCGTCAGAGCCCAGAGTGGTGTCTCTGTTAGCCATCCTCAGGAGTTTTCGAGTGGGAAACCACATTCAGGCGAGGCGGTTCCTTCAGATGCTGGGCATGATGGTCTCCATGGAGCAGGTTATCCCGTACGCTGCTCTAATGCGAAGGCCTATCCAGTTGTATCTGATGTCTCTGTGGAAACAGAGAACAGAACCCCTGTCAAAACTGGTGCCAGTTTTGGAGCCGATAATATCGCATCTTCTCTGGTGGAAACAGCGTCAGAATCTCCTATTAGGGGTTTCGCTGCACCTACCCCACCCCCAGCTGTCCGTCTACACGGATGCATCGCTGGAAGGGTGGGGTGCCTGCCTGGGAGAACACCAGGTCTCGGGCACATGGACTCTCCCGGAGAGTCAGCTGCATATCAATCTGTTGGAAATGATGGCAGTGGAACTGGCGTTGGAAGAGTTCCTTCCGATGATCAGGGGCAAGGTGATATTGATACGGTCGGACAATTCGACAGTAGTATCATATATAAATCGCCAAGGCGGGACCAGGTCGCCCACCCTGTGCATCAGGGTGTAGCACTTGATTCAATGGTGCAGGAATTACTCGGTTGTTTTGAAAGCAGCTCATATTCCTGGCCGATTGAACATTCTGGCGGATGCTTTGTCTCGCAGACAGAGAATCTTGCCAACAGAATGGTCCCTCAACCCTCCGGTTCTGCGACGGATCTTCGAGCATTGGGGCAAACCCAACGTGGACTTGTTCGCCACAAAGGAAAATGCTCAAATCATGACATATGTCTCGCCGATTCCAAATGCCGTCGATACAGACGCTCTGGCGATAAGCTGGAGAGGGATGCACGCTTACGCGTACCCACCCACCATTCTTCTACCGAAGGTATTGGTGAAGGTCAGGGAGGAACCGTGTCTCGTCCTGCTAATAGCGCCGTATTGGCCGAGCAGGGCGTGGTTCACGGATCTTCTAGATCTGCTGGTGGAAAATCCTGTGCAGTTGCCCGAGATTCCGAACATAATCTCCCAGGCCAAGGGACGCTTCCTACACGAGCGTCCCGAAATGTTCAAATTGACTGCGTGGATGTTGTCAAACAACGTTCCACGTCGGAAGGCTTTTC
This sequence comes from Chaetoderma sp. LZ-2023a, assembly GCA_034401795.1. Classification (NCBI taxonomy): domain Eukaryota; kingdom Metazoa; phylum Mollusca; class Caudofoveata; order Chaetodermatida; family Chaetodermatidae; genus Chaetoderma; species Chaetoderma sp. LZ-2023a. The sequence continues at coordinate 104,557,543 of CM067366.1, forward strand.
TCAACAGGCTGCTGATTTCATCGCGGCTGCGAGAAGGAGGTCAACCTTCAAGTCATATAACAACAAGGTTAACAGATTTGCAGACTGGTGTGAAGAAAGGGGTATTGATACCTTTCAATCCACTATTCAGCAAATAGCAGACTTTCTCTGTGAGCTGTTCTTTTCAGGACTAGCTCCCGTCACAGTTGCTGGATACAAGTCAGCTTTCGCATCAGTTATCCCTTGTCTAGTCAACAGGGATAGTCCAGAGGTGGCCCAGTTAAATGTGATGTTGAAGGGAATGAGCAATCTCCGCCCGAGACAACCGGTAGTCATTCCAGCCTGGAGTCTATCTTTAGTGCTTAATGTACTGGCCAAGCACCCTTTCGAACCGTTGCGTTCGGCTAGTCTAAAGCATTTGACTCTAAAGGCGGTCTTTCTATTGGCAGCTTCCTCAGCTAGAAGGCGCAGTGAGATCCATACGCTTTCGGCAGAGAGGAACCGATTTATTGTTTCTGGAGAAGGTCTGCGTCTTCTGCCAAGAGCAGAGTTTATGTCAAAGAACCAATCTTTGAGATATCCCGGCAAACCGATCATTATACCGATGTTAACTAGGTTTGATCGTGATGCCAGTGTCTGGTGCCCGGTCCGTGCTTTGACTAAGTACAAGAAACGGACTGACTCGTTACGGTCGAACGATAGACATCTGTGGATCTGCCATAAAAAGCCTTATGGCGCCGCATCCATGGATACTATCTCTCGTTGGGTGGTCGAATGCATTCAGACTACTCACGAGATGGCGACTGGGCACCAGGTGCAGGGCGTAAGGGCACACGATGTCAGAGGAATAGCCGCCTCGACCGCCCTTTACAATGGTGTTCCGTTAGAGGACATCATGGCCGTTGCACAATGGCACTGTGAGTCCTCATTTACGGATTACTATATGAGGGATGTGTCAGACTCAGCCAATCCACTCGCTTTAGCTGTTTTGAAACGATAGTTAGTGACCACACTGCTTTTCCCCTTTTTTCACTTCGGTAAGAAAAGAACCTAAAGCAGGCATGGTCAGGCGAGAGGATGTCAACCAGATTGTGTCACTGATGGCCGAACCGGTGAATGGTTGGAGGCGGTACGTCTGACGTCCTGTTATCATAAGGTAATTCAATAAGTGCGGGTTTTTTGTATTATGTATATGTATCATGTGCATTCATTTTATATATTCATGCTCATTCCCAGGCTAATACATGGAATATGCAGGGAGTAGTTAACCCTCTTGGCATATTGGTGTTTTCAGGCGAGATACATGTTCGTTAGTTCTCTCCCTTTTCTTAGGAGGAAAAAAGGGGGGGGGCTGTGACGCGAATGTGATTCGGTTCCGTGAACTTGACGGTCCTTTTAGGTCTCCGTTAGTCAAGTTTGAAGTCTAAAATCTTTCTCCAAGGGGCAAAATTAGCATTTATGGCTTGCCCCTTCCCACCAGGTTACTGATCAAATCTGGTGTATATCAGAAGTAACAGAATGGTGAGTATTGATCGAAGGAGAATGCAGGAAATGTCAATTTCCCTTTCTCCGAGATCTAACAATACTCACCATTCTGTTACGGACCCAGCCTCCCAGCCCCACGGAGGCAAGCCATAGTTTTCTCTTGTTTGGTGGCTATGCAAACAATATTAGCTCTATGGTAAACGGGTACTCGGCAGTTGGGAGCCGAGTACCCGGTTCCCAGGAGTCGGTAAAGCTTTCTAAGTCTATAATCCTAGAGCCGCTGTCAGGGCCAGCTGTATAGCAGAAGTAACAGAATGGTGAGTATTGTTAGATCTCGGAGAAAGGGAAATTGACATTTCCTGCAGTTTAATTACATGTAGCACTGAATTCGTGTTTCTTGATCTCAGGTTTAGAGTGTGTAGTGCCGCAACAGCAAACGAAACTTGTGACACAAATCATCCATCCCGCGCCCATCAGCCCACCGATGACGAGTGACAGTGAAGGCTCCGATCCTGCTAGTCCATGCTTTGATGAAATGGTTGATTCTCCAGGTAAGCTTTGTCACATTTTGTTATTTAACCCTTAAATGGTCATGATTGATCAAACAAATTGACATTAGTGTTTAGTAGATGTCCGTTTTGCTTGTGGACACAAGACTATTTTTTAACATTGATTACTAGAATGATAAGCTCGCTTATTGCAAGTTATTGGGCCAGAAATTCTGGTATTAAATTTTCAAAAATAGTCTTGTGACCATTGCAGAGGCCGGTTTTGGTGCTAGAGTTGGTAGTATTTAGTTGTTTTGTGTGTATCATTTAATGGTCTGTCAAAAATAATTTTGGCAGTTGTCTGGAATAATTTTCATACGCATTTGCAAGCCAAAACAAGTGTATTTTTCAAAATCTAAAACTTGAATGCTCATGGCTCGAGTCAATTATTCCAGTGGTAAGTTTTGAAAAATAGTATTGTTTCGGCCTGCAAATGAAATTCAATAAGCAAAGATTTACATTCTCTTGACGAATTTCGATTACTAAATGGTGAAATGTTTGTTTATTTTGCAAACTTAGACAATCCTCCTCAAACAATATTTATCTTTCTGACAGATTTAAGTCTTTAGTCTTGTGAGCCATGGTCTGCCAGAACATATTTCCAAAAAAGACATGCTGGTTAAAACAATTCTGAACACGATGTAAAAAATATTCTGTTGAATATTTTGAACCTAAGTCTTGTGCGAGTCATTTTTCTCAATGACGTAGATAAGTACATCACGAACGCATAATTGAAACTGGCCTATGCGTTGTTGTACGACTTGTATGTCTACTATTTAATAAAGATTCTCTGGATTATTTTGAAACTAATTTCACTCAAATTAGTCTTTAAATATTTAACAGCTTATCTGTATAGTTTTCTGGAAATTGATAGTCAAGGAGATCAGAGATGGATCGATCCCTACACTAGCGAGATGTGGGTAGAGGAGGGCGGGGCTTATAAAAAGCTGGAAGGTCCATTACAATGGCTGCTGTGTTTCTTTGTAGATAGTGACGTGAACAGCTTAGTTGCTAGTGGTATGATGGACAGAACTCGTCTCATCCTCGGCGTGTTCATGCTCTCAATGATAGCTTTCAATCCGCTTAGTATGCTCCTCAATATGGGCACAGGCGACGAAGATAGGCAGATGTTCGCGCATGGCAGGCCTGTTGGACGAACATTACAGGGCACTCCAGAAGGTAATGCCACTACCGGTACCTCTACTGGGCATACACTTTAGATGACATACGTGTATTCACATTCTGGGAATTCAATATAAAAAATTGTTAACCTCGAAGCTACTACAATTTTAACTTGCTGCATACTTATTACTGTTGCAGTCTAAAATGCAACAGCTTTTAGCAGCATCCAAAATATCTTCTATCTGTTAATTCTACTAACTTCGTTACAATTAACTTTGACGCCAGTTACTAAATTTTCTTAGCCCATACCACTGATGTCAAAATTGTAAATTTTCAACTCAAATTAAAAGAACATCTGGTGTTAATTTTTCGACAAATTTGGTAGATGTTGCTGTCTACAATGGCAACATTACGAACGCAACATCGTCCACCAAAATTGTTGAAAACCGTACTTCAGTTTCTTAGTCATTGACACAGTAAATGACAGAATATTGCCATCAGGGCTGTCATTGTTATGAACCATATTCCTTTCATACAGTATAATTGTTGCTTTTTCAGATGACATTGTATCAGTTTGGTCATGGACATTACCATCAATTGTAAGCTGGACATTAAACATCCTGGTTCTGATTGGCATCCTTTTCAAACTGTTTGTTTTCGGTGAACCCATGCTTCCGCGAGCTTCTAAGGCAGCGACGTCATACTGGCAACATCGTAAACAGGCTGAACTGGAGCTTTCTCGGGTAATTATATTAGCGCCACTCACTAATAAAAGTCATTACCGTGCAGCTCAAATGTAACTTAATATATTTCCAAATCGAAATAAAACCTAGCGATAGCAAACTGTGTACCGGTACATGCATGTGTACCTAAATGACAATGTCAAGTTTGAAAGAAGTGGAAAATTTATCAGTGCTTGTATGTTTTACCTTCCGCAAGTTTGAAGTCGAAGTTTATCTATTAATGTTTGTCAACGAGTTATATTCTTTTCAGATACACCAGTGGTTGCATTACCGATTCTACAGCTAAAACTCATAAGTTAACATGTTACCAAAACAAAAATGAAAACACGTTAGGACAATTTTGAACACGATGTAAAATATTCTGTTGAATATTTTGAACCTAATTCGATTATGTTCAAAACATTCAAAAGTCAATACGTTTTATTTTGGTTTGGTCACTTTGGAAACATGTTATGTTATTTATGCGCAGTGCTCTACTTTGCATCGTCGCTTCCATATCGTGCTAATTTTATTAGCTAATCTGAACTTGACCATTCACCCAGTTGTCATTAATCATAATAACCAAACTTCTGGCTCTGTTCTTCAGTCTAACTATGCCTCGGCTGCCAGCCAGCTACAACAATGTGTCTCTGCCCTCGGCCGGCCTCTACCTACATCTCGCATGGACTCTGTAGCAGGCATTGTATGGCAGATACTCAGACAGACCCTACATCGTCTGTACATCGGCCGATGGTTAGCAGCATGTGGTTGGTTCCGTCCACATCAGAAACAGGAAGGTCGAGAAAGCGCTCGTGAGGCGGCAGTCTGCTATCATAATCTGCATCAGCTGTATCTTACCGGTATGTGTTCTGCGCTTAGTGCTACATGTAAAAATGACTACTACGGTATATTCCATTATAAAGGTATTGTTCAAACTAACTTATATGCTCAGGAACATACATGTAATACACAATCTCAAAACAATTTTAAACAGACGTAAAAATTATTTTTTAAGGAAAAATATTACAATTATACATGTTATGTCGTCTGCAAATAGACATTTCTCAAGACCACTTCCAAGGCCGGTTCTGTGTTAAAGCATTGCTCCATTCTTTTGAGTATATTAGGAAATGGTTGACTTCCGTGTAATAAATTTTCGAAATAAAGCCGGTCCTGACATGTCTTTGTACAAGAGGGACCCATGTCGATGTTGCTATCTTTCCCCTCAACACCGATTTCAATGAACCTCTCCAATTTTAGGTACATGTATGCCCCACCGCCCGCCAATCTCTAGCTTTGCTCCACCCACACCTCGCTCATGTTGGGATCGATCGATCTCTGAACTCCCTGACCATCAATCGCCAGGAGAATATACAGGTTAGCTGGTGAATATTATAATATAGCCTTTTTTACAGGTTAGCTGGTGAACTAATTTGACTGGCCATAGGCAGCAACAGGACGCATTCAAATTAGTTTCAAAATAATCAGCTTCATTATTAAATAGCAAAAACATACAATTCGTACAACGTATCTGACTATTAAGCGTTTAAGACGAACTAAATCGAGTCATTCATGCGGTAATTGATTATGATGTCATCCTCTATGTCAGGTAGTTGATTATAATGTCATATGATGGATGGGTAAACTGGAAAGGTCAATTCTTGTGATCATTATTTAACTCTCTAGTGACATTGTGTTTGTTCTTGTGGTGCTTGCAGGTCACCTTTCTGGATCACTATGTTCTGGCATTAATCTGGCTCTGACTACTGTAAATATGGCCGAGGTCGCGGATGATACTTTGTCTCCTGAACAGCATGCAGAGATATATGCTACAGTGGCTATCTTGATGCGAACAAGGATGTCATGTACTCTACAAGCGATTACTGTAAGTATGATAATGATGTGAATAATTAATAAAATAGTACTTGTATTAACCCTTTAAAACTCGAATTTGGTCAAGAAAATTTCAATTCTCATAGAAAATGCCCACTTGCAAACCAAGAGAAGCCTATTTTTGAAAATTTGCCACTGGAATGACTGGCTCGATTTTTTGTCCATATTTTCCCTTTAATGGCTAGGAGCAAAAATGGCCCACTGCAATCGTCTTGCGAAGTGTGCATTTGTAGACCAAGACAAGATTATTTTTGAAAGTTTATCACTTGAAAGACTGGCTTGATAATCAAGCCAGTCATTCCAGTAGTAATTTCTCCAAATGGACATTGTTTGAAATTTTTCTCTGTAAGAAACTAAATGTTGAAAATGTAATTATTTATTAATATTATATGACTTTAGGCGGAGTTTCTATTTTTGTTTAAATAGCGTTATTTACTGAGACGTATGCGTGACATCTGTGCTATCAACAGTCAAACTGTCTCACCAAATATCCAGTGGCTATGCCGTCGAGAAGGTCATCGTTTCTTTTTGGATGGTGACTGGACATTGCACTCTGAAGAGAGCCTTTTTGTTGATCAAGCTGACCAGGGTAAGTGTTTATTGGTTATCCAGCATCATTCTTTCCGCTGCATGGGAAAGTCAAGACTTCTAGAACCTGGTTACAAAGGATTGTGTTCATTTTGAAGCTGCTAATACTGTCTTAGAAAGCAACAGCTTGTAGCAATACTAGAAATTTTAATAATGCACAAGTGGACCGTATCCCTTTAAGCCTAAAATTTGTTCAAGAAAATTTTAATTTTATCGCAACATGTCCATTTGCAGACCAAGGGATTATTTTAAAAAGTTATCACTGGAATGACTGGCTCAGTTACCGAGCCAGTCATTCCACTGATAAATTTTCAAAAATAGTTTTGGTCTGCAAATCCTATTGTTATGATGTAGTAGGAACAGAATATTTGAAGAACTAGCTGTACACTTTCTCACCCCAAGCCACTTCACATATTCTACCATAGGGGCGGGGATACAAGGCACATTCCCCATTGTAGGAGGTGGGCTGCAACATCACTAAACACAGTTACTGGCTGTGACATGCTCGGATGATATTATTTGAGCCTGTCATATTGAAGGAAAGCTTTCAAAAACACATTTTCCCATGGCCGAATGTGTCATAGGGCTTAATGCTCATTAGCCTGCCTAGTGGGTTGTCACAGGTGGCCAAGTATATAATTTCAATCAAAACTCATTATTGTTGTCTTTATCACAGGTAAACCCTTAGCAATCCTGACCCAGGCCTTCCAGATGTACATCTTAGACAAGGCTTTATACAGCCTGGTCAGACCTGCACAGAAGCAGCACAGGTAAGGAAACGGTACATAAATTATGTTTAACCATTTTTGTTGTCAAAGTAGCAGGATATTGTTGTTCCACATATGGAAAAGTGACTGTCAGTAGCCTGTTTGATGCATTGTGCTCAAAGGTGTTGCAGCTCTCAGCGCTCAAAGGTGTTGCAGCTCTCAGCGCTCAAAGGTGTTGCAGCTCTCAGCAATACACTTAAAATGAATTGCATTTAATAAGGAAAAAATGGAACATTTATCATTAACCCTGTAACACTCATATCAGCCAAAAATGGCTTCTGCAGTCATCTTGAGAAATGGCCATTTGCAGACCAAGAGAAGACTATTTTTGAAAATTTATCAATCGAGAGACTGACTATTACCGAACCAGTCATTCCAGTGGTAAATTTCCAAAAGAATGTTCTCTTGACTTGTATGTAAGTGGAGATTCCACAAACCATTATTGTCTAGACTATTAAAGGGTTAAACAATTCTAGAGAAGGCATCTGTCCTGTATGTTGACCTTTGAATTGACATGTTGTTAGCTCACCTGGCCAGTATGGCCAAGTGAGCTTATGTCATGGCAACCGTCTGTCCGTCCATCCATCAATGTTTTCTTTAAACGACTTCTCAACAACCACTGGGCCGATTTCAATTATATTTGGCAGGAAGCATCCTTAGGGTTCAAATGGAGCCGATCGGCCAATTTGGCCAGCGGCCATCTTAGATTTTGGCCGATTTTAGGAAACGTCTTTAAAAATCTCCAAAATGGCGCGGGGGGATTGATGTAAACCTCATGAAATATGATCTCGGGCAAGTGCTGAACCAAGTTTGTTCAAGGGAACTTGATTGGTCAAATGGTTCGGCGACCATGTTGGTTGACCTAGCTTTAGCAACTCCAGAACTGCTGAACGGATCGGGTCGAAATTTGGCAGATATGATTAGGGACTAAGGGCCATTAAAGTTTGTTCAAGGGAAGTTGAACCGTCTAAAAACATGGCCGCCATGGGCCAATCAAAATATAGCATGTTTGGCGGCAATATTGGATTTATCTTGATGGATTTTGAGGCCGAAATTGGTTTTATTTGTGTGGGCCGATTTCAATTATATTTGGAAGGAAGCATCCTTAGGGTTCAAATGAAGCCGATCGGCCAATTTGGCCAGCGGGTATCTTAGATTTTGACCGATTTTAGGAAACGTCTTTAAAAATCTCCGAACCCACTAGGGGGATTGATGCAAACCCCATGAAATATGATCTGGCGCAAGAGCTGAACCAAGTTTGTTCAAGGGAAGTTGATTGGCCAAATGGTTCGGCGGCCATCTTGGTTGACCAAGCTTTAGCGAAAATTACTTCTCCAGAACTGCTGAACGGATCTGGTAGAAATTTGGCAGGTATGATTTGGGACTAAGGGCCATTAAAGTTTGTTCAACGGAAGTTGAACCGCCAAAAAAGATGGCTGCCTTGGGCCAATTAAAATATAGCGTATTTGGTGGCCATATTGGATATTTTGTTTGATGGATTTTGAGGCCGAAATTGGTTTTATGTGTTTTTTGAGTATTCTGATCTCAAATTTTCAATTTTCGAAAGGATCGGATAAAGGTTTGGTGGCCATCTTGGATCATTTTCCTGCCAAACGCTCCCCTACTATAGCAATGGGAAATTTAAAATGTCTTCTTGATAACTACTGGGACAATTTCAATTATATTTAGCAGGACGCATCCTTAGGGCAAAGAGATTCAAGTTTGTTCAAACGAAGCCGATCGGCCAATTGGGCCAGCGGCCATCTTGGATTTTGGCAAATTTTTATTAATTTCTTTTAAAATCTCCAAAACCGTTTGAAGGATCCATTCAGAACACATGAAATATCATCTAGGGCAAGTGCTGAACCAAATTAGTTAACTTGTGAACCTGATTGGCCGAATCATTCGGCGGCCATCTTGGATAACCTAGTTTTCAAGAAAACGACCTCCAGAACTGTGCTGAAGTGATCGGCCTGAAATTTGGAGATGATATTGATGACTAAGGGCCATTAAAGTTTGTTCAAGAGAAGTTGATACATAAAGAAACATGGCCTCTGTTTTCTTGTAACAAGTCTGCTCTCCTCATTACAGTTCTACTTATTGTTAATGACCATTCTAGTCGAGATGCCTATGGTCCAGGTGAGCGATACAGGCCCCATGGCTCGTGTTTTAGTGGGTTTAATATACAGGAAATGTAACACTGATATTTATATACTTTGAGTTTAGCCATTGTTTTGTCTTTTTGTATATTTTGTTAACTTGTTTTCCCAGCATGCCACAGTCTGATGAAATACTTCAGTATGTACAGATTCTATATGATGTGTCCCATGCTAGCTTGACAACAGCCACATACAATACAGGTGAGTATAGCTATGCAGAATTTACTCTTATGTTCTCCTCCCCGCGCCCCCCCCCCCCCACATGATTGGATTTGTATACAGGTACACTATGCAATGGCAATAGTATTCGTTGTCGACAACAGGAACTTGTATTTGTTGTGGGAATGTTTCTAAAAGACAAACCTGTCTACATATAGCACTACATGTTGGGATCTAGATGCTTTAGACAATTTGCATGTTTATCTCTGAAAACAAACATTCTGGAGAATTATGTCTTGTTTGCACATTCAATTAGATGGCTGACCGTTAACGGTCGTTGGAGACAACTGGAACTTGTATTTGTTGTGGGAATGTTTCTAAAAGACAAAACTGTCTACATATAGCGCTACATGTGTATGTTCGAACCGGGCATTTAGTGGCTGCTGGTATCTAGATGCTTTAGACAATTTGCAAAGCGCATTTAGATGACTGACCTTTAACGGCCCTCTCCCTCCCCCCCCCCCCCCCACCCCCGCGCAAATCAAGACAGTCCACCGGTAGCACAATGTCAACCCTTCCTATTAAGTTTGGTCAAGATCCCTTCAGTAGCACTTGCGGTGTAGCAATTCTAGACACACAAGCACACATGCTTCTGCACGTGAGTAAGTGTGTATGCTTATGGAAATACAGTACAGCTCACAATTAAGTTAATATTTCCAAAACAAAGACAGATATTCAACATTATTATTATTATTATTTCTGATCTACACTATACAAACTGAATACATTGAGTGTTGAGTCGGGTCATGTAATGTGTAATTCCTCCTGCTATGCAACTTATCCATGTATATGTAGTATGCTGACTAGTGCTGTTGTTGCATTGCAGAGGTTTGTCGCTGGTGGTCCAGTGTTTTGGCTGTGTCGGCGTATTGGCTCACAGGTGATGACGACAATGCGGAAGCTGCCTATAGGGCTGTTGACTCATTTCCAAAAATGCTTAAATGTGCCGAGTAAGTAGCTTCGTCTACAGATTTTGTTGACCATTTGGGTGCAGGTCTAACTTCTTGTAGTTCAGAATATAATGTAATGTGAATAAAGTAAATTAAATAAATTTCATTTATTATGAATCCATTCCTAAATTTTGTAAATTCAGCTATAATATTCCTGTTTATTAGGAATGTAAGTTTCAATGTAACGGTAGACTGTTTAATATTTCAAAATTATATATAATTTGACGGAACACTTCAGTCAAATTAATTTCATCAGAATATTTCTTATGATGTAAATGTTCTGTAGGTTTGAAAGTAGTAAAATATCTTCAATATTGTCTCAAAACTGGATTGTTGATAAGGCACTAAGGCAGTTATAATATTCACCGATAAGAAATTGAAATGGCTCAACCTAAAAAAACGACATGCGACTTATATTATGGGTGCGGTTACTAATAGGCATTTTACGGTAATCCGTCATCTGCAGTGATAACATACAAACAAGTAGTTTGATTATTTTGCAATGTACTTCTTTACCATGTAATGATGAAATTTGATAGTAAGATTTCAATTTTCTCATAAAATTTGCATTTGCAGGCCAAGAGATTATTTTTGGAAATTTGCCACTGGAGTAACTAGCTAGGTTATCAAGCCAATCATTCCGGTATTAAAATTCAAATAATCTCTTGACATGTAAATGGACATTTCTCAAGACCACTATGCGGGCCGGATTGGGCTGGCTTAAGCCTGAAAGAGGTACTCTGAGCCTTGTAAAGTTATCTATGGTACAGTTTACAATAGAGTTAAATAAATACCTTTCCATATATCTGCTTTGCTTAACAGCGACCCATTGCCTAAAGCTGTTCATCTGGCTTACAAGGCTCGGCGGCTTCTTCTGACCCGGTCAGAAAGTGTATGTGGGTACAGCACATTGCGTCAATGCGATCGTGCAAGTTGTTTACTGAAAGAGAGCCTGGCGCTCACTCCGACACTTTCTTGTACGCATATGCAAAAGGTATGAATATTCACCACAAGTGTACGTGTTGTCACTAAGAATATATCAACATTTTAGACTGGTTCAAATAAGCCATATTTTCTTAATTCTTTAATTCTAAATATTGATCATTACATTTCCCTATTTTTTTCCCTTACCATTGCAAAATTTATGTGATTATGTTATGCGTACGCACGCTCACACACACACATTGGGTCTGTACATATAAGTAATGTGTATATGTACTCTAGAGCAAATAAAGATGAACGCAGTACTAAGTTACTGTCTCGAATTCAGTTTTAATAAATGTTCTAGTTTTAGATATCTTAGATTTTTACATTCTTTGCTGTGTATGTCATAATAATTTACTGAGTGTCATATAGGGCTGTGCGATTTTGGAAAAAATGAAACTGGTGACGGTGTTCATTATAAAACCGGTTTTAACCGGATATTCGGTTTTATTGGATGGCCAATAGTAAAAAAAAATTACTCAATCTCACGTAACAGTACCACGAAAATAAACTGTTTATTTTGTGATAGTCTCCAATCTGTAATCATATTATCTTTAGTGAAAGCTGGTGAATATAGGCTACATAAAAATTACCCTGAACACTTTCCCTGTATCATTATATTTATATGCACTCTGACATAAAACTCCCCGTGAAAAAAACATTCCTAGCATTTACCAGAATTAGAGGCGTGCATTTACCAGAAATGGTGTGCAAATAATCAGCGCATATTTTAGAAATACGCCGCACACAGCATTCTGATTGGCTAAGCCCACTCACACCCTCTGCAGTTATTAACCTCTGTGCAGTTATTAATGCAAATGCAGTCATGCCTAAATGTGGACTCGCCCTGCTATTCACATCTCAACGTCAATGGTTAAGTTTATTTAAGAATGTAGGGGAGCTTACTACACAGACTAATTTTGCCAGCTGGAAGCTGCACATACGCTTTTTTTAATTTAGCAGTCTAATGCGAATCTGACCATTATAACAGACAAGCATGGGCTAATACCTGGCCTAATAGCACCATGACACAAGCAAGGGTCTACATCTATCTAAATTAAAACTGTACATGATTATTTTAACAATTTTTTTACTGAAACATGATGCTGCCTAAGATAGCAACAACTTGACATCCATTATTTTTTTCAAAATAACTATAGAAGATATTCCATGTTGTGATACAAATAACACAGTGGTAGACATTAATTAAGAATGGATTCTCAAAGATAAGTGTTAAACAAACACTGCACCGTGACTATTCACAGTCACTTCACACTCACAAGCAGTGTTAACTGTTTTGCTGCTGCAAGCCACAAGACAATTATTTCAACGGGCGATAATTATGGACCCATTTCATATTTTGAAAACAATTTTTCGTCTGTAAAAACTCAGCAGCCAGACAGTTAAAATGTCTTGGAAAGTTGCTAGGCGACCAATAGGGGCGAGACGTGCTCAAAATGCTATTATAGTGTATATAGCAATAAACTGACCTGGATTCTCGGTTTGCACACGCTTAGAATTTAGCCATCGTAATACTGTCACGTGATACAAATCTACTTATGGCCAAGTTCAGGCCCTAACTCTCCGGCAACTCTAGGTTAGGCCTGGTTCCTTGGCCTAATGTATATGTAATTGAGGCAGGGAACCAGACCTACCATAGAGTAGCCGGAGAGTTAGAGTCCAATCTCGACCTATGCCATAAGTGTTTACATATGTAGTAAATCAAATCTATTGACCCAATTAATCAGATACTTATAATCAAACGCTCGTTCAGAATTTATAATAGTTATCAGAAGGACTAGATCGCTTATGATATGCTTTCAGGCATGTACAGGTATCATAGAATTTAATAAAACTAGCAGATTACAGTTTCTGAACGTATGTACGATCTAGCAACATTCTCGCGATATACAAATGGAAAATAATCATATTCCCTGGTTTATTTAGCGGATTTTATATAATAATTAGCCATATGGATTTATTTTATGCAATTCAAACATGATATTTAAGAAGATATATTGCCAAAACCGGTTTTCGAACCGTCACGTCTACAAAACCGGTGACAGTTCCAATACCGGTATACCGCACAGCCCTAGGGTCATATATAATTATATAGTCCAATATATTTAATCATTTAATGGTCAAATTGACCAAAGCCAGCCTCTGCAGTGATCATGAAGAATGTCCATTTACTGGCCAACAAGACCTTTTGAAAATTTACCAATGGAATGGAATGCCTGGCTCAATAACTGAGCCAGTTATTCCAGTGGTAAATTTCCGAAAATAGTTCTCTCCTGACATGCAAATGGACATTCAATAATCAAATATGTTATTTATAATGATCAAATTTGACCATTAAGCTGTCATGTTGTGTTAAAATAATCAATATCACTTACTAATATCGTATTGCTAATACATGTACACCTTTTTTACCCTGACCATTTGATATTGGGACTGTGACAATGATCTGGCTAAACTCTAACTCAATGGATCTTTCCAGTGTGTTTTGTTTCCAATTAGAAATGTTATTACGCTTGATCTCTTTCAAAATATTTGTACCCGGAGACCTTATCGCTCCTAATTTGTTTCACTATGTTACTGAGTTTGGTTTGGATTGATTGTATTAACATGGCATGCCAGCTTTTAAGTGGTCATGCAGGACAGGTTTTGTATTGTTCATAAAATCTACTTTCAACAGGAAACACCTTTGGAGCCACTAGACGGTGGTTCTTTAAGACCACCTATGTTAACCCTTTAACATTCAAGCCGGCCAAAAAATGGCTTTTGCAGTGTTCATGAGAAATGTTCATTTGCAGACCAAGAGGAGACTATTTTTGAAAAAATATCACTGGAATAACTGGCTCGATAACTGAGGTAGTCATTCCCATGGTAAATTTTCTAAATAATCTCTTGGTCTGCAAGCAGATATCTTCTATGAGAAATCGATATTTTATGGAACAAATCGTAGGTTTAACTTATTAAACCTCTATATATTAACCCCAATATGGCAATGAACCTTTCCATTTTTAGCTATGCCCCGCCCATCTCTAGCTAAGCTCACCCCAACACCTCGCTCTTGTTGGGGTCGATAGATCCCTAAACTCCATGACTCAATTTCCAGAAAACTATACAGGTAAACGGTTGAATATTTTGAAACTAATTTGATTGGGTGCTGTTGCTATGACAGCAACAGTGCCTAGTCAAATTAGTTTCAAATATTCAACGTTATGTTTATTAAATATAAAGACACAATTCGTACAACAACGCTTGACACATCATCAATTAAGCGTTCATGACATTGTTGATTATGACATCATGCTACACGTCACATAGTTGATTATGACATCATATGATGGATGGATAAACTCGAAAGGTTCATTAGTAGCAGGATTAACTGTTTTGTGGCTTTAACCATTTCAGCGATAAATTCCTGATATTTTTATTTTCAAGGTCCACTACAGGAAATCTGTTTAATATTTTGAAATTAATTTGGCATGGAGCCGCTGCTACCTAAGGCGGCTACAGCTCCTCCCAGTCAAATAAATTTCAAAATATTCAACTGAATAAATTGTATATCGTAAAGGATTAATAATATGAATGGTAATATGCTTTTTAAGGTGATCGCTTGATTAATATGACGTGTGTTAGTGAATATTGCGCTGTTGTAATAACACATGATGGTCAGTGCTTCCCGGGGACATATGATGGTCACTGTTTGCTGGCGTGGTACATGGTAACACCGTTGGTCATAGCTTGTTGCCAGAGTGCATTGTTGTTGCATTGCATTAGCAAATGAATATGCAGTGTTTCGGCAATGTAATCATGGCGACTAGCAATATCGTTATTTCATCAATATTGTCTTGTAATCTTCCAGGAACCGCTTCTTATTGCTTCAATCAGTCATGTCAGTGTTGTAATTCTTTCATCACAATTTGTCTGGTTTTTTCATATTAAATGATTGAATCACCATAGATGTACATCAATAATATTATATATGATTATTCACATGCTTTATTTGATATATATGCAAGATCTGACTAGAGCCACCTGCAACATAAGAGGGATGCATTTCTATCAAAGATCCGCCCACCTTTACGCATGTTGGAATCAATTTATATACTTTGCATCTTCAATTCCCAGAATCATAATTTCAAGGTACCTATAAAGGTAAACTGTTGAATATTTTGAAACTAATTTGGCTGGATGCTGTCGCTGCCTACGGCGCACTGTCAAATTAGTTTTAATATATTCAACAGCATGTTTATTAAATAGGGGACATAGAATTTGTCCACTCGACAAACAGTTCAGTGTCCATGACGGAGCTAGATACGTCATTCATTATACATTTTGATTGTTACCGGGGTTACGGTTAGTTAGGAAGTCATATAATTGAGTAACAGATCAGATCCCTCCATTACTAAACAGTCGATCAGGATGTGTTATATATGCACAATGTATTTTAAAATGTGCAGTCATTCCAGTGGTAAATTTTCAAAAATAATCTTGGGCTGCAAATTGACATTTCTCAAGACCACTGGTGAAGCTGTTTTTGGCTGGTATGAGTGTTAATGAGTTAAGAAGCATATAGTTACATGCACGATAATAACAAAAGCTCATAAATCATCAGCGAGTGTGCGGAACCTGCAACTGCAGTGACCCAGAGGAAACCATCAAACACGTATTGTAACTGTCCAAATTTCTGTCCAGAAAAGGGCTGCGTTCTGGCGCAAGGCCACAGACCTGTACAGCAAACTTAATGGTGCGCATGACTAGCTCCATAAATGGTGCGCATGACTAGCTCCATAAATGCAACGAGTATCATTGTATAAGATTGTCATGTAGGTGAATGCAACAACAACAACAAATCAGTGAGTGTTAGTATATCAAGCCTGGAAATAAGGTGCCTGTCAAGGTCATTGTCAGGCACCAAACTATCAAATGTTAGGCAGTCTTGCTGGTTCCCGACATTGTGTCAGGTACCTATTTAAACAGTCCCAGTAGTTTCAGTGTACGACAAAAGAATATGCATACAAGTGTTGACAAAGCCATAAAATATTCATCTACCTAAGGTGTATCACGATCATTATAACACATGTTTAGTTGCTTTTTGACATGTTTCTAATAAGTTCAAGTAAAGAATATGTAGAAGTAGAATAGTGATAACAAGCAGCAAATTCTGGATGGCCGGTACTAAGTAGCTGGTGCCTGACAAAGTGTTGGACACTGTTGAGAAAGTTATTTCCAGGTCTGAATATATCATGATCATTATCTTTCTTAAACAGGCAGTGCAGTTAGTGGTGTGTGAGTGGCTATTACAGACAAGAACAGAGTTATGGCAGAGACTGCAGGATGAGAGCGAGGCGCAAACAATGGCGGCCGCTCAGTCAGAGTTGACTGGATTCCAGAGAGATCTGGCGACGTTACGGAGACTAGCACAAAATAACAAATCGGCCTTAAACAAGGTCAGTATTAAAATATGTTAATTCTTTCCACTATAAATTCCCTGTATCTGAATATCACGGCAGGTCAATGGAAAAGCTCGTGAATATTTTGAAATTAATATGACTGGAAGACACTGCCTTAGGCAGCAATGGCTTCCGGTGAAATTAATTTCAAAATATTCAAAATAAATTTTATATCATAAAGAATATACTTTTTCATAGATTTGTCAATGAAAGGGTTAATCTGAATTAACACAACTCTACAGGCCAGATATGACGAATTCTAGGTGATGAAACAATAATTGTATTAATATTTTGAAATTAATTTGGCTGGATGCGCATTGCTACTTTACATAAAGTTGTAATTTGTTATAGTCAAATTAATTTCAAAATGTTCAACCTGCGTTGAGATGAAAATACTGGGGAAAATGTTCAGTATTCAACTTTACTGTAAAGAATCACCTTGGAGAATGCGGTTACTATTAATGACAAGTGAACTACCGTAGGAAATGTGGTGATAAGATGCTGTATCTAACCGTTTTCTAAGGCAGGGAGTTAAAAGCTGTTGTAATGAAGCATATCTTGGCGAGAAAGGTCAGCTTTAACTTGCTGTCGGTTAGCCTTTTTCATGTCGAATACTTGAACATTAGACTAGATCAAAACTATTGCTATTGATACTGTTTAATTATATAATAATCAAGTCATGCTTCTACTTATTTACCTTTAGTAACCAGTCATGAATTTTGCATAGATACCCATTGCACTTACATAACCATTGTCAGTGTGCAGGCCTTTTGTGAAAATTTACCACTGAAATGACTGGCTCACTTATCAAGCCAGTCATTCCATTTATAAATTTTCAAAAATAGCTTCTCTTGCCCTGCAAGCTCGTTTCCGCAAGAACATTGCAGAAGCCGTTTTTGGCACGCTTAATTATTAAATCCTTAAGTAATCGACTATACCTAATGTACTTTTGCAATAAATAGAATAGAATGTTTTAGTTATTGTCTAAATCCTTTTTGTTTAAAGGTATTCCTACATGAAGCAACAGCACGCTTGATGGCAGGAGCCAGCCCCACAGCTACTCAACAACTACTTGACAGAACAGTGCGTAGACGACATCGGCAACCACACAAACATACAGGTTGGTGTGCTTACTTAACTCTTCAACCCTCAAACCGCTCAAAAACAGCGTCCACAGTGGTCTTGAGAAATGTCCATTTGAAGACCAAGAGAAGACTTTAATTTATCAATGGAATGACACTTTAAATGGTCAAGACGGCCAAAATGAGCCTCAGCAGTGCTCTTGGGAAATATCCCTTTGCAAGCTAGGAAAAAACCTTTTGAAAATTTACCACTGGAATAGCGTATCGAGCCAGTCATTTCTGTGGTAAATTTTCAAAAGGTTTTGTCCTGCAAATGGACAGAATCATTCACTAAGTTATTATTTCAAATTTCCTGGCAAA
The DNA here is from genome assembly GCA_034401795.1 of Chaetoderma sp. LZ-2023a. Lineage (NCBI taxonomy): Eukaryota > Metazoa > Mollusca > Caudofoveata > Chaetodermatida > Chaetodermatidae > Chaetoderma > Chaetoderma sp. LZ-2023a. The sequence continues at coordinate 104,575,866 of CM067366.1, forward strand.
TCGTGACGATTAATGGGCTAATAACAACGAACTATATTTTTATAAAACAAGTGAATAAATGGCTTTAAATTCTACTTTCTTGATCTCGACAGGTGATACGTCATCATCTTCTGATACAGAGAGCGGTGATGGTATGGAGCGTGAGCAGGCTACAGCACTGCTACTCGCTTGCCGTCATCTTCCTTCTCCGCTTCTCAGTGCACCTGGTTCCCGGTCACACTTACTCAGCCAGGCAACGCGGGCGTACGAGAAGCTAGGCGATCGACGTTCTGTCCAGTTGTGTCATCGTATACGACAAAAACTCGAAGAGGCGGAGTCAGAATCCCAGACATGTTACCAGGTGTCTAGTCTCAGCACTGATCCGATGTATGCTGTCAGTGTTGCTAGTTAGCCATTTAATGGTCAAATCTTTTAAAGAAATTTCACTTTTCTCATGGCGTTTGTTAGAAAAAGTCTATTTACAGACCATTTCTAAACAATACTGCAAAAGCTGGTTATGACTGAAGGGATTTTACCACTGGAATGATTAACTTGGTTATTTGGCCAATCATTCAAATGGTAAAATCAAAAATAGTCTTCTCTTGGCTATCAGAGAGACATTCTTCATGACCACTGCAGAGGCCAGTTTTGCTCTGCTTGACAATTCACCTACCCATCATATGATGTCATAATGAACTGTGTGATGTATACAATGACATCATAATGAATGACGTCTACAATGACATCATAATGAATGACGTCGATAAGTACGTCACGAACACATTTGAAGACGGTCTGTGCGTTGTTGTACAAATTGTTTGCCTTTACTATTTAATAAATATTCTGTTGAATAGATTGAAACTAATTTGACTGGGTGCTGTTGCTGCCATAGGCAGCAACAGCACCCAGTCAAATTATTTACTAAATATTCAACAGCTTCCCTGTTTAGTTTTCAGGAAATTGATAGCTAGGGAATTCGGGGATCGATCAATCCCAACACGGTGAGGTGTGGGTGGAGCTTAGCTAGTGATGGGTGGGGCATAGCTAAACATGGAAATGTCCATTAGAGGAGTAAAAAAAGCATAGACAAGGGACTCATATTTCCAAATATGCCTAGAGAATATTTTAGAAACCAAATGACTGATATTGATGGCTTATTTTCCACTGTTAACCCTTTCATGATGAAAACCGGCTACTGTAGTGATCTTGAGTAATGTTCATTTACAGGTCAAGAGAAGTGTTTTTGAAAATTTTAATACGTAAATATTTTGATTTCCTTGACCAAATTTAAGCATTTGAGAGCAGCATTCATACAATATTTTCTCATTTCGCTTGTAAATTACCATTTTCAATCATTCATTAGTCCCCTTTGTTTAGTGAATAATATCACCAATTATTTGACTATTACCAGGAGGTTTTATTCAAGTGTTCAGAGCACATTTGTATAGTTATTCATTATTTAATTTTACATAATTATTTCATATTTTCTTTACACGGTAACACGTTTCTAAGTATATATCTTAAAAAGGAATAAGTATGTAAAATTTTAACTCAATGACAACTTATTAAATTTGTGATATATTCATTTTTATTCATGATGGTAATTTCGCAGTCATTTCATTTATTCAATTGTCACATTTTCTAATATCACTGTCAGATTTGAAATTCCTTTGTCCACATATACATGCTGTACCTGTCAAAGTTCTCATTGACCCTTTAACAGTCAAAACCGCATTCTGCAATGAGAAATGTCTGTTTGCAGACCAAGAAAACACTATTTGAAAATTTACCATGCCTGGCTCATCATATCAGTGATACATTTCAAAGTCTTCTTGACTTACAAATAGATATTTTCTAAGAGAAGATTAAAATGTTCTTGAACAAATGAGGTTAAAGAGGTAATCATGTTACAGCTGAACTCCTGGAACCCATAGTTAAACAGAGTTCAATATGAAACCTTTTGAGTATTTTGAAAAGATTGCCTGAAATTTTGAATTATTTTTTCAAGCAATCTTTTAATTAAACATCTTTTAAAATGTTGACCAGTTAAAGAGATTCATAATAGCCAGGTAGACCATACTATGTTAGCTCTGCCCATCGGATAACATTTTGAAAGGGATCTCGACTTCAAAAAGGTGTGCCATCAGGTTGATGATAAATTTCAAGTAAGCGTTTTCGTTTTGAGCATTACAGTAACCTGAGTCTTAGGGTGTTCATTCAAACGTGTCCACCATAGCTCTTGGCTGTATAGAATGTACATTTCATCTGTATACAATAAGACCGTCGCCTGATTTCTCATGTAAGCTTATTTTCCGGTGAAATAAGTTTCGATTTTAGACGAGTAAAAACGTTCTTGATACATTAAATACTTGTTAGTGACTAATTTATGCGTGAGTTTATTCATATTTTCTTCATGTAATGGCCCTTCCCATTTTTAGTACTTCTCGTGCTCTATATACTAGTAATCATTGTTATAATTTATTAGCCCACCTGGCCAGAATGGCCAAGTGAGCTTATGCCATGGCGACCGTCCGGCCGTCAACTTTTTTCTTTAAACGACTTCTCAAGACCCACTGGGCCGATTTTAATTATATTTGGCAGGAAGTATCCTTAGGGCATAGGGATCCAAGTTTGTTCAAACAAAGCTGATCGGCCAATTTGGCCGGTGGCCATCTTGGATTTTGGCCCATTTTAGGAAATGACTTTAAAATCTCTGAAACTGCTTAGTGGATCGATTCAAAACTCGAAATATCATATAGGGCAAGAGCTGAACCAAGTTTGTTCGAAGGAACTTGATTGGCCAAATGGTTCGGCAGCCATCTTGGATGACATAGTTTTTGTGAAAACGACTTATTCTGCAGAACCGCTGAACGGATCGGGCTGAAATTTTGAGGATATGATTGTGGACTAAGGGCCATTAAAGTTTGTTCATGGGAAGTTGATCGGTAAAAAATATGTCCACCGTGGACCATCAGATTTTAGCGTGTTTGGCTCCCATATTCAACTTTATTTTTTTTGATGGATTTTGAAGCCCTAATTGGTTTTCTTATCTCCGGTTACTTGTCAGTCAGCTGATGCCCCCATCCGTCTTCTGTATGTCCATCCATCCATCTGTCTGTCTCACCGACAATGGTGGCTCATTTTGTTATTTCTTGACGGATTGACACCAAACTTGCTCACAATGTTAATGTCAGCATCTAATATCTGTGTTGTGACAATGAAACTGATAGGACGTCAAATGCCAGAGTTACCACTCTTTAAATATTTGCAGTCTCACTTTCATAGGGCAAATATAGGTTTGTTTCCACTGTCCATTGATTTATCACTATGTCAGATTTTATTGCCAAACTAGATATTAAATTCCAATTAACGCATTAACCTTTCCAATACTGCCGAAATATTTAAGATATGTATTATGTGCTCTGACATCTATGCTCTTAAAAATATTTTGAAATGTATTTGATTGAAAGTTGTTGCTGCCTTAGGCAGCAGTGAAAGTTGTTGCTGCCTAAGGCAGCAATGATTTCAGTCAAATTATTTTTTAAATCGACTCCAGCTCACCCTACCTCTGCTGCTAACTTGGTGATTCAGCCAGATGGGCATGTGTTAAATGGATTGTGTGGTGGTGGGGAATAACCCGCTATAAAGACTACCTACCTGCCTTTAGAGACCATTTTCTTCAATTGTATTTAAACCTCTAATAACCGTCTGACTGAGTTTTTGCAGACGACATATTCCAAAGGTTATATCTCTGAACCTGATAAATATATTGAAAACAATTGGACTGAAATTGTTGGTGTCGAATTGTTTTCAAAATATTCAACAAGTGAAGAGCTTTTGAAAATTGAAATTATTGGCTGTACTGGCTTGTAGCAGTGAGACAGTTAAAAAAACCAGGTGTAGTTAGCACTGATATCATCTATTTTTACTTAAACATTGTTTAAAATCACTAATGCAAAAAAACAGTCCAGAGATTGTTGTCAATATCTCGAAAACTAAACCATTTGACTGAAAGTCATTGGAAGTGACACCGATGGATGTAAAACTTAAGTAAGATTACTTGAAATGCCAATGTTCCCGGTGAGCGATACAGGCCCATTGGGCCTCTTGTTGATATTATGATGTGTAAATATTTGTAAAAAGTAAAGATGACCATGTTGTTAGATATCTTTTCTACATTGTGGAAATAAATATTAATTATTTTTAACAAATTTGTTTGTTAAATTTCATCGGATTCCTCAAACCACAACAACATGTTGTCGTCCCATGTCATTCTCATAATGATATTAACCCTTGAATTTGTTCAAGAAAAGTTAAATTTTCTCATAGAAAATATCCACTTGCAGACCAAAGTGAAGCCTATTTTTTATCATTTTTCCACGGGAATGACTGGTTTGGTTATCGAGCCACTGTCCAGTGATACTTTTTAAAAAATAGTCTTCTCTTGGTCTACAAATGAACATGTCTCAAGACCACTGCAGAAGCCATTTTTGGCTGATATGAGTGTTAAAGGGTTAACAAAATTCAACTTTTTACGTTTTAGACTAATTCTATTCGATACGCTTTTGTACATAAATGTGCGAAAACTTGTCAAAAATTAATATTAGTCCAAAAGATACCATATTTGAATTCTGTTTATAAATAATTAGATATATCTTGAAAGCTGTTCTAAACAATTTACAGAAATCTATACAGGTAAGCTGTTGAATATTTTGAAACTAATTTGACTGGCCCATGGCAGCAACAGCGCCCAGTCAAATTAGTTTCAAAATATTCAACAGCATGTTTCTTATATAGCAAAAACATACAATTCACACAATGTGTCAGACTATTACGCGTTAAAGACAGGCTTAATTGAATCATTCATGATGTCATGATTATGATGTCAGCACACACGATTTATGAATTATTCCCCCTGAAATTCATCAATGGTTACTTGTCCAGTCCAGATCTGAAAGATTTTTATCCTGTACGTGAAATTTTCTTAAAGTAAACTTTAGGTGGAGATGTGTCATGAATTTGTTTCAGCGAGATTCGTCCATATTTACCATATTTGTTCCCCCTGTAAGGTTAAAATTAATCAAAGATGAGCGTATTGAGTTTTGATTGAATCTCAAAACAAGCGCTATCTCATGAAAGCCGATTTGCATGACCATTTTGGATATTGCATCCGGACCAACTGCGGAAGAGATCCTCCACACATCATGTGCTTCAAAAGTTTTAAATCATTCTCTTAAAGCTACAGAGAGACCAAATATCAAGAACGGAACATGAGGCCGATTACACACCGGTGTGTGCGGTACGCCCTGTCATAAAGTAGAAAACTGTCTAATCAGAATGCCGCATTTCACACTTAGACCGTACTTAGGCACCCTAGTGTACCTGAAGCTCTCCTGACATGTCAACCCTAGGAAATATTGCTAACATGTAGGACCAATGCCTGTCCATTTTTGCTGCGCGTAACGCAACAGGATTCTGTGTATTTATTTAGATGGAATCCTTCGAGCAACAAGCACTTAGCACAGCCACAGGCCCCCCCCCCCCCCCCCCCCCCCCCCCCCAAAAAAGAAAATTTCTGATACCGGTATGTGAATGACACGTTCACATGCCTCCGCCACTACAGCATCCAACATTTCACTGATCACCTCAACAGTATCGACCAATGCGTCAGTGATTCCGGAACTACCAAACTTGTACAGAAAACCCACACACATCAATATCTAAATTTTCACTCTAATCACCATTTGGAACACAAAAGGTCAGTCGTCAGAACTCTATTTCACCCCGCAGACTCCATCATCACAGAAACATCAGACAAAAAAGAACCATCACATCCAACAGTCTCCTGACCAACGGTTACACTTCGTGAATGAGAAACCCCCCCCCCCCCCCACCTCATAATAAACAACCAGCCGTCAAAAAACTCAATAGTCAGACTTCCGTAGATCAAAGGCCTATTAGAACACCTTGACAAACTTCAGACAACACTACATCAAAACCTACCACATGCCCATCAACACCTTAAGATCACAATTAGTAAGACCCAGAGAAACTGACTACAGATGAGCACTCTGGAGTCATCTACAAGGTTGGAATGTGACCAATGTGAGGGTACATATATAGGCGACACCAAAAGGCCTCTCAGCACCACAGTCAAAGAACATCTTAAAATCAATTCCAACTCAACTGTGGCAGAACACACAAAATCCACTGGCCATGTCATCCCTGCCAGCTGTGCCTCGGTTATCAACATCGAGACCAACTTATTTAAACGGAAAGTTAGAGGCCATAGAAATCTACAAGCATCAACCAACCATGAACCGAAATGAGGGCTACCATATACCAGCAGTCTACCAGTCCATGCTGTCACATGACTCCACAGGAACTGACCACAGTGACATTGCTAGCGACCGTCAGCTAGTGCTAATGAAGTGTCCGAGATGGTCACGAAAGCTACACTCAATTTCTACATCCCGTAGAGGTAGCTAATTTTTCCTTATTATAGTTACAGACTGATCTATGTACTACTAGAAAATTAAGAATAATGTAAAACAAGACATCAGTGTTACACTGACAGGATATTGGCATTTTTCATTTACAACCAAATCTCGCTTTGTATGAAGATCACAATAACCTTGACCTCAAAAGTCTGAATGGCGGTGCTGCTACTACTAGTCGAGGTAACTATCACGTGCTTAGTTCCAATAATTTTAGCAATTCTGAAATAAAGGCCAAACTGTTAGTCTACATTTTATACAAATATTACAATGACTGTGACCTCTGATCTCTATATCATTGTACTTCATCACTTGCTATACGTAAACATGTGACCTTGTTAAATTCAAGTAGGGTGAATCAATCCCGAGATAAGACATGTTGAATTAAGACTGAAAAAGTCTTGTGCCATGGGCACAGTGAACTTGAACTGACCTCAATAGGATTGTGCTGCATCTGGTTGGTGTATGTAAACATGTGTCAATGTTTAGTCACAATAGGCTGAACCAGTCCTTAGATATAAAATGATATGTTAAACAAAACCAAAAATTTAACCGGAAACGGTGGAGTATTATACCAAGGTCAATGTGATCTTAACCGCAATATCATTGTTCCATCATTTCAATATATGTAATCATGTGTCCAAATTTAGTTGCAATATGGTGAAGTCATTATATAAGCCGCTATGTTGAACTTAGGGTTGCACGATTATTCACTTCATAATCGCAATCATTTAAAAAAAAAATCGCGATCATACGATTAATCATGAACTATATTAACTACGTCAATGCTGCTTAGAGAATGTTATTATGCTACTCCAGATTGTAAGCGAGCAGTGTTTCACAAGCGTAAAAGTGTCTTGACAAAAATTTCAACATGGCGATTACATGATTATTTCATTTTATAATCGTCCACGATCATTTTGAATTATATAATGGCGATTAATCGAAAAATTGTGCAACCCTAGTTGAACTTGGTCATAAAATAGTTTTATACCAAGGTCACATTGACCTTGAACTTTGATCTCCTGACCTCAATGCCATTGTGCTCCATCCCCTAAATATAAGGAAGCATGTGACCAGGTTTAGTCCCTATGGGAACCAATCCTGAGATAAGACAATATGTTGAAATAAACCAGAACCATAACCATAAAATATTGAGTTTTATAATAAGGTTACATTGACCTTGAATTTTGACCTCAATATCATGTGCTCCATCCTCTTGATATCAGGAAGCATGTGACCAAGTTTAGTCTCTGGGGTCAACCGATCCGGAGATAAAAGACAATGTGTTGAGCTAAACCAAAAATTTTACCTTAAAAGCAATTTTTATCAAGGTCACAGTGACTTTGACATCATGACTTCTATCATTGTGCTTCATCCACTTGATATAGGGGAGCATGTGTCAAAGTTTAGTCCCATTCGGATGAACCGATCCTGAGATATAAACTTAACCGAGATTGGACGCTGACAAACAAACAGAGTAGCGGAACCCATTGATATATTGGTGAAAAATAGAATTTTCACCAACAAAAACAGAAAATATTGAATATAGGGATAAAAATCAGAACTATACAGCCTTAACTACATTTATTTTGCAATTAGCAACACACAAAAGTAATGCCAAGTATTGTGTAACAAAGCGTAACAAGGCCAGTGGCAGATGTGACTGCAGCACACTGGCAGAACTAGTCACCTACGGATGAGTCAAGCAAAAGCCATGGTCAGGGTTTCCAGGCCCCACAGTACCGCATATGGTCACAACTGACCACAGATAGCACTGATTACAGCCTGACACCTTTGCATGCTGTCAATCAATGATCGGAAGCGAATTTGTTGGGTGTTGGCCCACCACCATCACCCCCCCCCCCCCCACCCCCGGTATGTGTGGTTGTGCATAATCACCCATTAGAATAAATGCTGGCCCTATTGCACCAGCACAACACTGGACAAAAGGCTGGAGAACATATATACTGAGCCAAAAAAGTTTAGCAACAGTGAAGTTTGGTTTGTTGTATTAAAACTATGCATCCATTTATAACCAAATTTGCAGGCATATTTCGTCAATGTAATGTCTCGCTGATCATGAAGAAATACAAATCATTTCTTGCATTTCTCGGCCGCACGCTTACTGCATGTGAAAATGCATTTTTCATGCACTGACCTACATTGGCAGGTAGCGAAGGCAAAAATTCACCATATTGCAAAAGCAGATAACGAACGTTAACAGAAAACGCTTAAAAGTTTACCCTACCGAACATGGGCCGCCGCCCAGGGCTACCCGAAAATCAGCACCATGAAGCAATGGGAAGACTCGCTGCTGGGAAGAGCGTTCGCGTTGTTGCTCGACATTTTAATGTTCACGCCTCAACCATTTCCCGTCTCCGCCAACGTGAGCAGGAAACTGGACATGTTAATGACCAACCACGATCTGGCAGACCGAGAGCAACAACACCACGAGAATACCACTACTTAGTGACATCATCACGACGTCACAGGTTTGAGACTGCGCCGCAAACTGTCCTGTAATTTGCGCACTGCTACCGGCACTACAGTGCATGCACAAACTGTGCGAAACAGACTCCATGATGCTGGACTGATGCCCGTCGTCCACTTGTTGCTGTTCCGCTTACAGAGCGTCACATCGAGAATCGGTTTGCATGGGCAAGAACTCATCAGCGATGGCGTGCTCAACAATGGAGCCACGTTTTGTTCAGTGATGAGTCGAGGTTTTGTGTGGATGTCGCGGATGGTAGGCAACAGATTGGGCGACGTTTAGGAGAACGGTATGATGCAGCCAACATCCTTCAGCACAACAGATTCGGTAGCGGCAGTGTCATGGTGTGGGCTGGAATCCATGAAAATGGCAGAACAGATCTTATTGTGATTCACGGAAATTGAATGGCTCAACGTTACTGTGAAGAAGTTGTCGCCCCTGTTGTCATCCCTTTTATTCAGCATCATGCAGACTTTATGTTCCAGCAAGACAACGCCCATCCTCATTCAGCTAGGGTCACCAGAGATTTCCTTGAGGCTAACAATGTTCCGGTGTTGGACTGGCCAGCGCGATCACCGGACCTGCCTCCTATCGAACATGTGTGGGACATTCTTGGCCGTATGGTGCGTGAGAACCATCCACATTTTCACAACGTGCGGGAGCTGGAAGCTGCACTGCTCCAGGAAAGGGATGCGATTCCTCTTCGTGACATCAGGTGCTTAATTCGAAGCATGAGAAAGCGATGTACGGCGGTGGTTAATGCGCGCGGAGGTCACAACCGGTATTGACAGCTCAGTGTCATTATTTAAATTTGACGCTTCCGTTGAATCATGCTGTGTTAAAGGCGCGATGCTAGCATTACAGTAACAAGAGACTGTTGTTCAAATCGGAAAATGACCTATCAATTAAATAATATATTTGAATCAATTTATTGTTTTTGTTAAATAACATTTATACAGTAATATTCTCAGTGTTGCTAAACTTTTTTGGTTCAGTATATATACCTCTCGCCAGTCAGAGAGCCACTGTGGATGCAGTACAGGTCTGAATGTCCACCAGCACTAATGTCACTCCACACATGACTGATCCTCCACCTTCATGGTCATATCCACCACATTGGCATTTGCAAATATTTTATTTGCACTTCGCCAAACACGAACACATTCATTATGAAAGTCCAAGTAGAATCGTGACTCGTCTGTGACCAATACAACTTCTCATTGAGCAAGAGTCCAGTTAAGATGTTCTCGACTCTATTCCAGTCTCGCTTGATAATGCCTTTCACCCCAGGGTACCCTCACAGCAGGTCTGCAGTCACTCAAACCACTGGCATGCAGTCTGTTTTCTAACAGTCTCAGTTAATATTTTCAACCGTATCACGGCTCTAAAATAGTTTCACAATACTGTAGCATTGGTGGTTTGGTTTCGGGTGACACAGAACCTGTCCTATGGTTGTTTGGTAGCCCTCACACAGCCTCCACCTTGATGTCTGTTCACTTGATAGGTCTGCTGATACCAGTTCTAAGCCCTGGAAATGACACTGACTGATTCCAAGGGAAACGGCTATTGTCAGGGGAAACATTGACTTCATCCTTTTGAAAACTGTTGAACCACAGATCACGGATCTCTCTGGCCACACAGATTTCATCTGACCAAAAAACTTTAGGTATGATGCGACGTATCACTGATGTTGCTCTTCCTCCGTGGTTCGGCGCCACAGAGTAGACCATCATTTTCTTTAGCTCTATGCTTTGTTAGGATAGGTATGTGTTGGATTCATTAAAAAATATATTCTCATTTCAACTAACTCATTTATTCTATCGGGAGTAGTTTGCCAGTGATTTTCTTTTCCTCGTCTATGATGTCCACGTCGCCAGCATATTCAATGTCTGGGTAATATAGCCTCCTATTGGAGCGAGGTTTGGAGTCTTCTATCTTAAAGGCATCAATGAGCAAAATTTCATGCATATTGGTGACAATGCCCCTTCTGAAAAAATGTTGATCAACTTTCGCAAATACTTGCTATAGATGAACGGGCAAACTATGCATTCCACAATTCAGTGTGAATTCGGTCAGTATTCCCTGGTCACCACATTGCTCTCCCACTCAGCAAAATACTGGATGAGGATGTGTGCACTTGACTCGGAAACACTTGTCTTTCAATCCTATGTGGATTCATATTTATCTCCTGACAAAGCTAACTGGGCCTCCTCTCCTGGATGAAAATCTTATGGACTAATTTTGAGCTTGAAAATATATGTCCCAGTCAAGGTGCACATTGTAAAACTAATGCACACAAACTTCTCAAACACGCTATGGAGGGTCAATATCGCTCAAATTGGCATTCCCATTTTAATATGGATGTTTTACAATCAGTTCAGTTTACGTATATCCCTCCTATGTACAGGAGCACCTCCGATTGGAGTATAAAAGACCACCGGCTCACGTACACAATTCAGGTCAATCTCATTTGTCTTAACTGTTCGTATATGGTTTAGTGTGTATAGATACTGTCGAATCAAAGCTTCTATTCTGGTAAGGCAGGGACAGGACTCCCTCACACTTGTCAGGTAGATGGATGGATCCAGAAGTAACGAGGTTATTGTTTTGATATGAGTCCAAACATGATGAGTTAGCGGAGTACACATATCACACAGGTTCGTCTGGATTAAAGGCAGGTATTTTCGCCTAGCGTCTTCCATGGCACTGCACGTGGACAGCAAATGTGTGCTGTCTTCTGGTCTATCATGACACAGGAGGCAGGTAGGACTAACCGTGTGCTTGTTGAACTTGGCTCTATTCGATTGCAGGATGTAGCAGCCCGTTAGGAGCCGCACACCTACAGAGAGAGAGAGTGCGGATATCGCGAGGACATGTAGTTAGTGATTCAACAGATGGATGTGGAGTCATACAGCTGGCTGGGTACGCGTGAAGATACTGCAGTGTCGAATATAACTGTGATTGCTGATGTAGTTTGGTGGACCATAGCTCATTTATGCGTGTCTTTACGATCCTCTTCCAGGGTCCTTTGTCAGGTAGGTTTTCAATAAGGTCGTGAATGGATGGTAAATTGTATTTAGCTAGAATGCTGCGTATATCAGCGAACCAACTGTTTTGGAAGAATCCTTTCATGATAGTTTGACGGACTGCGATATGGAAGAGAATGCTTGCTGGATCTGATATGATGTTTCTGAAGAGAGTAAGCTTCTGTGAGTCGATACGTCCTTCAATAGGCAGTGTGCCATGGAGAAGATATGGTGATGGATATGCTACTATTTCTGGTAACCCAAGGATCTGAATGAGCGTTCTATGGAAATATTTCTCCATCAGTTGCAGCTCTGTTTTATTTGGAAGTAGAACGTCCATGCCGTGCAAGAGGATCGGGAGTACGTTGATCTCGAGGAGATGCAGAGAGACAGTTGGCGTTATCCCATTGATGCCATGCAACCCAGCACCCATCAGTGAATATGCCGCTCTTCTGGCCTTTTTTATGTTTTCCTCTACTGATACCTTGGCAGTCAATAGACGATCTGTTCGCTGTATACCTAGATGGGAAGCCTGTCCTGGAGTTGTCAACTCTTTGCCGTTCAGTAAGACTGCTGGTTTCTGGGATTTACAGTCAAACAGGAGAGCACATTTAGTGGGTTGAAGCTCATAGAATTCATGGGTACTGTGATGGTGCGCAATGTCTAGCAGTGTCTGCATTTGGAATTCGTCGTTTGCAATGAGGCTGACATCATCTGCACATGTTGGAGAAGGACACGATATGGTACTGATTCTAACAGTGTTATCTGTTGCGTCCAGATGATTCAGCAGATCATTGATATAAAGGTCCGTAGAGAGGATCCCACCTTGTCTTACACCTTGAAGGAATGGGAGCTCGCTGGAATATTCGCCTGCCCATTTGACCTTCGTTGAGGCATTTCTATGCAGATCCGTAATGAGAGTCCAGAGAGCACCATCGATCCCTGCGAAATATAGCTTTCGTGCCAGGCTGGCATGATTGACCACGTCAAATGCAGTTTTGGCGTCTAGGAGTGCGACATACGAGTCTAGGTTTTTGGATCTGGATTCAATACAAGCCTCCTGGACCAGCAGAGCACTATACATTGGAGATATCTTAGCAGTAAATCCATATTGAAGTGGGTGTTGAGCATCAAGGATTGTTTGCTGGATACGTAGCTTTAGGATCATCTCTAGCATCTTACATACTGAGGATGTGACGGTTATGCCCCTGTACGATGTAGCCAAGTTGTGATCACCCTTCTTTTTGTACACTGGAGTCAGTATGCCTGCTTTCAGGACAGTTGGGATAACTTTCAACCGTGCAATGGCATTGAGAATGTGTGTGAGCAGAAGTATAATCATGTGTCCTCCTTCTTTCAGATGCTCAGCTGTAATCCTGTCAGAGTCTGAGGCTTTCCCACTATTAAGGCGATTGACAGCATGCTCAACCTCTAGATATGTGAATGAAGGGAGATCTGGCTCGAGGCGACATATGTCCTGTAGAATAATTTCGTCGAACTCGACTTCAGCTTTTCTGGTGGCATTTACAGAAGTATTAGGTGTTCCCAGCTGTTGGAAGTGAGAGAACCACCCATCTAGAATCTCATCCTTAGGGAAGAGTGTCTCATGGACTTTAAGTTCAGTCAGTCTTGGGGTCTTGGTACTGCGCTGCCGACGAATTAGCTTGAAAAAGAGTTTCTTGTCACTGGTCTTTGCTTCTAGTAGCGTTTGAATGTCAGCATCGCGTTTTCTGGCTGCAGATCTCCGCTGTGCTCTGCGCAACTCTTTTGCTGATTGATGACGCCGTGCTGATACTAGGTCATGTTTATCGCCTTGCTCATTGCAGGCTTTCCAGGGGTGGAATGCTTTTTTTGATTCGGCCACTGCCCTCGCGATCTCATCATTCCATAGACGGAATGGCTTTAATGGTGTGATGGTAGTAGTTGGAGAAGAAATCTCAGCTGCAGATTGCAGAGTATCTCGTAATTTGCTGTAAGTGCTACATAGATCAAGCATGCTGTTTATTACTGGATTGTAATCAAGGAGTGCCTTCTCGATATGTTCTCTATATAGCGGTAGGTTGACCTCCCACTTGATGCGTGGTTTTATACAGGTTTCTGGCTTAGAGATCGATTCCTGAGATGCTACTGTAATGTTAAACACACCGATGATCGGGTCGTGATCAGAGCAATTAGTGGCTGATTCAACTCTGCAGATATTGGTACATGTTTGAGGGAGGAAGTCCGACAGAAGGAAATAGTCAACTGTGGAGCTGCCACAACCATTTACATGAACAAAGGTTGGGCCCTGCGTCCTGTAGTCAAGGTTTTGTTCGCGCAAAAAATCATGCATCAGATGTTGTCGCTTGAGCTTGATCTCCGTACTCAAGTCGCAATTGAAATCGCCTGCGAGAAGTATGTGATGAGAAACGCTATATTTCTGGTAGATTTCATGCAACTGGTCTAACATTTCTGCAAATTTCTGTTTGGCCTGCGCGTCTTTTCTGGCTGGCATGTAGACAGATGCAACCAGGAATGGTGCATTCCCACTTCGCACTTCGATACATTGAATTTGACAGTCGCTGTCTGCGAGAGGTGTAACCGCATGATTTATACTTTCTCTCCAGAAGATAGCAGTCCCACCGTATCCTTTTGGCTTATGAATTGGGAGAATTGGTTCGCTATCATCGACAGCTTTCCACGCGACACAGAATTTGGGGTTGAAGCTATTGAGGTTTTTTAGCTGAAAGTTAAACAACCAATGTTCTTGTATGCACAATATGTCAACAGAATTAAGCAGTTCTTGAGCACTGATAGAATTTGTTACAATGTTTTTACAGTTGAAAGTAGAGATGCGTAGGTTTTGCGATTCCTGTACGCGTGCTGTTACGGATAGAGGTTGGTAGTTGTCCATGTGCTGCATGGCTATGGTGTGCGGGTGTGACTCACTCCTTTGTCTAAAAAAGGGTTCGATGATTGGTCACATTCTACGGCGATGATAGGCAAGTTTATAAGTTTGTATTGTTTGAAAAGGTCTGCATTGTCAGAAATAGTGGTTTTGTCGGTTCTCGTAGTATCAACTATTAATGGTTTTGATGGCTTAGTGGACGACTTTCTGAATGAAGATGGAAAATTGGCTTCGTTTGGCTGACTTAGTCTAGTGGTAACTATCGGCTTAAGCTGTGCCGGTGTTTTTGTAGGAAGAAGAATGCACGGTTTCGTGACTTTGCTACTCGGTGCAGGCTTGTTGAGTTCCCTAGCAGAAGTAGAGTTACCAATGGCAGTTGCCGAAAGACAGTTGTTAGTCACGCTGTGCTTTTGTGGCTTTGCGCATGGTGGAGGAATATGTTGTGATGGTTGCGCTCGATATCCTGGAGGTGGAATATTTGTAGGAAACGTAGTCAGAGCTGTGGGATATATGCCCTGATCATATGGAGCACGGAAATGAGAGAAGCCAGGTGGCGTACCATAATGAAATGGCGGAGGGCAAGGTTGATATGTTTGATTCATCCTCATTTCCAGAGCGCTAATGCGAGTATGAACTTCTCGGAGCTCTAGCAAGTGTGGCCGCTGAGCAAGATTTACTAATCCCATGTCTGGATTGCCTGGAGAGCCCTGTTTTCCAGTGGCTGACGACAAAATCACCCACCCACTCTGGACAGTGTTCCAAATTGAGATGTTATCGAACCTTCAAGCATACCTTCTGTATGGAGAATTAACTATTTGACGAGCAAAACCTTATCAGACGAAGCCAATTTTCCAAACTTAGAGTCTGTGCACATAACCTTCAAATTGAATTGGGCAGACATACAGCACGAACAAATCTGTGCGGTATCTGCAATAGTGATCATGGAAAAGCAGAGACATATCTAATCCGAATTGCTAATGAGCGTAAAATGCCTGCATGAAACCTGTACCACCAGAAATCCATATGTGAATGAATTTTAGAAATAATGCTATCGCACTGAGCTACACCTGGAGAAACACTGCCAATTTATTCTCGCCACATGACTATCAGGCGCCCGCACTCACCACCTCTATAGTATAATATTAGCATAATGGCTTGACCACTGTCCCGTGCAATACATCCAGTGAAATCTAACTTTTCATGCTCTTTTGAGCGCTGAATGCTTTATAAGCATGTGCATAATAACGTATTGGATGTCCTGCATCTCCAGTCTGCAGCAGAGTTTAGAGTTAGTACTGAACATAGGTCTATTTAAATGTCCAGGTTTCGCCAATAGTTATCTAATGCACTCTTAAAAGCATTAACAGTACCGGCACAAACTACGTCATTAGGCAGCTGGTTCCACAAGTTCACAATCCGGCAGCGGAAAAAGTGTCTTAGTTGTGTTCAGAATCTTTGCTTGCGAATTATTAGACTATCCACGGCTGATGTTGTTTTATACGCCCTCGTAAAGTGGTGTCGTATTATGTGATGGTCCGTCTGATTTTTTGTCCGGGCCAGATCTTGAAGAATGTTGAACATACACTCATGATTTTGGTTCGACAAAATTCTGGCCATATTTGCCAGCGTTATCTCCCTTGAAAAGCTAAAAAAATTCAAAATTTTCTTGTCCGGGCCAGCTCTTGAAAAGTTTTGAACCTACATTCACCATTTTTCCCCCAGCAGATGTGTGAAGGTAGACAAAGTGTCATGATTTCGTTTCGACAAAATTCCGCCCATATTTGCGAGTGATATCTCTCTTGAAAAGCTAAAATTTTCTTGTTCGGGTCAGATCTCGAAGTTTTGAACCTACACTCGCAATTTTTCTTCAGCAGATGTATTAGCGATAGACGAAGTGTCATGATTTTGTTTTGTCCAATTCCGCCAGTATTTTCCAGAGTTGTCTCCCTTGAAAAGCTAAGATTTGTGAAAAGTTTCTTCTCCGGGCCAGAGTGTGAAGAGTTTTGAACATACACTTACAAATTTTTAGCATGTGGGCGGATGACTTCCCACTAGCTGCCAAGTCCTCCATACACACACACCCCCACCCCCACACACCCCCACCCACCCACCACACCCCCCACCCCTTGACATGCAACAACTTATGAATGATCTAAGCTCAATGCTGCAAATGAGAGGTACCTATATAGTGAAACAAAAACCTCCACTATGGTAATTAAAAATTCTAAGACAGCGAGCTTCCACTTAAACAATAGTCTTCTGAATATCACAAAAGAGAATAAACATCTCGTCATTACATGGAAGTCAGCTGGAATAAACAAGCAAACTATCAACTGCAGAATAAATTCAGCAAGACTAGCTACTTACTCTGATAGGAGCATGGATGAACAGACTAAATGAACTGAACCAGGCAACACCCAACCACATTTGGAACATCTATATGGCAGCCACCCTGCTGCATGGACTGGTGGGCGTGCCCATCATTAATGCTGAGACAATCTAGCTAGAAGGTTTTACAGGACAAATCTAATATTCTTACAGCACTTGCCAACTACAACTGCAAATGCAGCGGTCTACCTGCTATATGGGGCTTTGAAAATTGAAGGTACGTTAGACAAAGATGTTCTAACTTTCTTTGTCAAAATGCTACACAAAGAAAAGTCCACCGAAAGGGAGCTGATTATTAAGCAACTAGCTGATAAGACAAACTTATCTCACAGTCTAGTAGTAAAAATAACGCAAATCCTGCAACAGTATAGTCTACCATCAACCTACAGTCTTATACGCAACCTGCTGCGCAGAGGGTGGGTGTGGGGTGGGTTCAACCAGCTCAACCATCACATGATACCAACTCTCAAACCAATTCTCAGTACTAAATGACAACATTTTAGATGTACATGCAAATGAGGCATCTCAGTACACTATGTGCTACAATGAAAACACAATAACAACAACAACTTTGGAACAAGGAAGGCAGGAAATAACAAAACAAAAACACAAAGTCATGTAAAAAACAAGTAAAAACACTAACTGGCGTGTGCGCAGAAATCAGCACAAGATCAACAACACCAAAGCACTCTCAAATAGTGAACAGTACAACTTCTAAAACAGTAACGGATACATGCATATACACAAATGCAGATAGTCTAATTAATTAAAAAAAAGCTGAGCTTGAAGCACACAAGATTCGTCCTGCCATCATACTAATCACGGAGGTGTTACCAAAAAACAAATATAAGCATTAGCAAATTGCAGATCGATAACTACAATCTCTCGCTAAATAGCAATCCTTCAAGAGGAGTCATCATCTATACCCATGAATCATTGAATGCTCAAAACTGTAACACCCTAAATGATCACGTGTTTAATGAATCAGTATGGAGTACATGGATGACAGAGCAAGAGGAAAAGATTCTTGTTGGATGCAGCTACAGAAGCCCAAACTCAGACGGCCCAAATAATAATAGCCTACTAAATCTACTAACCCATGCCGAGAGAGAAAATGCAGATCACATTCTTATAGTTGGAGATTTAAACTTCCCATCTATTAACTGGAGCACTGGACTTTCAGCAAATTTAGAAGATGCATTTCTCAATACAACCAGTGATATTTTCCTACAGCAACTGGTTACTAATGCGACATTGACATAAAATAAACCAGACTTCAAATCTTTTGGATCTAGTTTTAACAAACAACCAAAACATCATCCACGAAATAACCCACCTACCTCCACTAGGTAAGAGTGACCATGATCTTCTACAAATATCACTACAAGCAGCTAAGCCAAAGTTACTGTTGAACAAAGGACGCTATATAGAAATGAGAAGAAACTTAAGAACAACTGACTGGAATCACCTTAGCGAACTTAATGCAGCAGAAGCTTGGAACTTCCTACACACAAAATTGATCACAATGAAGGAGCATTACATTCCTACAACAAAACAACATGGCAAGAAGAAACACCTCTGGCTTGACCGTAGGTCTACTGCAACACATTCACTCAGATGTAAAAGCCGGGCATACGAAAGGTATAATGAAATAAAGAAAACCACAGATTAATAATAAATAAAGCGACAGTGAGCATCAGAAAAGCAAAACAGACATTTGAACGGAATGTGGCAAACGAATGCAAGGAAAATCCTGAAGCTTTTTGGAATTATGTCAAGAGTAAAACGGTGCCATGAGAATCAATTAGCAAGCTACGCAACCCATCTAATGGGACTATGACTACAGATGATAAAGAAAAATCTAATATTCTTAACAACTTTTTCTCAAGTATGTTCACCTCAGAAAATCTATATTCTACACCAACCATTAGCCCAAGTGGTAATAGTAATGTATTAAATGACATAATAACACCCATCGCCATCGAAAATAAATTGAAGGCACTCAATCCCAATAAAAGCAATGACCCAGATGAAATACCAGTGAGAATATTAAAGGAAGCTGCTAAAGAAATTAGTGCACTGTTATCCATAATTTTCAAAAATTCTCTAGAAGAAGGTGTACTACCCGACATCTGGAAAATGGCAAATGTATGCTGTATACACAAAAAAGGCTCCAAAAACGATCCGAACAACCACAGACCAATCACTCTTACCTCTCTCTACCTTGTGTAAGGTCCTAGAGTCATTTATAAGGGACAGCATTGTAAATTTTCTGGAAACAGCTAATCTATTTACCAAGTGCCAGCATGGTTTCAGACACAACAGATCTTGTAAAACTCAATTGCTAGAGTATCTCGAAGATATAACAGTCAAACTTGAGTCAAATGAACCTATCGATGCAGTATATTTAGATTTCTCAAAAGCATTTGATAGTGTACCACACCAAAGACTCCAAACAAAACTTAGAAGCTATGGTATTGGTGACAATTTAGTAAGATGAATAAGAAGCTACCTATGTAACAGAAGACAGAGAGTAAGAATCCATGATGCGACATCAGACTGGATAGAGGTGACAAGTGGCATGCCACAAGGAAGTGTCCTGGGATCTATACTTTTTCTAATATACATAAATGACCTACCAGACATATAGGTGAGATCATCTCCAAGGCTAACAGCATAATAGGACTAATTAAGAGAACCTTTACCAACATAGACCCATCTACTTTCACGCTCTTGTACAAGTCTCTTGTGAGACCTATTCTCGAATACTGCAACTCGGCATGGTCGCCAAAATTGAAATGGCAATCACAGCTATTAGAATGAGTTCAACGACAAGCAACAAAGCTCGCCCCGCAAATCAGAGAGTATAGCTACACGGAAAGACTTGAAGATCTAAATTTAATGTCACTGAAATATAGACGGTTTCGAGGGGATCTAATTGAAACATTCAAGCTCATCAGGGATCTATATAATGTTGATAAGGCATAATTCTTCGACCATCCAGTATTCCACAGAGCAGAGGTCATAGGATCAAGCTCAACATAACACACAGCAATAAAGATATTCGCAAGCACATTTTCACCAATAGAGTGGTATTCACTGTCAGCTACAGTAGCCGAAGCAACAACAGTCGAATCACTCAGGAACAAACTAGGTATCTACTTCAAAGAAAGAACATTTGAATTTGACTGAATAGGCCATACGTATACCAGCCCATCAGAAAGTCATACTGCAATTCCGCAAATACAGTGGACTGATCTGGGAGTAGCCTGTGTATAGACAGGAACAAGCGCGGTAGCAATTCCAAAAACCAGTAGATTCATCTCCGCTTCCACGTCCGCACTTTTGTGGTTGTATGAACAGACGCTAGCATAGAGGAGACTCGGATAGCGATGAACACAGAAAATTAAAACAACAGCAATAAGACAAATCACAGCCTCCACAAGACAGCATTTAAACAAATGCTAGGTGCATCAGGGTGTAACCATGAGTGTAGGTGGCACACAGCATCTAACCCGGGGAACACCAATCTGCACCACATCATTTCCACAAATCAGTGTTAACCCTTGCCAATCTGAGTTCGGAATTTTACATTTCAAATTAAATTAAAAGATAATATGTGTTCATTTTCCGGCAAATTTGCTGGAGGATGTTGCTGTCGTAGATGTACACCAGTTTCTTTGTTATTGACACAGCAAAAGATGGAATATTGACAGCAGAGTGGTAATGGTCAAAGTCTTAAACCAAATGGTTTTAAGGAGACTTAATTAAGCAACAACAGTCTGATCGTTCAAGAACAAACTGGAAGTCGACTTCAAGGAAGGAACTTATGAATTGGATTGAACAAGCCATATTACAACAAAAAACACTGAGGCAATAACAAGCCAATGGCTTATGCCTCGCAACACACTAGCAAAAAGCATTGAAGAAAAAGATTTGGGAATAGCGATTCAGCAATCAATGAAAGTGTCAAGACAATGTGAAGTAGCATCAAGAAAAGCAAACCAAGTCCTAGGCCTGATATATCACACAATAAAATATAAATCCGGACCTGTTATTCTCCAGCTTTACAAATCCCTCGCAAGACCTCACTTAGACTACTGTATCCCCTTTTGGTGCCCACACCTACAAAAAGACATAGACTTACTGGAGCGGGTACAACACAGGATGACACGCATGATCCCAGGTTTAGCAAGTATACCTTATGAAATACGTCTCCAGAAACTAAATCTTACAACATTGAAAAACAGGGGAATCCGAGCTGACATGATAGAAGTCTATAAAAAAAATTTCTAAGCAGGACCATATTAAGCCAAATGAATTCTTCACAATGGCATCTACACACACTAGGGGACATGTACTTAAACTCTACAAACAACCCTGCCGACTTGATCTACGCAAGTATTTCTTCACAAATAGAGTTGTTAATGTATGCAACTCTCTACCAACAAAAGCAATTGACGCTCCAAGATTAAACACATTTAGAGACAAACTTGACTCATTCTCCAAGTCACGGGGTTTTATATATACCTAAGATCGTCTAACTCCTAAAAATTGCAGTCACTTCTTCTACACTGAAGTATTTGACGGCAATCACTGGTAAATCACTGGTAAAATGATGATGATAACTTAGTGGCTGCAAATGATATTCGGTGTTTTCCAATGTCTGTCCGTGTGTATTGTTCATGTAGTTTGTGTCTGCCTCTAGTGTTATGTTGGTGGACGTTAATATAGTCCATAAAGAAGATGGCTATAGATTTGGGTAAAGATTCGTGGTGGAAGTCCTTGACACACGGGAGAGACGGGATCTACTCAAAACAAGACAAAACATGAAAATTAATTTTCCAACAAACACAACTCATAAGGGCAATTGTATCTTTAAATTAGAATACGATTCTACAACTACAGAACCAGGAGATTCTGATATTCATCATTTTGCAGCAATTCACAAAAGGTGGCTGGCAACAGCACCCGTAATATAAATAATATAATGTGTTTCCGTGAATAATAACCAATTCGTCCCAAATAAAGTCTGTACTTATCTGATTCATAGTGCGCGCCAGTGAGCGGCCGAATGCCTAGTGAGTAAGTGAACTGTATAGATAACGGGTGTATGTAAAATATTAAATAATAATAAGATTCAAGATTATTTATTCAATAATTCCAAGGTAAACGAATTCACAAATCATACCAGGTTGTCTGCCCAAGGCATTGCCTATAGTTATGGCGAACACCTTACACACATATATACAGGTATATATAAATTAGACAAGACAGTACTTACACAAACAATTATAAATTCAGACATTACATTTACTACTTCCTTATTAACCCTTTGGCCCTTGATCCACATAAACAGTTTAAATTTCAAAGAGAAAAAATATGTCAATTCGCGGGTCAAGAGGAGACCACCCCTTCCCACACCCCCATCACCCTCCCAACCCCAGAGTTTTACAGCCGGTTCAATTATCTTGTCAGTCATTACAGTGGAAAGAAAAACTCCTGAAGTGGGCCTCTCAGTCCGCGAACCAACATATAATACTGTAACAGGGTGTGTGTAAGAGTTAGTCACTTGGGTTATTATTATTATTATTATTATTATTATTATTTAGCGATACATATGGGTAGTAAATAAGGACAAGACAGTTACGTAACAAACAAGCACAGAACATAGTCAAGTTCAATAATATACATGGATGTCTATGATTATAGATACAACATTTATATATTTTTGGGGAGGGTACTTTTACTTATAATGATGATATACTGTTTACAGGATGCTGGCTAATGGGGAGCATCCTTGGACAAGGGAATGGGGATGGAGGGGATGGGTGCTCATTCTCCTGCTCGTCCTGTAGTTTGTTACTATGGTAATTGAAATTATTATTGGATATAATAGCAAGTGGAGTCATCTAGTCATAATTCTAGTAGTAGTAGTAATAGTAGTAGTAGTAGTAGTAGTAGTAGTAGCATTCTTTACCTTGTTTTGTAGACGAGTCGGGCCATTTTTGAGCTGTACTGCATGAGTTCGATAATACTAGTATGTGTTAATCAAGTGGTTTTTTATTGTTTTCTTGCAGAATTTTGTTGATAGAATTTTCTCACGTGTTTCCTGTTTTATGTTGTTCCATAGTTTAGTGGCTGCAAATGATATTCGGTGTTTTCCTATGTCTGTCCGTGTGTATTGCTCATGTAGTTTATGTCTGCTTCTAGTGTTATGTTGGTGGATGTTAATATTGTTTATAAAGAAGGGGGCTATAGATTTGGGTAAAGTGTCGTGGTGGAAGTTTTTGACAATAGTTAGCATTTGAGATTTTCCTATGTCGGTGAGCTTAAGCAATTTTTCTGCTTTGAACATGTTTTGGCCCTCTGCTGGCCTAGAAAATAGTTTGATGCTTTTTTTTTGGAGACTTTGAATAAAAGGATAAGCACCCTTTTCCCCAGTTTATGTAAATGTATGTCACACAAACTCCTGTAAACTGTTATGTCACCATCATAAAATGTTCAATTCAATTCAAATATTTTTTATTTTATAGTAGCATTTCACATTTATATTACAAAGGACTGGTAGTCCATCAAAGGCAAAGCCCATGTGGTGATGGACCCCTAACATATATTAGACAAAGAGACATTACATCATTAAATTACTGTACATATTACAAATAATAACATTACAACACTACACGTAATGCACACACGAACATAATTAAGTTACTAGTAGTTAATTATAATAATATAAGATGTGGATTTTTTTCCACTTGCACCCACAGTACATATGTATTATTTAAAAATTTTTAACATTTAGTGCTAGAAGATCTGCAGTTTTAAGTTGCTAGAGGTAATGGAGAGAGGGTTGGGGGTGGGGGGGAGGCGTTCATCGAGCTTAAAGACAGTAATCCAGTATGTGATGTATTGTTATTATTAGTCCCCTACTGGGGGGACTATAGGTTTGCACTCCGTCTGTCGCAGTTGGTTTTTCGGACTTTTTTTCGCAGTCTTTCAATATATTATACTGAGAATTGCAACATTGCTTTCGTATGAGAAGTTACAGACCAAATTCGAGTTTCAGGTGTATGCATCAATTTTTGATGGAGTTATGCCCCCTTTCGACTTAAGAAATATGAAAAATATCAGCTTTCCGCACTTTTTTCGCACTCCTTCAAGATATTTAAGGAAAAATCAGTTCCATCGCTTTAGTATAAGGGGGTTACAGAGCAAGTTCGAGTTTCAGACATTTTCATCAATTTTTCATGGAGTTATGCCCCCATTTCGACTTATGAAATATAAAATATATTAGTTTTCCGCACTTTTTTCGCAGTCTCAAGATATTATACTGAGAACTGCTACACTGCTTTGTTATGATAAGTTACAGACCAAGTTGGAATTTCAGGCATATGCGTAAATTTTTGATGGAGTACCAATTATAAATTACAAAATTGTCAAATGTAAATTAATTACAATTAAATTAGAATTACTTTTTAGCTAATGAATTACAATTACTTAGTTGAAAAATGTAATTAAATTGCAGCCAATTACACTTAGTCAATTACCCCATGTCTGGTCTTTGTATCACTACAACGCCATTCCTGTATTCTGATTCACATGTAGCACTTGTTCCGCCTATCTCAGACATTCTAGTTCTTTTCACACCAATTCATATTGAGTCAAAAGTTGTCCGGCTACCATAAGCTATAAGTGTTGTGCGGTTAAAATACAAATGTAGAGAGATGTCAAGGTTTTCTGCGATTATGTCAAAAGATTAACCCTTTAGCCATAAATCACTTTATGAATGCAAAATTTTAATGTGTATGCAATAATTTCTAATATCAATATTTAAGAACATTTCACCAGTGAATTTCCCCTATCTTATTGTCACGGCAACCATCCATGTATAAAAACTGTTGGAAATTTTGCACTTAATTTGACTGGAAGCAGTTGCTGCCTTGGGCAACAACTGCTTCCAGTTAAATTAATTTCAAAATTTTGTTCAGAATGAAAATAGAATAGGTTTTATCTCATAAACTTACTTTTTTCTGGATTTATTAGTGCAAGGGTTAATCTTGAGCAAAGTGTATGACTTATTCTTAAAAGCTTTCCGATACCGGTACATGTCTATTATTGACCTGTCAAATAACGCCACACTATTTTTTTGTTCTTTAGGTTACTGCTTATTCAACACAAATTTGCCCCGCGAATTCAGCAAGATCCATAAGAATTCATATTCATCTGACTGCGCGATATCATGGCACATAAAGTGGTGATTACTGGTGCATCTGGACTTCTCGGCAGAGCTGTTTGTAAAGAATTTCGACGTCATTCAAATGATTGGAAAGTGACCGGGCTTGCTTACAGGCGGGCGGAGAAGCATGGTTTGGTTCGTGTGGATCTTACAAATGCACGTGAAGTTGATAATATCCTGAAGCAGGAGCAGGTATTATAGTACATTCTGCACACCTTTACTGGTCACTTGCACAGGGGCAGATAACTCAGTCCTGCAACAGATAGCAAATTATGGCAATGAAAATCATATTTTTGAAAACTTCACAGATACTACTGGCTCATTTTTCTCGCCCATTGACCTGAGGCCATTTTTGTGAAAGCAACCTAAGTTGATGTATAAGCGCCCAAAATGTGTGTGTGATCTCATAAAAGGCATTAGTTACTGAATCTTATTTTGAACTATGTTTATGTGAAAGTCACATGAATTAAATGCCAGTCATTCTCAGCCAAATTGTGTTCAAGGTAACTTGTCAAGTGTATTCTTCTAAAGATGTTCTACGGTTAAGCAACCAGGTTTTACAATGTTATATAAACACCTGAACTAACAGGTGATACCAGGTAGGTGTCAGGTGATACCAGGCAGGTGTCAGGTGATACCAGGTAGGTGTCAGGTGATACCAGATAGGCGTCAGGTGATACCAGGTAGGTGTAAGGTGATACCAGGTAGGTGTCAGGTGATACCAGGCAGGTGTCAGGTGATACCAGATAGGTGTCAGGTGATACCAGGTAGGTGTCAGGTGATACCAGGTAGGTGTCAGGTGATACCAGGCAGGTGTCAGGTGATACCAGGTAGGTGTCAGGTTATACCAGGCAGGTGTCAGGTGATACCAGGCAGGTGTCAGGTGATACCAGGTAGGTGTCGGGTTATACCAGGTAGGTGTCGGGTGATACCAGGCAGGTGTCAGGTGATACCAGGTAGGTGTCAGGTGATACCAGATAGGTGTCAGGTGATACCAGGTAGGTGTCAGGTGATACCAGGTAGGTGTCAGGTGATACCAGGTAGGTGTCAGGTGATACCAGGCAGGTGTCAGGTGATACCAGGTAGGTGTCAGGTTATACCAGGCAGGTGTCAGATGATACCAGGCAGGTGTCAGGTGATACCAGGCAGGTGTCAGGTGATACCAGATAGGTGTCAGGTGATACCAGGTAGGTGTCAGGTGATACCAGGTAGGTGTCAGGTGATACCAGGTAGGTGTCAGGTGATACCAGGCAGGTGTCAGGTGATACCAGGTAGGTGTCAGGTTATACCAGGCAGGTGTCAGATGATACCAGGCAGGTGTCAGGTTATACCAGGTAGATGTCAGGTTATACCAGGTAGGTGTCAGGTGATACCAGGCATGTGTCAGGTGATACCAGGTAGGTGTCAGGTGATACCAGATAGTGTCAGGTGATACCAGGCAGGTGTCAGGTGATACCAGGCATGTGTCAGGTGATACCAGATAGTGTCAGGTGATACCAGGTAGGTGTCAGGTGATACCAGGTAGGTGTCAGGTGATACCAGGCAGGTGTCAGGTGATACCAGGCAGGTGTCAGGTGATACCAGGCAGGTGTCAGGTGATACTAGATAGGTGTCAGGTGATACCAGGTAGGTGTCAGGTGATACCAGGTAGGTGTCAGGTGATACCAGGCAGGTGTCAGGTGATACCAGGTAGGTGTCAGGTGATACCAGGCAGGTGTCAGGTGATACCAGGCAGGTGTCAGGTGATACCAGGCAGGTGTCGGGTGATACCAGGTAGGTGTCGGGTGATACCAGGTAGGTGTCAGGTGATACCAGGTAGGTGTCAGGTGATACCAGGTAGGTGTCAGGTGATACCAGGCAGGTGTCAGGTGATACCAGGTAGGTGTCAGGTGATACCAGGTAGGTGTCAGGTGATACCAGGTAGGTGTCAGGTGATACCAGGTAGGTGTCAGGTGATACCAGGTAGGTGTCAGGTGATACCAGGTAGGTGTCAGGTGATACCAGGCAGGTGTCAGGTGATACCAGGCAGGTGTCAGGTGATACCAGGTAGGTGTCAGGTGATACCAGGTAGGTGTCAGGTGATACCAGGTAGGTGTCAGGTGATACCAGGCAGGTGTCAGGTGATACCAGGTAGGTGTCAGGTGATACCAGGTAGGTGTCAGGTGATACCAGGTAGGTGTCAGGTGATACCAGGTAGGTGTCAGGTGATACCAGGTAGGTGTCAGGTGATACCAGGTAGGTGTCAGGTGATACCAGGTAGGTGTCAGGTGATACCAGGTAGGTGTCAGGTGATACCAGGTAGGTGTCAGGTGATACCAGGCAGGTGTCAGGTGATACCAGGTAGGTGTCAGGTGATACCAGGTAGGTGTCAGGTGATACCAGGTAGGTGTCAGGTGATACCAGGTAGGTGTCAGGTGATACCAGGTAGGTGTCAGGTGATACCAGGCAGGTGTCAGGTGATACCAGGTAGGTGTCAGGTGATACCAGGTAGGTGTCAGGTGATACCAGGTAGGTGTCAGGTGATACCAGGCATGTGTCAGGTGATACCAGGTAGGTGTCAGGTGATACCAGATAGTGTCAGGTGATACCAGGCAGGTGTCAGGTGATACCAGGCATGTGTCAGGTGATACCAGATAGTGTCAGGTGATACCAGGTAGGTGTCAGGTGATACCAGGTAGGTGTCAGGTGATACCAGGCAGGTGTCAGGTGATACCAGGCAGGTGTCAGGTGATACCAGGCAGGTGTCAGGTGATACTAGATAGGTGTCAGGTGATACCAGGTAGGTGTCAGGTGATACCAGGTAGGTGTCAGGTGATACCAGGTAGGTGTCAGGTGATACCAGGCAGGTGTCAGGTGATACCAGGCAGGTGTCAGGTGATACCAGGCAGGTGTCGGGTGATACCAGGCAGGTGTCGGGTGATACCAGGTAGGTGTCGGGTGATACCAGGTAGGTGTCGGGTGATACCAGGTAGGTGTCGGGTGATACCAGGTAGGTGTCGGGTGATACCAGGCAGGTGTCGGGTGATACCAGGTAGGTGTCGGTTGATACCAGGTAGGTGTCGGGTGATACCAGGTAGGTGTCGGGTGATACCAGGTAGGTGTCGGGTGATACCAGGTAGGTGTCGGGTGATACCAGGTAGGTGTCAGGTGATACCAGGCAGGTGTCAGGTGATACCAGGTAGGTGTCAGGTGATACCAGGTAGGTGTCAGGTGATACCAGGTAGGTGTCAGGTGATACCAGGTAGGTGTCAGGTGATACCAGGTAGGTGTCAGGTGATACCAGGTAGGTGTCAGGTGATACCAGGTAGGTGTCAGGTGATACCAGGTAGGTGTCAGGTGATACCAGGTAGGTGTCAGGTGATACCAGGTAGGTGTCAGGTGATACCAGGTAGGTGTCAGGTGATACCAGGCAGGTGTCAGGTGATACCAGGTAGGTGTCAGGTGATACCAGGTAGGTGTCAGGTGATACCAGGCAGGTGTCAGGTGATACCAGGTAGGTGTCAGGTGATACCAGGTAGGTGTCAGGTGATACCAGGCAGGTGTCAGGATGTCTTTTAGCCCTTTAACCCTCATATCAGCCAAAAACGGCTTTTGCAGACCAAAAGAAGACTATTTTAGAAAATTTACGACTGGAATGACTGGCTCGGTTAGAAGAAAAAGGGCACAACATGTCCCCCTTAACATGGCCAAAGCTGGCGACCAGTGGTCCTGATAAATGTCCATTTGCATCAAAATGCAGGGTTTTTGAAAATTTACCACTGGAATGACTGGCTCGATAATCGAGCCAATTAGTCCTGTGGTTAATTTTTAAAACTTGTCATCTCGTGGTCTGCAAGTTGATGTTTTCAGCAGGAATATTAAAATTCCTACCATTAAAGGGTTAATATTGTGAGATGTTTAACCCTTTAAAGGTCAAGTCATCCAAGAATGGCTTCTGTAGTGGTCTCAAGAAATACCCATAAACCATTTCACTGATAAATTCCCCAGTTCTCAATCTCAGGGAAAACAAACATGAAAGCTGTTGAATATTTTGAAATGAATATGACTGGAATCCATTGCTGCCTTGGCCAGCAATGGCTTTCAGTCATATTAATTTCAAAATATTTAACAGAATCGTATGCATCGTAAAGAATTTCCTTTTTGATGGATTTGTCATTGAAAGGGTTAATTGTAGGCTAAGAGAAGACTTAATTTACCATTGGAATAACTGGATTGATAACTGAGACAGTCGGTCATTCAAGTGATATATTTTCAAAAATCATCTTGCTCTGCAAATGAACATGTATGAGTATGTAAGTCAAATTAATTATTTTTTCTTGGCCAATCATGACCGTTAAAAGATTAAGAGGTTATTTTCTGTACATACTCGATCTCTTGCCTTCAAACATTTATTAAATTAATGATTTCAATCATACCAACATATTTGTGAGATACCTTGCAATATATAAACAATTCTGTTTGTTATTTTGAAAATTGTCTATGTGTAAGTTCTTGTTATAAGGCAGCAAGTTTCCAGCAATAACTTCCAGTTGTTTTGAAAGTGAGATAGCGGTGTTAAAATACCTTAACCCTTTAATGGGAAAATTTGATCCAAAAAGATTTCATATCTGGGTATTGAATGTCCATTTACAGGCCAAGAGAATACAATATAATGTGTATTTTTCAACAATTTTGGTCTACGACAGCACCATCTTCCACCAAATTTGTTCAAAAATGAACACCAGTTCATCTGTTAATTTAATTTGAAAATTTTAAATTTTGACATCAGAGTGCTAATGGTTAAAGATCTTGCTCTACGCAGTTGGAAAGAGATGGAACCTTCAGATATAGCCAGTTGTGCTTCTGTCTTGTGTAAAATGTAGCTAACCTAAGTTGATATATACATAGCATTCATTTTGGCTATCAAGTGTGGCATTTTCCTTTTTCTAATATTTATTAAATGGACACTGATGGGAAATAAACAACAAATGGGTCTGGAAATTGCTAAGATAAATCCTGAAAAAATATTGAATTTCATTTTGCAGCCTTAGCAGATGTATGAAGCATGTATGTAACATGACTTATATTTACCAGCCAGATGTTGTAGTGCACTGTGCAGCTGAGCGTCGGCCAGATGTTGTGGAGAAACAGGCCGAGGCCACACGTCAGTTAAATGTGGATGCAACTAAAAATGTCCGACAGGCAGCAGGTTAGTCTTATCTTTATGGTATCGCAATGAAGTAAAGACCAGATACCAAACAATTGTTTATGATGTAAGAAATATTCCCGCCAAATTTAGATTCAGTAGTATTTTCAAATTTAATTAAAAGATGAACTGTGGTTAATTTTTCAACAAATTTAGTGGAACATGTTGCGGTCTCGTTTCTTTGCTATTGGCACAGTAAATGATAGAATATTGGCATCAGAGTGGTAAGGGTCAACCGTTTCACTGACAAATCCCTGAACAAAGGATATAAATCTTAATCTCTTGAATATGGGGTATGTTTGCCATTTGTGAATATATTTTTATAACATTACATGTTAATTATGTATGTATATCAGTTAATTTTTCCTGTCTGAAAGTGTCAGTCACAGCAATGTGAACAAATAATATTAAATACCCCATTTTGTCACAAAAAATTTGATGGCAGGAAGAATGGAAGAAAACAGAATTTTGGATATGTTGTAGAACACACCTAATGCTTTATTGTCTGTAAAGCACAAGTTTCTTCCCCCTATCCCACATGGTCATCCTGACAGTTGAATATGGGATCATTTTCAGGTTGGGCCAATTTCAAGGGCCTATGTTTCAAAAATGTTAGGAACCACATATTTTTTCTTTTATGTATACACTAACAAATATGTATGTAATTGACCCATCAAGTATTAAGTTTGTGACTCTAATAGTTTTAAAATAATTAATCACAAGTTGGGTCTGAAAATTTGTCACTGAATAAATTATCATTTTTAATGTTACCTAGGTTACCAACATGAGCACAAAAAAATGTATTATGTCCTGCATATTTCAAGAGGGTGCCTACATGTAACCAAGCACTGAAAGTTTTATTGGAATTGGATGTCAGGTTAAGAATTTGCAGAGCCTTGAAAATGCTACAAAATGACAATTGTTTCACATGTGGTGGACCCCCTGGCTGTTCTAGCATCCATATCTCCAAAAATATTGAGATTTGAGAGCTAAAATTTTGCAGGATTTCCTAAAACTTACGGATAATACAGTAGAGAGTGAATTATGGTAATCTGAATCGGTCATGCAACAAGATTTCAGAAAATTGGTTGTCTTGACACGGAATGACCCTTTCAGCAACATTATTTCCCAAAAAAGTTTTTTTACCTCATGACGGCACAATTGAAAGTTATATTAACAAATTTGTCCTTGTTAGATTTAACCTTTGTATGGTCAAAATTTTTGTCAAGATTTCTATTTTCTAATAATTGCATAACAAGGACGATTTTTGAAATTTACCGCTGAAATGACTGGCTCAGTTACCGCAGCAACAGTCAGTCTGGGTTGGCATGACCATTAACCCTTTAACACTCATACCAGCCAAAAATTGCTTCTGCAGCGGTGTTGAGAAATGTCCATTTGCAGACCAAGAGAAGACTATTTTTGAAATTTTACCACTGGAATGACTGACTCGATAACCGAGCCAGTCATTCCAGTGATAAATTTCCAAAAATGGTTCTTCTCTGGGAAAACAACTTAAACTTTCCTGATCAAATTTGAGGGTTAAAAGATTAAAGGGTTAATAAGCCTCAACTTCCCTCGACACCTGTCTCAGACGTGATACATATATTGTTGATTTCAAAATAATTTATGTAACGGTATGTACTGTATTCTGTTCATGTTTAGAGGCTGTGGGTGCCTATGTGATCTTCATCAGTACTGATTATGTCTTTGATGGATCGTCCCCGCCATACAAGATCACTGACAAACCATGTCCATTGAACAACTATGGCAGGAGTAAACTGGACGGTGAAGAGGTGGTGTTGTGTGATGGAGGTTCTAGTAGTAAGTAATGCAAATATGTATGCGGATATTGACACAATTGAAAGCAATGAATTATGACTATACGAGAGGTGTTCCGTTTATTTTGTCACAAATTTCAAATAAGTATTTAATCAACAATAATTTATCACAAAATAATTTCATTGCAGAAGATGTTCAATTTGAGACCCATGAGCATGATATATCAGTCTACAGCGCTTAGGCCAAGAAGAAAGGGCTTTATTGATCACAGTTTAACTTAGTGCCTTCCATTCGGTTTTGAGAGCACGTTTTAGACTGTTAAGACTTGTAACTTTCCGCTTCTGTAGACGGCGCTTGACAATCCCCCAGATACTAAAGTCCATAGGGGCAGCATCCGGCGACTTCGGCATTTAACATTGTTCTGCTTTAAGTATGTTAAGCTCTTTCGTGCACTATGACAGGAGGCACTATCTTGGTGAAAAACCATGTCCTTCTGTTTGTTCCCTGGGGATAATTTGGGAACATCATGTTTCAAAAAGGGTCTCAAAACATGTTTGATGTAATAATCAGCATTGATTTTCACATTCTGATCAATGAATGTAAGACTGGTCTTTCCGTAATGACTAATGCCTGCCCATACCATGAAACCAGGCGCGAAACTGTCACGTTTAATAAACTTCAACTTATCCATATCAATTTGTCCTTTCCTAACATAACAGACTCGCCGTTTTCCGTAGCTTCCATCTAGATAAAACATAGCCTCATCTGTGGTGACAAAGTTTTCCCACTTCTCCGCACACAGCTTCAGTTACAGCCTCCAGCTCCTTTTCCTCCTCTTTTCAACTTGCTCTAGGGATAGTTTATGAACCAAACATTTTTTTCTCAGTTTTGCCTTGATAACACTATTTATGGTGTTATTTACGGATCCCAAACTAATTCCTAATAGATTGCTCATCTCACATTGTGTCGGTGGGTTAATTCTTGCTATTATTTTCTTCACTTTGTCTATCACTTGTTTTGATACTACAGTTCATCTTCTGATTTTCAACGTAGCAGATTTTCCATGTGTTAGATTCGTCAATTGTCGTTCTTTTCCGATGTTATTCTTTATGCGATAAATGGTCCTCACACTGACACTGATATTTTCTTTCAAAAGTTCATTTCTGATCAGTGATGGAGTCATTCCCCTCCTCAAAAGATGGAGAATTATACCCTCCGCTCTCTCGCTTATTTTATGTCTTGGCATGTTGAAAACCTTTAACAAACTAAACTAGCATGTCGGTAAGCTGGTGGGCTTTGTAAAAAGGTATTGTGAGTGAGACAATTGACCAAAAGTGTGCAGCAAGAAATCGTGCAATCTTGTGACAAAATAAACTGAACACCTCTCGTATAGAATGCGTATGAAATTGAAAGCAATGAATTATGACTATATAGAAGTAATCTCAAAGCAATGTATTCTTTACTGTTTATCTTAAACAAAGGCTTTTATTCAATTCAGTATTAAGAATATAAACTGACTTAACCCTTTAATGGGCAAGCCGGACAAAACCAGCCTCTGTAGTTATCATGTGGAATGTCCACTTGCTGACCAAGGGAAGACCATTTTTGAAACTTTATGACTGAAATGACTGGCTCGATACTCAAGCCAGTCATTCCAAACCTTTCAAAAACCATATTCTGTTGGCCTGCAAATGGACATTTTCTAAGAGATAATTTAAATTTTCTTGACCAAATTTGTCTATGAAAT
This sequence comes from Chaetoderma sp. LZ-2023a, assembly GCA_034401795.1. Classification (NCBI taxonomy): domain Eukaryota; kingdom Metazoa; phylum Mollusca; class Caudofoveata; order Chaetodermatida; family Chaetodermatidae; genus Chaetoderma; species Chaetoderma sp. LZ-2023a. The sequence continues at coordinate 104,610,090 of CM067366.1, forward strand.
GGTTAATAATGGAGCAGAGTATTTTCATTGGTTATCATGAGAAAATAAGTTTCCAACAGTTGTACCAGGAGCCGAATAGTGAAACAGGAGGCAGAAAGGCCTTATAACATGCAATATCATAGTATTTGTAAGTAGGAGTATTGAGATATTCGACTTAGCACATTGGGATAGATCTTGCTTAGTGTAGGAAGCTTTTCCATCAACTTTGTAAGTCACACCAACTTTGTAAGTCACACAGACACACAAACTGCAATAGTAGGAATGCCTCAAGGCAAGTTCCTTGGTTGTGTTAAAATTTGATCCAATTTGGATCAGTAGTTTTAGAGATACAGCCTGGAAAAGCTTGAGTGAAAGACACTCACTCACTCACTCACTTACACACACCCACCCACCCATTCACTCACTCACGCACCCACCGATTCACGCACCCACCCATTCACTCACTCACTCACTCACTCACTCACTCACTCACTCACTCACTCACTCACTGAGGGACATGATGGTTTATTGAACAGATAAAAACTCGCATTCATATATATTCTTATGTTCTAGAGCACATTGTGTTAAGGATACCAATTATGTATGGTGACGTGGAAGACCTGGGAGAAAGTGCAGTAACCATCATATTTCCGATTGTTAAAAACAATGACGTGTCGTGCGTATGTAGTGATTACGAACGTCGCTACCCAACACATGCAGCTGATATTGCATCTGTCATTCTACAGATTTCGAACAAGCGAACAACGGTAATGTCAGAATGAACTATTTGAATGCTGAACTCCCTAAATCTTAATTTCAAGGTATAACTACACAGGTAGGGTGTTGAATATTTTGAAACTAATTTGACTGGAAGCCATTGCTACCACAGGCAGCAACAGATTGTAGTCAAATTAGTTTCATCATATTCAACAGAATATTTGCAAATATTAAGAGAAAGCTCTGCCACTAAGAGAAAGCTATTGTACATTTTGACAATAATTTGACTGGAAGTATCAACTTCCAATCAAATTATTGTCAAAATGTACAATAGCTTTCTTTTATTGTTTGCTTGAAATCGCTATACTTAGCCAGCATATTGGTGTGCTATGAGCTGTCAAGCTAGTCCTATGTGCTTACGCCTCAAGAGCTAGAGAACAATGGACCATTCCAGTTTTTGCTATGCCCTGCCCATCTCTACCTAAACTCCACCCACACCTCACTCGTGTTGTGATCGATCGATCCCTGAACTCGTCGACTGTCAATTTCCAGAAAACTATACAGGTAAGCTGTTAAATGTTTTGAAACTAATTTGACTGGGTTGTGTTGCTGCCTATGGCAGCAACAGCGCTCATTCAAAATATTCGACAGCATGTTTAGTAAATAGTAGACATACAATTTTCATACAACCTGAGGACTATTAAGCGTTTAAGATGGACTAAATAGTCATTCATGACATAATGATTATGATGTCACCCTACACGTCACGTAGTTGATTATGATGTCATATGGTGGATGGATAAACCGGAAAGGTCAATTGATCACTTGCATGAATTATCATCACTTTTGCTTGAGAATTCCCAATCAGTATACAATAGACTTGCATAATATGGTGTTTGATATTTGAAACAAATATAGCACCTGAATAAACATGGCCACCATCGACCAATCGAAATTGAACTATCGTTAGTTGATGGATTTTGACAGCGAAAGTGGCAAATTGTGGCTTGTTGATTAGGAATTTGATAGTGTTCAATCTGATTTGGTTGAAATCATAATTTCTTTGGTTAATTTTGTAGCTAAATGCAATTGCTTCCTATCAAAATTTTCATATTTGGAATTTTGAGATTTCCATGTTTGTACAGAATTGTCTGTATTTCCAGCCAAAATGTTCATAGGTTTGATCTTCTTGGTACAAATACTGATGTTTCAAGTGAGCGATACTGGCCCATTAGGCCTCTTGTTGAGATTTTACCACTGGAATAACTGGCTTGATAACAGAGCCAGACAGTCCAGTAATAAAGTTTCAAAAATAGTCTTCTTGGCCTGCAAATGGACATTCACTAAACAAGAATTTTTATTTCCAACATAGCCTGAGCACCAGTCTTGAGAAATATCGATTTACAGACCAAGAGATTATTTTAGAAATTTTACCACTGGAATGACTGGCTTGATAACCGAGCCAGTCATTCCACTGATAAATTTCCAAAAAATAAGCTCTTATCCTGAACATGGCCATTTTATGAGAAAATAGAAATTTTACTGATCAAATTTCATTATTAAAGGACAATTCCGGGATGATAAAAAGTGTGCTTTATTTGAAAGATTATTACATGTTTAATGAAATTACGCCAGAATAATAACCTGATAGAAATAACATAACCAACTACCGCTAGATAAAGTTGGTAAAATTGACAATTTTTCACACCGGGGCGCTGCCATTTTATCGCGTCTAGTGACGTCAGCCCCGCACCACCGCTATTGCTATGACTGGAGGAGCGAGGCCAATAGATACGGGTATATATTTTAAGGAAGTATACGTAAATGATAATAGCAAACGAACCGCTGAAGCGATTCCAATGATTCTGGGATCTCTAAATAGGTGCCGACCTCAGGATTAATATGATATAATGGATGTTAATATCGGACAAGCGGTTCAAAAGACTAGAATATATTAAAAAAATTATTCATCTAAGATACGATCTGAGAATACATTATCCTTTTCTGGGTAAAATTCAGCATGAGATGGTTTTTGTCTCGCAGACTATCTTTGCGTATTGTCATTAAATTGGAGTGTGTTTAAAGCTGAAAGAAATGGCTATTTGCCTGACCAATTATAACTTTGTTCACGTGAATATTGCCAGAGATATCACCAAATGAATTAACATTTTGACATAAAATCTGGGAATTTTCCTCGCCGATCAATATTGCCCGGCAAGCTGTAGTAATTTCATCAATTAAGATATTTTGATGGAATTTTCCCCATTATGTGATAACATTGTAAAGCTTCGGCACAGCAAATTCTGCCGTTGTAGCTGTAATACTCATTCTGATATGGGGTGATGGATAGAGCGCATCCTGAAATTTTTGTTTGAAATTTTGCTGGCTCAGTTTTTCCCGCAGAGTGTATCTTTTGAACCACTAGGCCAATTTTAAGATCCCTAGCATTGCATAAATCTTCGAATTTGCAGCTACAGGTAGGTGTCAGAATTATTGCAATTGGTTGTGTGGTTCTGGCAATATTATGATGTCATAAGTTTTCTTGGAATATATGTTTACACTGCCTGTGACACACGCTATGACGGTATCTCGAGTTGGCCGAGTAATTTAACAATACGCACATGTCAAGTGTGCCACTTCATTTAACCCTTATCGCATGATGTAAAATATGTAATAGCCTACTTACAGAGATAGTGCCGGGGTACATTTTGAGAAAAAAATGTTGCTGAAACATGTTGCTGTCCTACACAGCAATGACTTACAGCAGCATTGTTACCAAAATGAACACATTCATTCTGATAGGATAGAGAAAATGGAATCTATGCTTCAGCGGTCTAGGGGTTAACGATTCCCCACCGACTTCAGATACTAGAATTACTTGACAAACGTACTAGCTTAACTGGACAATGTCCCAATGAGTACAAATTAGCACACGTTAGGCCTCCATGCATATACGTAGTTACTGTACAGTCTTCGTGCTCAGCAAAGATAGCGTTGGTGCGGGGATGACGTCAGGATCTCATGAAATCTCGCTCTTGTTGCAATAAAATGGCGCCTCCCGGGAGATAAAATATTGCCATGTTTACGATGGTATAATTACTCGTATTATTTGTCTGTTGTTTTTATTTAAGATCCAATAAGTTAGTCATATAATAGTTTTTCAAATAAAGAACACTTTTATCCGTCCCGGAATTGTCCTTTAAAGGATAAGGAGGATAAAGGTTTGAAAGCTATCATCATTTATTACAATCATCGCTGAAATATTTGCTTCAATTTCCTTTTGCTTAGTGAATGTTCATTTGAAGGCCACCAGGAGATAGCCTTCTCTTAGACTGCAAATGGACACTCCATGGACACAAATTTAAAGGAAAGGACCAGGGAACTATCAAATGCTGTTAAACTTCATATAATAATAAAACTATAACCAACAGTAAAAAAAAGAAATATCTGAATAATTTGAAAAATGCAGCAAAGTACGATTTATGCGACTAATGTGTGCAGCCATTTTGCCGAAGCGGGAACAACCGATCATATTAACTCGTTATACTTGCGTTAAGCTTATTGGACACCATGTCCTACATGTAAAATACTGTTTAATTTTTAAAACAATTTGTCTGAAAGCCGGTGTTTCAAACTGATCTGGTACCAGCAATGTATTTTGAAAATATTTTGACTGAAACTCCTTGTTTCCACCAGAAACAGTGACTGTCAATTATGTTTTCAAAAATTATCCTGTGGTTTAACACTAGCGAGCTTATTGCTCTATATCTTCGCCTATAGATAGAGAATATTATTTGTACCACTCATGAAACTGTATTCAGGTCTGTGGTACCTGCTCACACAGTTAACACACGATGGAGCGCGAAGGCCCAACAGCGTCACTAATTGGTTCCAGGTTAGGCAAAATGGCTACCACTAATAGTCACTAAATGTTTTTTCCTCAAGTTATTCTGATCCATTTCCAGTTCCTGGCAGGCCGTAGTTATTTTATTATTATATTAAGTTATCAGACAACAGCATTTGATAGTTCCCTTTTTCCTTCCTTAGCCAGTCAAATTATTTTCAAAATATTTGGCATATCCGGAATTAAACCCCATGAAAAATGTAGTCTTCAGAAATACAGCAGGCAGACAGTTAAGGGGTTAAGAGATCACCTGACATCATGTGATGATTCCATCTGAAAAATGTAGTCTTCAGAAATACAGCAGGCAGACAGTTAAGGGGTTAAGAGATCACCTGACATCATGTGATCATTCCATCTAGGTTACATGAATAAGAGACTGAAAATTTTGACATATTTTTACTGGGTTTGGACTGTGATTACTTTAGGCCTGATTTGCATCCAGGCTGCTTAAATGTAGTCTTTATCATATTAATGTACTTGATAATATTGATTTTGAAAATGTTTACTTTTTTTCACGCTTTGAATTTTGCTTATGTTTGGACCTTCGGTCAGACTTGGTGTGCCAGTAGTCACTGTACTGCAGGTTACTACTAGGCAGTGAGGCTTTATGGTTCACTCTTAAAGCTTTGCTTCTCCACTGATACAACAAGTAGATTCTCATTTCTAAATGAGCGTGTATCTGGTGGTCCGTCATATCCTGTAACAATTAATATATATATGTATATATATATATATATATATATATATGGCTTGGACATTATCTTTTCACTGAATATTTAGTCCAGGGCAGGCCGGTTTCTGCGGCAACATGGCGAGATATTTGGTATCTTCTGACATCTTTTGTTGAGCGTAGAAAACTTAAGAGGTTATATTTCGGGATTAGTTAACCCTAATGGAACACAACTTGGGTATGTGGTTGCTTACGGCAAGAGGATGCAGGATAGTGACAGCGAGGTGACTAGGTCAAAGGTCCATGTCAATCAGACCTTGCTATTTGACCTCCACTCTTTCAACGGTACCTTTTTCCGTTAATACTGCCAGGACTAATCTTGGACACATAGTTCCCTAAACTATAAGGAAAATATGTGCTGATAGTGATATCACTAGGTCAAAGCTAAAGGTCATCGTATCTTTAATATTTTACCTTTGTCATGTCTTTATTTCCAATGTGAAGTTTTTGTTCGCTTACACTTTAGGATTCCGTAAGTCTACGGGAACCAAACTTGAACACATTTTCATATACTATGCCTAAGCAGCATGATGATAGTGAGGTCATTAGGTCAAAGGTCAAGGCCATTATGACATTACTATTTGACCTCTTCTCTTTCAACGTTTAGCATATCATTTATATTTCAAGATTAGTGAATCCTTTTGAAAATAAGCTTGGACACATGATTACCTATAATGTTAGGAAGGAGCATGATAACATTGAGGTCACAAGGTCACGGTTACAGTAGCAAACAGGAGACAGGCGTAACATTTAATTCCGAATAATATTTGTTGCAGAATACTGAAATGTCTGGAATATATCACTGGAGTGGTCCGGAGATGTTGACAAAGTATGGCATGGCCCTTGTCATGGCGACGGCGTTTAAGCTCCCATCAAGTCATATACAGCCAGATATAGCTCCGCCATCATCAGGTACAATGCGCCCATATGATGCTCATCTGGATTGTACAGACCTTCTCAAGCTGGGCATCCAGGCGTCTACACCATTTCAAGAGGGCATTAAAGCTGTACTACAGGACTGGACACAGGGTCCTAATAGGTCACATTAAGATTAGGTACCTTAGGTTTTGTATCTAGAATTGTAGACCACAAGGTGCTGTAACTTAACACATTCCCTCATGCATATCCAGGTGAAAATGGACGTTTCCAGTTTTAGCTATGCCCCGCCCATCCCTAGTTAAGCTCCGACCACACCTCGCTCGTGTTGGAATCGATCGATGCCAGGACACCATGACTAAATTTCTAGAAAACTATACAGGGAAACCTGTTGAATATTTTGAAACTAATTTGACTGGGCAGCAACAGTGCCCAGTCAAATTAGTGTCAGATTCAACAGCATGTTTATTAAATAGCTGACATACAATTCGTACAACGTGTCAGACTATTAAGCATTACAGACGAGCCAGATAGAATCATTTATGAGAAATTTCTAGAAAACTATACAGGGAAACCTGTTGAATAGCAACAGTGCCCAGTCAAATTAGTGTCAAAATATTCAACAGCATGTCTATTAAATAGCAGACATACAATTTGTACAACGTGTCAGACTATTAAGCATTACAAACGAATGATTATGACATCATCGTACATGTCACTTAGTTGATTATGACATCATGGATGGATAAACTGGAAAGGTGAACTGCCAAGAGTATGCAGAGCTCTTCAGTCACCTGTACATGGTTATAAGCATGCTACCTTTTCTGAGTGTAAAATAGCAGAATAATGCGGCCATTCTAGTTTCTAATTAGGGAACTCAGTTTTTATTATTAGCAGACCCAAATGTAAATCTGCTCATCCACTCCACATTGATATGGGTAACTAACATACTAAATTTGGTTGAATTCAATCCAATTTTGTCAGAGGAATTGTATTGCAATCAATTATTTTACCTTTTGACACCCACACCCACCCACCCCTGGAGGCGGGGCCAAATGTAAATGTGTGTATGTACTCCACATTGATATGGGTAATCCACAAACCAAATTTGGTTGAATTCTGTCCAACGGTTTTGGCAATTTCCGCAAGTTAAAAGTTGACCTTTTGACCCCTCCCCCACCCCCTGGGGGCAGAACCAAATCTAAATGGCCTCTTGCACTCCGCAAATCATATCCCATCACACCCCCCCCCCGGAGAAAATATTGTCTTGCGAAGCGGAATCATATGAGTAACCCACATACCCAATTTGATTTAATTCCACCCAATGGTTTGGGAGGTGATAGCGTGACAGACGGATGGGCAGACGGACAGAGGCGATTACAATATTCCAGACATTTTTTTAAAACATGGGGATAATAAGATGGCCGCCGCCAAATTCGACCAATCAGCTTTGGTTGAACAATCTTTGATCTTTATTTCATAAGAATCCTTCCTGCCAAATTTAACTTAAATCTTCCCAGAACGTCTTGAGGTCATTTAAATGGAAAACTGGATGTCAGACAGATGACGGACAGTTGCCATGGCATAAGCTCGCTTGACCTTTTAGGTTAGGGGAGCTAAATATACTGTTTTGGGAAATTCTTTAAAGAAGTGAGGACTAATTTTGAAAGTTTACCACTGGCATGACTGCCTCTGTTATGAAGCCAATTAGTATAGTCCGTCAAGTGTACGAACAACATCCAGTCAAATTAGTTTCAAAATATTCAGCAGATTCTCATTCTTGCGTTCACATTTGACTACAGATTTGAGAAGCTTATCTGTATAGTTATCGTGATATTGGACTTCTCAGAATTCAGTGTTCGATCCCAACACGGCATAGCTAGAACTGGATCCCTCTATTAGAGAATTAACCCTTTAACACTCATATCTGCCAAAAACCGCTTCTGCAGTGGTCTTGAGAAATGCCCATTTGCAGACCAAGAGAAGAGTATTTTTGAAAATTTACCATTGCAATGACTGGCTCGATAACTGAGCCAGTCATTCCAGTAGTAAGTTTTCAAAAATACTCTTCTCTTGGTCTGCAAATGGACATTTTCTGTGAGAAAATTTAAGCTTTCTTGAACAAATTCAAGGGTTAAAGTGTTACATCTGTGTATAAAATATATCATGTGACCAGCAGATAATGGATCTTTATAGACACGCGGTCTCTATAGGAAGGTATTTAACACTGACTCAAGCCAGCCAAAAATGGTCTTTGACTGTCTCAAAATTCACCATTGGAATGACTGGCTGTAAAAAATCTGACAGACCAACTTATACTAGTTGTATGTCGCAACTAAAAAGCCATCACCCAGTAATTCATTCAATGTCAACTATTTCATTCAAAGTCAAATGTTTTATCCAGGGTCAAATGTTTTATCCAAGGTCAAATGTTTTATCCAAAGTAAAATGTTTAATTCAGAGTAAACTACTTCATGTAGAATCTCACTGCAGTGAACTATCCTAATTGTACACTACTTCCCATTTTACTCATGACTTGAAAGGCTGTGAGGAGTGTCAGAAATGGAGGGAGCCATTTTTAACTAAGCTCCTCCCACTTTTTCATTGTATTAGAATCGATTTATATACTTTGAACCCTGACTACACAGACTTCCATTTTCAAGGTAACTATATAGGTAAGCTGTTGAATATTTTGAAATTTGACTGACTGCCCAGTAAATCCATCAAGGCCATACAATTCATACACTTGAAGGACTTTTCAATGTTCATAACGGATCTAGATACGTCACTATGTATTATGACATTAGCCGACATGTGGCATAATTAGTATGATGTCATATACTTGAGTGACAGATCGGATCCCTCCATTATCTAACAATCACTGTACGGTTCATCAAAAAGCTGTTAATACAGATGGCATATTTGTGCTGGTAAATATATTCTGTGGCCAAATGAGGGTGGTTCCTCAAGACAGGTGGTCATATAACCAGAACACCCATCTTAAATAACCACCATCATTTATTTAACCCTTTTAACCCTCAAACCGGACAAAAAGGGCTTCTGTATTGGTCTTGGATAATATCCATTTGCAGACCAAGGGAAGACTATTTTTTTTAATTTAACACTGGAATGACTGGCTCGATAACTGAGCCAGTCATTCTAGCGGTACCTTTTCAAAAATAGTCTTCTTGGTCTGCAAATGGACATTTTCTATGAGAAGATTGAAATTTTCTTGAACAAATTTGAGTGTTAAAGGGTTAACAGTCTGATATAGACAATCTATTATAGACAAGTTTGACTGTACAAGTCACATATATATGTGATCAGTACTGGACTACAAAGAGAGTAGAACACAAAGAGTATCAGGTTTGTTTATCAACATACATTATCACCTAATGGATGAATCCTATCTGTAATTGATGAATCTTATCTGTCACTCAAGTATATGATGTCATAATCAATTACGTCACATGTGTGCTGACGTCACAATCATAATTGACAGAGAATACTCCGTGATGAAGCTGGAATAGGCCGCCAGGTGTACGAAATGTATGTTTTTGATTGAATTACTATTTAATAAACATTTTGTTGAATATTTTGAATCTAATTTGACTGGGCTACGGCAGCATCAGCACATTCAAATTAAATTCAAAATGTTACACAGCTTACCTGTATAATTCCCTTGAAAATGGGATTTTAAGAATTCCGGGTTCAAAGTATATAATTCAGTCCTAACAAGCGCAAAACATGGGTGAAGCTTAGCTAGATATGGGCATGGCTTAGCTCAAAATGGGCGGGGCTTAGCAGAAGGGCTCTCTATGAGCTTATTTAGTGCTGAGAAATTACTATAGATTTTACATACATGTACAGAATGGGAAAGCTTGCAATATGAATTATTGTGATAATCATTGGTATTAACCCTTTAACGGTCAAGCCAGCAAAAACTGGTCTCTGTAATGGTCTTGAGAAAAATTCATTTGCAAACCAAGAGAAGACTATTTTGGAAATTTTACCGCTGGAATGAGTGGCATGACTGGTACGCTGACCTAGCCAGTCATTCGTGATAAAATTTTAAGTCTTTTCCTGACTCGCAAATGGATATTCGTTATAGACAGGCACCCAGGCAAGTTAATCAACCCAACAGCTGTAAAAGGTTTGATGTACAAGATAAGTCTATTCTGTGACACTATGTGTAGATCTGAATTACTGCCGTGCCACAACCTGTGCATTTTGACAGAAAGGGGCACAAACCAAGGGTTCATATTTACATTTATTCAACATATCTGCTGCAAGGTTAAAAATTGTGGCATGGGTTTCTTCAAGGGTCACCATATGCAAAAATGCTTATGACAGCAATTTCACGCTAAACATCTCAGAGGACAGTAGACTTCCGGTGGTCACCACCGTGTATTTAATTAACCTAGGTCCTGCAAGGTTAAAATTACTTTATATCGAGAGCTTAGGCATAGTAGAGTCGCAAAACATCGATGACAGCAAAATTAACCTGTACTTTCTTGGTGACAGCAACCATCTTTTAAGAATGGTGTCGAAATCTTCCAAATGGTCAAATCACTTTTAATTGACAGTCTATACATATATGAGTGTCTAAACATCAATGACAGTAAAATAAGCCCGTGCTTTCCTCATGACAGCAACTTCTTTTGGAATGGTACAGAGAACATGCTATGGCTGAATTAGATTGGAACTTTTTCGTTGAGTACTGGTCTATTAAGCAAATTTTTCTTGACCAATCTTGACCATTAAAGGGTTAAAGTAATATAGATTTAAGTGTAATTAAAATTATAATTACCATAGAAACATGACATTGTAGATGAAATGGAAATAAAGAAATTTCCAAACAATAAATATCTGATTGCTTTGTATACACACATCATATCTCTCCTCGCACTATAAATGGGAGAGGGTGTTGCATTTGACTGTCTATCTACATCATTCGTCCGCCTTTCCATCCATCCATCCACATGTCTGACTGCATAGGTCTGGAGCAGTATCTCAATAACTACTGGTCGGATTTTAACACAACAAAGACTGATATCGTGAAAGAGGATTTCCAAACTTTATCCGGATTGGATCACATTCTGGATCTAGAAATATCTCAGAAACTACAGGTCCGATTTGTCTCAAATGGTAACACAAGACAGGCTGTGAGTGTACACTAGGATTCTAGAACTCTGTTTTTCATTTTGACAAAAAATGGGATGGTGAGTGGTCTGCAAACTCTTCTTGCGAGTAACGTAATTGATTATGCGGTCAGATACTTGAGTGACAGATTGTATCGCTCTACTGGATGCCAATGAGGCTGCGGCGGGATGACGAACCTGCTATCTCATTAAGTCGTCTGTTCCTTGAACAAGGGAGGTAATAAAGGCAATAATAATAATGCTGATATGAAGTTTGATATTTCCGCCAATGCTATATGAATCATGTAAGAGCACATTACTGAGATGAAAGTGGAATGAGGGCATTCAGCACTCATCAAGCTGTAAGGACATGGTTTCATTAGAAACAGGTATAACCCCTTAACACTCATATCGTCCAAAAACATCCTCTGCAGAGGTCTTGAGACATATCCATTTGCAGACCAAGAGAAGAGTACTTTTGAAATTTTACCACTGGAATGACTAGCTCGATAACCAAGCCAGTCATTCCAGTGGTAAATTTTCAAGAATACTCTTCTCTTGCTCTCCAAATGGACATTTTCTACGAGAAAATTTGAATTTTCTTGAACAAATTTAAGTGTTAAACTACCGGTAACCACTGGAATAACTGCCTTGATAAGCCAAACCAGTGGTAAATTAAAAAGATAGTCCTCTCTTGGACTGTTATTTCAATGAGAAAATTGAAAATTTCATAAATGGTTAACAGACATTTACTCAAATAACCGATGAAGTTGTTTTGTAGCAAGTGAACTGACAAAGATCGGAAAATATTATCCCAATCATGTAGGGTTGGGCGATATTGCTCAAGGCATGACGATATCGGTATCTCATTAAAATACCGCGGTATCACGATATATCGTCATTTGGGCGGGATGTGGAGTTAGGGTGTAAACATAGAATAACATGTATTTCAAATTGGTGGTGTCTACAAGTTATTTTCATTAAATTTGTTGCATTGAAACCGTAAATTGAGATCGCTATGATTGCCATTTCCGCATATTTAATACACGAAATTCCACACTTTGACACCCTTCAATATACAGTTTAAAGCAACGAATGTAATGCAACTAACCGTATTCATCACAAATAAGAAAAATAAAGGATTTTCTTCTGTTATTGTGTTGCATTTTGTGTTATCTTTACCTCGCGACAACTGTCAAAAGATTGAGCAAGGAATACGCATTAACTTCATTGCGCGGAAAGGAATTCCGCAGAGCGAAATCTGATTGGCCGCCGTATCATACTTGAGCCAATCAGAATTCACACTGCAAAATTCTGACAGCTGTTATCTCGCCCACCGCTAGCGTAGACGATGCAAATTAATAAAATAACACTGCATGATTTTTAATGAGAACCAGCGTGAAGACTGGAAACAATTATATCAGATTTTATTTGGTCTGTAATATTAAATACTAATTTGCCCCATTGTAGACCTATTCAAATTCGCTCACTACTTAGCAGTCCTATCCATTGATCTCGAGGCGTAGCCGGGATGTGTGAAATTAACCCAGTTAACACTGCAACCAAAACTGCCACAACAGATCGAAGACTGGAAATAATTAGGCCTAAATTATTTATTTTAAGGACGTTTCTCACTTAGAATAAATCTGTAATGTTATATGTGGAATGAATTTTGATCTGATTCGTTTAAAAATGCTAAATATATTGTATAAAGTTACATAAAACGTATAACGGTAAAGCAAGAGATTAACTTCCCCCCTCACCCACCGTTCCAAGCTGTGGTATTGATAAGGTATTAAGTGTGTGTGGTTTCCTATCGACCTAAAAAGTTTTAAAGTTTAAATCTTTCACGGTCAGAAGAATGTTTAACCATGCAGATCAATGACTAATGGATAAATAGCTTGACCTGTAGTAATGACGTCATCAGATTGGAATGTGGGCAGTGAAAATGGTATTCCACACTGACTAACACTCAGAATGAGGCAAGAAAAAACATGGCGTCGTCTATTTATGTAATTATGAAAAGTGAACAACAAAGGATTATTTTGTACTTTAAATCATTTTATTAGCGCAAACAAACCATGACTTAAATGAGCACAGATTATGTTGGAGTTTATTAAGTTTTTATTACCGTAGACAAAGACTGGATTATTACTTAAAGACTATTACTGGACCGAATAGAGGTAAGAGTATGACATTTCTAACTTAGTTATTTATATTATGCTCACAGTTAAAAGTGCAATATCGTCCTGTCGGTATTGACGATATTTACGATTTTTCGAAATTATGACGATTTCGGTATCGGTATTCGGTATATCGCGATATTGACGATAATATCGAAAAATCGCCCAACCCTACAATCATGATATAATATGTAATATTGTAAATCATGTATCTTGCCTATAACACTGGCACAGAAGGTCTTATAAACAAGAGGCCCAAGGGACCTGGACCATAGGCATTACAACTAGAATGGTCATTAACAATAAGTAGAAGTCTAATGAGTTGAGCAGACTTGTAACAAGAAAACAGAGGCCATGTTTCTTTATGTATCAACTTCTCTTGAGCAAACTTTAATGGCCCGTAGTCATCAATATCATATCTCCCAAATTTCGGCCCAATCTGTTCAGTGGCTCTGGAGACGAAGTTGCTTTCATGAAAACCAGGCCATCCAAGATGGCTGCCCAACTATTTAGCAAATTAAGTTCCCTTGAACAAACTTGGTTCAACTCATGCCCTAAATGATATTTTATGAGTTTTGAATCAATCGCTCAAATAGTTTCGGCGAAGATTTTTAGACATTTCTAAAAATCCACCAAAATCCATGATGGCCACCGGCGAAATTGGCTGATCTTCTTCCTTTGAAGAAACTTAAATGTACATGCCCTAAGGATGTTTTCTGCCAAGTATAATTAAAATCCGCCCAGTAGTTCTCGAGAAGACATTTTAAATTTCCCATTGGTTTAGTATGGGAGCTTTTTGTGGGAAAATTATCCAACATAGCCGGCAAACCATTTATCCAACAGTTTCGAAAATTGCAAATTTGAGATCAGAATACCCAAAAACATATATAAAAACAATTTCTGCCTCAAAATCCATCAAATAAAAAAATCCAATATGGCCACCAAACACGCTAATAGTTTGATTGACGCACAGTGGCCATGTTTTTTTTACAGAACAACTTCCCGTGAACAAACTTTAATGGTCCTTATTCCAACGGCCTGATCCTTTCAGCGGTTCTGGAGAAGTTGTTTTCGGAAAAAAATATGTCATCCAAGATGGCCGCCAAACTGCTTGGTCAATTAAGTTCTCTTGAGCAAATTTGGTTCAGCTCTTGCCCTAGATGATATTTTATGAGATATGAATCGATCCCTCAAACGGTTTCGGAGAAGATATTTAAAGACGTTTCCTAAAATCGGCCAAAATCCAAGATGACAACCAGCCCAATTGGCCGATTGGCTTTATTTGTACAAACTTGGATCCCTATGCCCTAAGGATACTTCCTGCCAAATATAATTGAAATCAGCCTAGTAGTTCTCGAGAAGAATACATTTTAATGTTCCCATTGCTTCAGTACGAGCGCCTTTGGGGGGAAATAATCCAAGATGGCCGCCAAACCGTTTATCCAACAGTTTCAAAAATGCCGCTCAGAATACCCAAAAACATTTATAGAACCAGTTTTGGCCTTAAAACCCATCAAATCAAAAAATCCAATATGGCCGCCAAACACGCACAATTTTTGATTGGCCCACAGCGGCCATGTTTTTTGATGATACAACTTCCCTTGAACAAACTTTAATGACCCATAGTCGCTAATCATATCTCCCAAATTTTGGCCTGATCCCTTCAGCGGTTCTGGAGAAGTCATTTTCGGGAAAACTAGGTCATCCAAGATGGCCGCTGAACCGTTCGGTCAATCAAGTCTTCTTGAACAAACTTGGCTTACGTCTTTCCCTAGATGAGCTTTCCTGAGTTTTGAATCAATTTCGCAAGCAGTTTCGGAGATTTTTAAAGGCATTTCCTAAAATCAGCCGAGATCCAAGATGGCTACCGGCCAAATTGGCCGATTGGCTTCATTTGAACAAACTTGGATCCCTATGCCCTATGGATGCTTCCTGTCAAATATAATTGAAAT
The DNA here is from genome assembly GCA_034401795.1 of Chaetoderma sp. LZ-2023a. Lineage (NCBI taxonomy): Eukaryota > Metazoa > Mollusca > Caudofoveata > Chaetodermatida > Chaetodermatidae > Chaetoderma > Chaetoderma sp. LZ-2023a. Next base: position 104,625,572 of record CM067366.1, read on the forward strand.
CGGCCTAGTAGTTCTCCAGAAGAAGACATTCTAAATTTGTCATTGCTTTAGTATGGGCACCTTTGGCGGGAAAATAATCCAAGATGGCCACCAAACCGTTTATCTGACAGTTTCTAAAATAGCAAATTTTAGCTCAGAATACCCAAAAACATATATAGAACCAATTTCGGCCTCAATATCCATCAAATACTAAAATCGAGTATGGCTGCCAAACACGCTACATTTTGATTGAACCACCGCGGCCATATTTTTTGCCGGATCAACTTCCCTTGAACAAACCTTAATGGCCCTTAGTCGCTAATCATATCTCCCAAATTTCGGCCTGATCCCTTCAGCGGTTCTGGAGAAGTAATTCTCGGGAAAACTAGGTCATCCAAGATGGCCGCTGAACTGTTCGGTCAATTAAGTCTTCTTGAACAAACTTGGCTTAGGTCTTTCCCTAGATGATGTTTCATGAGTTTTGAATCGATTCCCCAAGTGGTTTCGGAGAAGATTTTTAAAGACCTTTCCTAAAATCTGCCAAAATCCAAGATGGCCAAATTGGCTGATCGGGTTCATTTGAACAAAATTGTATCCCTATGCCCTAAGGATGCTTCCTGCCAAATGTAATTGAAATCGGTCTAGTGGTTCTTGAGAAGAAGTCGTGTAAAGGAAGTCTTTCAGGCCAGGTGAGCTAAAAACAAAAATAAAGCGAATACACTTTTTCTGATATAATTTATTTTTAAAATAAGAAACAAAAAATCGTTTTATAAAACTCGTAAAATATTAAAGGATAATATCATAATCTAAAATCATATTATAGATTGCTATTTGTGGCCGGTGGTGAGAAGATAGAATAGCACAGAACTGAGAAATACATCTAGACTAGATCCACCATGTCCATCTGATTCTATCAAACTATCTATTATTTAATGTTATTACACCTGTTAGTGTCCACAGGATCTTAGAATGTTATTACACCTGTTAGTGTCCACAGGATCTTAGAATATTATTACACCTGTTAGTGTCCACAGGATCTTAGACTGTTATTACACCTGTTAGTGTCCACAGGATCTTAGAATGTTATTACACCTGTTAGTGTCCACAGGATCTTAGACTGTTATTACACCTGTTAGTGTCCACAGGATCTTAGAATGTTATTACACCTGTTAATGTCCACAGGATCTTAGAATGTTATTACACCTGTTAGTGTCCACAGGATCTTAGACTGTTATTACATCTGTTAGTGTCCACAGGATCTTAGAATGTTATTACACCTGTTAGTGTCCACAGGATCTTAGAATGTTATTACACCTGTTAGTGTCCACAGGATCTTAGAATGTTATTACACCTGTTAGTGTTCACAGGATCTTAGAAATGTCCGTCACAACAAGATCTTAGAATGTTATTACACCTGTTAGTGTCCACAGGATCTTAGAATGTTATTACACCTGTTAGTGTCCACAGGATCTTAGAAATGTCTGTCACAACAAGATGTTAGAATGACATCTGTCCGCATTCACACGATCTTAGAATGTATCCTCAATGACTTCAAATATGTCATCAAATATATTGGTTCATAAAAAATTATCGTAGCCATGTTCAAAAGAATGTTGCCAAGTCTTCTGATTTCATTATTATCACACTTGTCCTGACGACACTTTGTGGTTTGTTGAATTCACCTGGCGCGAGTCACAAAATGCATACCACTAGTTATTAAGCACCTGTTCTGAGCTGCGAGTTTCTCCATTGATAGTGTCCATAGTCTGCTGCATAGAAATATCACGTAATGTTGACAATAGATGGATCCATTTATAGCTTTGCCGTGTCCATTTCTAGATAAGCTCCGCCCACACTGCCCGTGTTGGGATCAATCGAATCCTGAATTCACAGAATCCCAATATCAAGGTACAGGTAACCAGTTGAATATTATGAAACTAATTTGTCTGGGCACTGTTGCTGCTGTAAGGCAGCAACATTGCCAAGTCAAATTAATCTCAAAATATTCAACGAACTGTTTATTAAATAGTAGACACTGAATAGTATTTTACGTGTACGAATACTGTGTCTACCTAGATACGCCATTCATTACGCATTTTGTTTGTGATGTCATCATATACTTGAGTGACGCCAAAACGGCTTCTGTAGTGGTCTTGCGAAATGTCCATTTGCAGAAGAGGCCATTTTTGACAATTTCCCACTGGAATGATAGACTCTATAGCCAGTCATTTGAGTGGTCAATTTTCAGAAATTATCTTATCTTGGTCAGCAAATGGACATTTTCTACGAGAAAATTGAAAATTTCTTGCACAAATTTAAGGTTTAAAGTATTAGTGAGCACTTGTTGCCACCTCAGCGTGTGATAGACAGATTTGAATGTGTCAACAATTTGACTGAAAGTCTACAGCAACAACATTCAGTCAAATGTACCTTTCCAGCTTATCCACCAAGCATATGACGTCATAATCAACTATGTGACATGTAGGATGACATCATAATCAATGGTCACGAATGCTTAATTGATGACGGACTAAGCATTGTTGTATGAATTGTATGTCTACTATTTAATAAATATGTTGCTGAATATTTTGAAACTAATTTCACTGGGCACTTTTGCTACATGATCTAGCTTACCAGTATAGTTTTCTGGAAATTTATAGTCAGGCAGATCAGGGATTGATCCCAACATGGGCAAAGTGTGGGTGGAGCTTAGCTAATGATGGGCGGGGCGGGGCTAAAACTGGATTCCTCCATTGTTTTCAAAGGCCTCATTCTTAACCCTTTAATGGTCATACCGGCCAAAACTATGGTCTTGTGGAATGTCCATTTACAGGCCAAGAGAATACAATTTTTGAAAATTTACCACTGGAATGACTGGCTCGATAACCGAGCCAGTCATTCCAGTGAAAAATTTTCAAAAATTGTATTCTCTTGGCCTGTAAATGGACATTCACAAATATTAAAATTTTTCTCGAGAAAATTTAAACATTAAAGGTTTAATGCTTATCTACCTTGAGATCAGCTGTCAGCGAACTCTGCATGAAGTTTCGAAATAAGATATTTATGTTCACTGTACCACAGAACACGGAGAGCATGCATGACTCCTGTACTGTCTACACTATTGTTCCTCCAGTTCGGTAACATCAGTCAAACACATGGAAAGTTTCCAATTTCAACTGTACCTTCCTGTCTCTGCTTGTCTAATGCACTAGGTATGTCGCATGTTGTGGTAATAAACTTCTTGTTAATTGGACTCTCTAAGATCATTGTATACATTGTGAGCACTGTCGACCACCAACAAGTTCTGTGGAATGTCTATATACTCCTGGCACTTAAAAACAAAGACAACGTGTAGCAATAAAGAGACCAGATTACGTAATAAAAATATTACACACCTTTACAGTTAGCCAGACAGTTGATAGAGATATATTGTTTACCAGGATCTATACTAGCAATTCAAACAATGGATTTTGATTTGCTTTTCAACTATAAATATGTTTGTACTTGTGTTGGTTTTTCATATTACATTTTAGAATACATTTTGACATTTTGTCTCTTTATTGCTACATGTAACGCATAAAAGCTTGAATAAGTTAAAATTTCACCCGCTATATAAATAAATGACCTGAACCTGCTTGGTCCCGAACACTCCAGTAGAATCAGGACTGATGTGCCGCAAATCAATCACGCACCATTGAAGGGTTGATCTTTAACTGTCTTACTGCTGTAAGCCATCAGATAATAATTTAAATGGGCAATAACTCTGTGGACATGCTGAATATTTTGAAAACAATGACTGAAAGTTGGTGGTGGCTTAGCCCCCAACAACTTTCAGTCAAATTATTTTCAAAATATTCGGCATATCCAGAGTTACACCCCATGGAAAATGTAGTCTATAAATTCAGCAGACAGACGGTTATTCACTGAGGTAATGGTTGCTATCTGGATGTAAATGCGATGTCATTTTGCGGAGTTCCACTAATAATTTCAGACCAATAAACAGAGCTCTCGTCTTCAAACATCCATTTCAAGCCGGAATTATTTCAGAATCATCGATGTCTACACTGATCATTAAACACTGAGGTAACTGTTGCTGTCGCCGGAGGTAAATGTGATGCCATTGCGTGGTGTTTCACTTATGATCCCTGACCAATAAACAAATCTCTCGTCTTCGAAAACCCATTTCAGTCTGAATATGATCATATAGTACGTACAGTACACTGTAATATAACTCCTGCTGATTATTCTGAAGATAATTCGACAGAAAGTCATTGATGCTAGAATTTTTCAGTCAAATTATCTTGAAAATAGTCCGTAAATATGCTATTTACCTCATTTAATGTTATGCTCTTTTGAGAATTCAGAATCAAATGGGTTTTCTCTACGATCATTTAACTGGTCACGTTATTTTTCTAGAATTGTTTTCTAGTATTCGCTAGAATCATCTTTTTTGTATAATTGCAGATTTTAATCGTTTCTTCCCGGACATTTTCCGCCTGAGTTCTTCGCGTTGCAACTCCTGTTTACGCTCCTCTTGCAGTTGCCAGTTCTTAAGAATTTTATCGCGTAATTCCTTTTCTTCACTCTCAAGTTTTTCACGTTTACGTTTCCGTTTATCTTCTTTTCTACGGGTTATTTCCTCTTGTTTCTTGCGCTCCTCTTCGGTCCGACGTTTATTTTCTTCAATAAGCTCTTCCTCTCTCCTGGCCAGGTCCTCCTTTACTTTAATTGCCTGCCGTGTAGAAAAATATACATGTATTATATAAACAACCTGCCGCGTGGAACAATATACATGTATTATATAAACATCCTGCCGTGTGGAACAATATACATGTATTATATAAACATCCTGCCGTGTGGAACAATATACATGTATTATATAAACAACCTGCCGTGTGGTAAAATATACATGTTCAATTTTACTGTTGACACATTAAAAGGCAGGCTGGCCAAAAATGGCTTCTACAGTGATATTTAAAAATTGTCTGACCATGCAACGACCGTTTCTGAAAATTTACCACCGAAATGCACAGCCCAAGCGAGCCAGTCGTTTTAGTGGTAAATGTTCAGAAGTGTATATTGGAATACACACTTTTGGTCACAACTTGAGAACGCAAGAGAGTAGAAGTTTCAAAACGTCTTCTTGGCCTACAAATAAGCAAACAATTCAATAAGGAGATATTGTGATTTTCTTGACAATGGACCTTTCCATTTTTAGCTATGCCCCGCCCATCACTAGCTAAGCTCCACCCACACCTCGCTGTGTTTGAATTGATCGATCCCCGAATGCACTAGCTATCAATTTCCTGAAAACTATACAGGGAAGCTGTTGAATATTTTGTAACTAATTTGACTGGGTGCTGTTGCTGCCTATGGCAGCAACAGCGCCTAGTCAAATTAGTTTCAAAATATTCAACAGAATATTTATTAAATAGTAAAAGCAAACAATTTGTACAACAAGGCATAGACCGTCTTCAAATATGCGTTCGTGACGTACTTATCGACATCATTCATGACGTCATCCATTATGATGTCATTCTACACACCGCGTAGATGATTATGACGTCATATGATGGGTATATACTCTGGAAAGGTGAATTAACCCTTTAGTGACCACATTCGGTCAAGAAAATCACAACATTTCTTTATTGAATGCCCTTTTACAGGCCAAGAGAATATTTGTTACAAAAATTTATGACTGGAAGGCCATTTGTATGCAATGTGAATCCCTTTTGCTAATTGCGACATGAAAAACATGACAAATTTGTCAATTAAAACCATATTTAATAGACATATAGTTAAATATCTGAAAAACAAATATTTATGACCTTTTTAAAATAAATTAATAACTAAAAAAATTAATTTCCTCCCTACTGGGGTTTTTTCCCACCCGGTTTGCAGGAAACAAAATATATTTATGAATGGCTTGAATTTGTGCAAATTTAAGTGTTTAAGGGATACCCATAATGCATCTGACCATGTGTGATGTTTGAGAGACTGACCTTGACTCGACTGAACAGCTCAGTTAGAAGTCTAATCGACTCAAGGCGACGTTGTACGAGCAATAATTTCCGCTCCTCGGTCACAATTTTCAACTGCATACGTTTCTCCTCCTCAACCCGCTTCTGGTCTTCACGTTTCACATGCCGCTTCTGTTCGCGAAGGCTGCGCTGTTCCTCGCGTCGCTCAACTTTCTCCATGCGTTTCCGTTCACGATCCAGCACCTCTTCTTCCTCACGCCTCCTGAAAATCAAGCATTATCAGGTATTGAGACGGGGTCCATAATTTGGTTCAAACTATGATGATTTTGAGGACCACCTATAGTCTATTGCTTTCGTATGGGAGTTTTCAGCAAGCTTTTATATGACAGTTGCAAAAATGTCAAATTTGAAATCGGCATAAACAGAAACCTATATAAAACCAGTTTCGGCTTCAAAATCCATCAGATAAAAAAATCCAATAGAGCTGCCAAAACACACTACACTTTGACTGGTCCATGGTTCTCATGGGTTTTCTTTTATGTATCAACTGCTCTTGAACAAACTTTAATGGCCGTTAATTTTGAGCCAATCCATTTAGCGGTTCTGGAAAAGTTGTTTTCGCGAAAACTAGGTCATCCAAGATAGATGCCAAAGCATTTGGCCAATCAAGTTCCCTTAAGCAAACTTGGTTCAGCTGTTGGCCTAGATTACTTCTTATGAGTTTTTAATCGATCCCCAAGCAGTTTCAGAGATTTTTAAAGATGTTTTTAAAAATCAGCCAAAATCCAAGATGGCTACCGGCCAAAGTGGCCGATCATCTTCATTCATAAAGGCAGTTGCGTATAGCTGTAGTGTGATCATGCCCATACCTTCACAATGGGGTTAGTTGTCCAGACCGCCGGTAACGTGAGTTCAGTAAATATTTTCAGATTTTGATGTGTCTATGCAAGCTGTCGGTAACAGCTATTCAGCGGAACTGTTCATTTAATCTCCGAAATTTATCAACAACTATCAGTAGATCCTGACATTTCTCTGTACTCTTCTCATTCTTCTGGCTACTGCCCGATCCAACCATCATGGTCTTTAATACCGTGCCAGCATACATAATGCTGTATCTCTAATGTTTGTCAGTAATCACAATAAAAATCAAACAAAGATGTTTGTAACATTGCTGCTCGCTCTGTACCATGTCTGCAGTAGAATAATGGCTACTAACTGACAAGCAGAAACAGACACTCATGACCTGAACTTATATATTTTTATCGTAAATAAAATTTGGTTGGATGTATTAATCTGACATTTTATTTGACTAGGAAATAGAATTTGCAACATGAAATATGATTTTGTGAGTAATATGATATTCTCATATAAACGAGATCAGCGAGAAAACACTGAACTCTAAAATGCCACATCTGATCTACGCTTTTCAGATCTATAGCTTCATTTGAACAAACTTGGATCTCTATGCCCTAAGGAAATCCAAGATGACCACTGAAGTATTTGGCCAATCGAGTTCCCGTAAACAAAGTTGGTTCAGCTGGACCTAGACGATGTTTCATGAGTTTTGAATCAATCTGCCAAATCGTTTCAGACATTTCTAAAAATCGGACAAAATCCTAGATGGCCACTGGCCAAATTGACTGATCGGCTTCCTTTGAACAAACATGGATCCCTGTGCCACAAGGATGCTTCCTGCCAAATATAATTGAAATCGGCCCAGTGGTTCTTGAGAAAAAGTTGTTTAAAGAAAAAGTTGGCGGATGGACAGATGACGGCACGATCCATTTTGGCCAGGTGAGCTAATAATTTTATGCTACATTGAAAAATCTCACCTGTCGTCTTCCCGCCGTCTCTCATCATCTTCACGTTCGCGACGAACGTTATCTTCGCGTTCTTTTTCTAGCTCTTCAAGTTTCTTCCTTTCAATCCGTCGTCGTTTGATATTTCTGTCAGAGAGATGCTTGGACTTATCAAAATCCACCTAAAGAAGAATAGCAACTGTCATTATTAGTGCTAACAACAGTATTATAAACCACAGTACGCTCAGTAAAGCTCATAAATAACTTAACATAGTTCCAGACAAAAACAGAAATACTCAAACAAATTCTACATCCGGGAGAGCTAAAACACATTTTCCTTCTAAATCATCCTGGGATTGGGATAAATATTTTTGGAAATAGAAACATATTAGCTAGTAAGAAATGTACTGTTGAATCTTTTGAACATAATTGACATGATTGGATTGAAGACGGCAGCAATGTCTTCCAATCCAATTCACCTTTCCAGAGTATCCATCCATGATCATAATCAGCCCATAATCTTAAACAGTTTGACACGTTGTATGAATTGTATGTATTTGTAATTCTTTGCTATTTAATAAACACGCTCTTGAATATTTTGAAACTAATTTGACGGGGCGCTGTTGCTGCCTTAGGCAGCAACAACACCCAGTTAAGTTAGTTTCAAAATATTCAACAGCTTACCTGTGTAGCTTTTTGGAAATTGATAGCCGTGGTGTTCAGAGATCGATCACTCCCAACACGAACGAGGTGTGGGAGGAGCTTAGCTAGAGATGGGCGGGGCATAGCTAAAACCGGAAAGGTCCATTATGTACAAAATATTCAACAGTAAGTTTTATTTTGTTTTGGAACCATTTTAGGTTATTTCTCAGCTGTACTGTAGTACACAAATCAATACATAGTTCAAGATGATATTTGCAAAATAGCTAATAATCACTTTGATCATTGAAAATGTATTATAACTAGAATTCGCAGCCGATGGCACGCAAATTCCCACACTTTTGCCAACTTTGACATTATGCCTCACCTCCAACCAACCCTACCTTACACTTGGGAAGGAGCCTAATGTAAACATTGTCTCGTAGTCGGCACTCATATGGGCGCTAACATACCAAATTTGGTCAAAATTCTTCCAACTTTTACTATCTGCCCACACCCCACCCTGGAGAAAGAGCCTAATGTCAATGTCGTCTTGCACTCCACAATCATATGCCCAGGGTAACTCCCATAACAAATTTGAATGAATTCGACCAAACAGTTTCGGCGGAGATAGCTAGATATATGGACGGACAGAGGTGATTGCAATATCCCCTCCCTTTTTTCAAAATGTGTAGGGATAATGATGCAGGTTGTCATGAATACAAAAGTCATTGCCTTGAACACTGATGCGAGTGTCGCTTTTGTAATCATCTCGGTCACTTTCAGGAGCTAATTCTTTCTGGTTAGTCTTTGTGGTCATGTGGCAGCATGCACTGGTAAAACCCCAGGTATGCAGTAGTACCGCTTGTTTTTGTTTGTCTATCTATCCATGGATGGCTAGTGTTTGTAAATGGCCTTATTGACTTTTCTTTTGAACAAGTTATTCTTGATGTCATGCTAATGATCGAGGCATTGCTGGTAGGTATGATGTGGCCAGTGGTTTCTGCGCTCTGCCACAGTCAAGTTGGAATTGGCCTTGAGGTGTTCCTTCCTGCTGGTGATGAGTTGGTTTCATCTATATCTATGTGCCCTTGCATTGTTCACACTGGATCATATAGACAACTCCAAAGTATGCATCTGTGCTGAGCTTATCTTTGTATGTATGATTACTGTATTCTGCGGCTGTAGTAGTAGACACATCCTACACCTGCAATCAGCCCTTCTTCACTTTTGCCCACTGTGTCTTACCTTCAGGTTATCTTTATGTCTCACTAATGGACCGTTTTAGCTAAGCTCCACCCACACATCGCCATGTTGGGATCGATCGATCCCTGCACTCTGGATCTCTATTTCCAGAAAACTCTACAGGTTTGCTGTTGAATATTTTGAAACTAATTTGACTGGGTGCTGTTGCTGGCTATGGCAGCAAAAGCGCCACGTCAAATTAGTTTCGAAATATTTGACATAATGTTTATTAAATAGTAGACATACAATTTGTACGTTTCAGACTATTAAGCGTTTAAGACGGATTAAATTGAGTCATTCATGCTGTAATTGATCATGACGTCCTACACGTCATGTAATTGATTATGATGTCATACATGTATAAAGGATGGATAAACTGGAAAGGTACATTGCGATAAGTTTTGATTTCTTGTTGACCAAGCGTTCTGATAGGCCTTAGATATACAGTAATCCAACCATTATGTGGATGTTTTTCTTCTGTTTTCCTCTTCCGACATGGTTGAGGTGGTTTTCCTCTCCCAGAAGTGTACCCATTGGCTAGGAGTGATCTTCAGATGGGTATATTGCGTAGGTGTACTTGTTATTAATCTGGGGTTTCTGTGATGATGAAACAATCGTCTTAAATTCAATGATGTACATGTAATGGTTCAAATATTGAAATAAGACATTGTTAAATCAAAGACAGAATTAAATGGCTATTGAAAAGATCTATGTCTAAACCACGGAAATAGGAGAACGAACGTAACCTGAAATGAGAAACTCCCTATATTGTCATGATTGTAGGTTGGAATCACAAGTCAGAATTGTATAAATGCATTACAGTTTTGATATTAAATACAGTAACAAGAACGCCGAAGCGTACAATGTCTCGCCTGTAAAGGCATGGATAGTGTTGATTGGCAAAGCAAACTTGGCATGGTTTGTAATACACAAATTCAGCAATGCACAAACAAACAAGTGTAACCAATCGAACATGGACATTTTTTTAACAAACTGCGGATTGCAGGAAATTTCAATTTCCCTTTCTCCGAGATCTAACAATACTCACCATTCTGTTACTTTCTGATACACAGCTGGCCCTGACAGCTGGCTCTAGGACTATAGACTTAGAAAGCTTTACCGACTCCTTGGAACCGGGTACTCGGCTCCCAACTGCTGAGTACCCGTCTACCATAGAGCTCATATTGTTTGCATAGCCACCAAACAAGAGAAATCCATGGCTTGCCTCCGTGGGGCTGGGTCCGTAACAGAATGGTGAGAATTGTTAGATCTCGGAGAAAGGGAAATTGAAATTTCCTGCATTCTCCTTTGATCAATACTCACCATTCTGTTACTTTCTGATATACACCAGATTTGTTCAGTAACCTGGTGGGAAGGGGCAAGCCATAAATGCTACTTTTGCCCCTTGGAGAAAGATTTAGACTTAACAACTTGACTAACGGAGACCTAAAAGGACCGTCAAGTTATCGGAACCGAATCACTTTCGCATCACTGCCCCCCCCCCCTTTTTCTCCTAAGAAAAGGGAGAGAACTCACGAACATGTATCTCGCCTGAAACACAAATATGCCAAGAGGGTTAACTGCTCTTTGCATATATTAGCCTGGGAATGAGCATGAATATATAAGATGAATGATCATGATATATAGACATGATACAAAACACTCTCAATCGTGAATTACCTCATGATATTTGGAATTCAGACCGGGAGCCTCCAACCATTCACTTGTCTGGCCTCAGTGACACAACTGGTTGATATCCCCTCGCTCGACCAAGCCTGCTTCTAAATTCTCTCTTACAAATGCCAAAAAAGGAAGAAGAGCAGTGCGGTCATATAGCTATCGTCTCAAAACAGCTAAAGCGAGTGGAATGGCGAAGTCTGACACATCCCCCATATAGTAATCCGTGAAAGAGGACTCACAGTGCCCTTGTGCGACAGCCATGATGTCCTTAAATGGAACACCATTGTCAAGGCCGGAAGAGGCGGCTATTCCTCTAACAACGTGCCCTTGCGCCTTGCACTTGGTGCCCAGTCGTAATCTCACGGGTAATCTGAATGCATTCGACTACGTAACGAGTCTGTCCGTTTTGTACTTAGTCAAAGCACGGACTGGGCACCAGACACTGGCATCACGATCTAACCCACTTAGTTTCGGTATAGCGATCGGTTTGCCGGGATATCTCAAAGACCGAGATCTTTGACATAAACTCTGCTCTTGGCAGTAGACGCAGACCCTCTCTGGAGACAATAATCGGTCCCTCTCTGCTGAAAGTGCATGGATCACACTGCGCCTTCTAGCTGAGGAAGCTGCCAATAGAAAGACCGCCTTTAGAGTCAAATGCTTTAGACTAGCCGAACGCAATGGTTCGAAAGGGTGCTTGGCACTAAAGATAGACTCCAGGCTGGAATGACTACCGGTTGTCTCGATCGGAGAGTGCTCATGCCCCTCACCATCAGATTTAACTGGTCCACCTCTGGACTATCCCTGTTGGCTAGACAAGGGATAACTGATGCCAAAGCTGACTTGTATCCCGCAATTGTGACAGGAGCTAGTCCTGAAAAGAACAGCTCACAGAGAAAGTCTGCTATTTGCTGAATAGTGGAATGAAAGGTAACAATACCCCTTTCCTCACACCAGTCTGCAAATCGGTTAACCTTGTCGTTATATGACTTGACGGTTGGCCTCCTTCTCGCAGCCGCGATGAAATCAGCAGCCTGTCGAGAAAAGCCTCCCGACGTGGAACGTTGTTTGACAACAACCACGCAGTCAATAACATTTCGGGACGCTCGTGTAGGAAGCGTTCCTTGGCCTGGGAGATTATGTTCAGAATCTCGGGCAACTGCACTAGATTTTCCACCAGCAGATCTAGCAGATCCGTGAACCACGCCCTGCTTGGCCAATATGGCGCTATTAGCAGGACCAGACACGGTTCCTCCCTGATCTTCACCAATACCTTCAGCAGAAGGATGGTGGGTGGGTACGCGTAAGCGTGCATCCCTCTCCAGCTTATCGCCAGAGCGTCTGTATCGACGGCATTTGGATCTGGAATCGGCAAGACATAAGTCATGACTTGAGCATTTCCCCTTGTGGCGAACAAGTCCACGTTGGGTTTGCCCCAATGCTCGAAGATCCTTCATAGAACTGGAGGGTTGAGGGACCATTCTGTTGGCAGAATTCTCTGTCTGCGAGACAAAGCATCCGCCAGAATGTTCAACCGGCCAGGAATGTGAGCTGCTTTCAAAACAACCGAGTAATTCATGCACCACTGAATCAAGTCCCACACTTTGATACACAGTGTGGGTGACCTGGTCCCGCCTTGGCGATTTATGTATGATACTACCGTCGAATTGTCCGACCGTATTGATCAATATCACCTTGCACCTGATCATCGGAAGAAACTCTTCCAACGCCAGTTCCACTGCCATCATTTCCAACAGATTGATATGCAGCTGACTCTCCAGGAGAGTCCATGTGCCCGAGACCTGGTGTTCTCCCAGGCATGCCCCCCATCCCTCCAGCTATGCACCCGTGTACACGGACAGCTGGGGGTGGGGTAGGTGCAGCAAAACCCCTACTAGGAGATTCTGATGCTGTTTCCACCATACAAGATGCGATATTATCGGCTCCAAAACTGGCACCAGTTTTGACAGGGGTTCTGTTCTCTGTTTCCACAGAGACATCAGATACAACTGGATAGGTCTTCGCATTAGAGCAGCGTACGGGATCACTTGCTCCATGGAGACCATCATGCCCAGCATCTGAAGAAACCGCCTCGCCTGAATGTGGTTTCCCACTCGAAAACTCTTGAGGATGGCTAACGGAGACACCACTCTGGGCTCTGACGGGTAAACCCTGCCCTACTCGAGATCGAATCGCATCCCCAAATAAACGAAATGTTGAGTGGGTGTCAACTCGGATTTCTCCTTGTTGACTATCCAGCCTAGATCTGAAAGTAACTTCAGAGTCAGAGCAGTATCCACGTTCAACTTGGCTTCAGAGTCTGCTTTGAGCAGCCAGTCGTCTATGTAGGTGTGTAGCGCCACGTTCTCTTCTCTGAAAAACGCTGTCACCGCAAGGACCACTCTTGTAAAAACCCTCGGAGCTGTCGACAGGCCAAACGGGAGAACAGTAAACTCCCATACTTGATTCTGAAACGCAAATCTCAGAAACCTGTGCCAACTCCGGTTCATAGGAATGTGGAAATATGCATCTTTCAGATCGATCGACACACACCACATTCCCTTCCTCAATCCTGCCATTACCGACCTCGGTTTTTCCATCTGGAACCGAGGCGTATGGATAAACCAATTTAATGGCCTGAGATTGAGTACGGGTCTCCATCCCCCCGTGCTTTTGGGGACAAGGAACATATTTGAATAGAAGCCCGGAGTGTTCTGGTTCGCTGGGTTTATTGCTCCCTTCAGAAGCAAACCCGACACTTCGTTTTGAACGGCTTCTAACTTGTCTGGGTCCCGTGGTACGGGTGTCCAGACAGGTGCCAAAGACAGAGTCTGCGGTGGAAAGTCCCACCACTCCGGCATGTACCCCTGGGATAACCATCCCGGGACCAGACTGTCTGATATCACACCCCGCCAGGCCTCGACGAAACGCATGAGCCTTCCACCCACCATAGATGCCTCGACGTCTAATGGGGTTGTCCGGCTCGCAGTCCGCTCCCCCCCCCCTATCTTAACGAGAGAGACAGACCCATTTCTGTCTTGGCTCGGCAGGTATAACTGGCACCGCTGTCCCTGTCGCACAGGTGCGGTCCAGGCGGATATGAAGGGAGCTCTTGTACCCTCAGGTACGATCCGCTCCCTTCTTTCCGCCCTTTGAGGACTTACCCTTACCCCTCCCCCTCCCGCCTCTAGGGCGATCATGAGCAACATTGGGGAAGGTAAGGGCCTCCACAACCTTCCTGGCTTTCTTAGCCGGTGGCGGCTGAGAAAATCCAGACGAAGCAGAAGTCGCAGTAGGCTTAGCTTTCGCCTTGCCTTCCTGCTTCTACTGCGTCTTCGAAAGTTGGACAGCTAACGGTTTCCCTACAGCCCCTAGTGCGTGCGGCTTACCGCCAACCAATTCTGCGCAATGCTGGCAGTGTCCTCTAGGATGGCCCACGCCCGGCCACCGAAGATGCTAGGCCCTGTCAGGGGTGTCCCAAGAAGATGCTCCCTGACTGCCGTAGCCGGATGCATATGGTCAAGAACCATTTGCCTCCTGGACTTTGTCACACGTGCCTGCACCCTTGCCAGTGCGTCCATAGACAGCACCAAGCCGTCATTGACGCACGAAAGCGCCACAGGTGGCACAGGGTGGCCTGCCCCCGCTTCAGCCCACACCGACTGAAGAAGGCGATACGAATGGTTGACAGCACTCATAGCTGCCCTCACACCCTCATCGCATAGGGATAGGACTTCATCCTGGTGTGCCTGGGACTGGTCCACAAGTGCCGGACCGGGGCCACCCGCTCCAGCACTCTGAACACCTAGTACCCAGCAGTCATTCTCGGTGACCGACGGGACAACACCATACCTGTTGTATTCCCCCACCCCCCCCGTGGAATACGACCCCTCGCCCGCACCTCCATGGAGGCCGCAAGAAGCTGGCCCTTGTTCATGCGTTGTTTGCTATACATAGTATCAAGCAACACCATATACCATGGATCCAGTCCAACAGACTGGATCAGGGCTGCGGGCAAGATCCCCGTCCTAATCGATGCACCGATGGATGGGGTACATCCTCCTCGGCAGTGGTCGGAACCACAGACGGGTCCACCCTGGCTATCCAAGCCAGAGCCTCAGACCAATCCGTCTCCGAGGAGGACACTCCCGTGAACACGTCACCCGTTGACATGTTCACGGCTCTACCAGCAACGGCCTCCCGGCTAGGAGCCATTGCTGATATGCCAGGAACTCCGGCACCGTACGGTTCCGCCGCCACGCCATGGAACACACCAGTCCATGGAGTAGGCCTGCACAGAAAACCGTGCGGACCCATAGCGGTTGAGGAACCGTGGCCAAACACAGGCGCCAACGGCACCCCATGTCTGACCGCCGGACCAGGCGAGATAGGTGAGTACCATGCCTGGCCGTCCACACCCGTCACCGTGGCGGTTGGCAGCAAACCAACCATCACGGGACCGGTGCACGGTACCGGAGTGGCCTCAACCACGGGCGCCAGGCCAGACAGCTGGAGGTCAGGTTCCATCAGGACAGAATCGACCTCCATGCTCTCCACCCGCGGCCTGGGCCGCAGCACCCTCACAGGCCGCAGCACCCTCTCCTCCTCATCTTCAGACCCCTAAGAGTCGTCACTAGACAAGGAAAACCGTGGAGCCGTCCTGGTGGATGGCTCCCATGCCTGACGGACCGGCCACCGCTACTGGACCACCCGGAGGTGGCCGCAGAGACAGAACCCATCAGGCCGGAGCCCGACGGGACTGCCAGGGGGCCGTACGAAACGGCTCCCTCGGTGTCCAGTCCAGAACCCTGTCCAAGGACAGGGTTCGAATCAAACATGGGGAGAGACTGCCCTACAACTTTTGGCAGCAGGGACGACACCAGCGTGTCACCTTGCCTAGCCGGACCAAACCACGCCGGCGGTGCCATCTCCACCACCTCCGGTTGCAGACGTGGAACGCCCCCACGGGCCGAAACGGACGCTCCACGATTTACTTTCGGACCGCCTGACCCCGCGTCAGACCCTGCCAAGTCCTTCTGGCAAGGAACTTAAGCATCATATCGACCGACCACACAGCGCAAACGTTACACCTACTGTCAAGACTACACTTAGTACAGTGAAAACAGACATGGTCCTTGTATAGAACCCATACGATATGTGGCACTCGACACATGATGGCGGGGATGGCCTGGCCTATAAACCAAACCTACAATAAGCCAGCGGAACGAAACAAAAATGGAAGGCAGACAATTAATTTGACCATAAATTAACTGCAACCCTCCCGCACCCCACCCCGCAATGTTACAACAAAGATCGCATTGAATATGACGACAAGAACGAAGCGGGCATAAATACACCCATAATTGATCCTCCAGGATGTATAACGGAACCAGGAATCATATCACATAGCATTCGGGGTATATTTACCAATTAATATAAATTATACTCTTAACGAAAGCCAAAACGATACGTGAAGAAACAACAAAATGTAAACAAACTGCTGTAGCACACGGTAAAACCGCAGACCATGCATCTGTCAAGAATTTTGACACCACCGATCATTGCAAACCGATCGTGATCACAGGTAAACTTGACCATTCCAAAGTTTTCTGGTACCATTTTTAGTACGCAGCACCCAGAACAAGATGCGCGAATTAATGAAAAATTTTCTTCACATAAACATCCGAGCATCACGGGTGTGACGTCACCCGCTCGGCCCCTATGGAGAACGACATCAGCCGATATTCGTGTTAGAAATACCGTAGCAAACACCTATTTTCATATCTGCCGATCGCCTGTTGGGGTTTAAAGAAGGCGATCGTCTGGCATATCTCGTTCTTAGCACACGTTCCAGATTCTATGGGGTCAGAAATTGGAACATGCGACACAACGAAATTTAGAGACCTAAGTCTTTTAACTATGGATAATAAGGAATTATACAACCTGGTTATCATCGGCGGTATTCTCCATTTTATCCAGTTATATCCTTTCAAGAACGCACAAACTATCAAATCACAGATAAAAGACTTAGATTTCTTTTCAAAAAACTTTAAATCTCTCCCTGCAAAAAGCGTGGACAGCTCTTGTTGCTATGCAAACAAGAATGAGCTCTATGGTAGACGGGTACTCGGCAGTTGGGAGCTGAATACCCGGTTCCAAGGAGTCGGTAAAGCTTTCTAAGTCTATAGTCCTAGAGCCAGCTGTCAGGGCCAGCTGTGTATCAGAAAGTAACAGAATGGTGAGTATTGATCGAAGGAGAAAGTCAGATCTTGAAATTTTTTTCCAAATGAAACTAGTAATGATGAAGATAGTACTCGTGCATAGTATATAACTCTGCTGTAAGATTTTGTTGATATCTGGTGAGCCATTGTTGAAAATGAGTGATCCATAAAAAACTACGACAAAGTCCAAAACCGTGAAAAAATTAGTAAAGATTTCCCAAAATCACATCCCTGGCCATATGTGTATACACACCAAAAGTTTCAAGTTTCTATGTGAAATGGTCTAGGAGTTGCGTTACAATCGATTGATGCCCACTTTTGACCCCACCCCTCACCCTCAGCAGTTTGACCCAAGATCAAAATAATTCACTGTACTGAGTCTACTCAACATTGGCTTGAAAATGATATGCGACATGACAAGCTTTGAAAAATTTAATTTTTTACCCCACATTTCCCAACCCCAGGTCCGTACCCCTGGGGGTCATGCTAATATTTCAAGTGTCAATCACATCCTTGCCCATATGTACAATCATCCCCAAGGTTTCAGGTTTCAAAAGCAAGTCTTTGCTGACTAAATTGTCGTTTGAAAAAAACGTAACCAAAACATAATGAGTATAACCTGAATGCAAATCAGGCCTAAAATTATCAAAGTCCAAACACCAAAAAAAAAAAAAACATTGAAAAAATTTGAAAATCAATTTCCTTTTGATGTGGGCTATTCATAAGCATGGTATAGAACAAATATGTGAAGTTTTTACTGAAATCTAATAACCCTTGTGGGTGCAAATGTCATTTTAAAAAACCTTAACCAAAAATGCACTGCCAAAATACATGAAAAAAGTCCAAGTCCAAAACCGTGAAATAAATTGTTAAAATGCCCCAAAATGAAATGTGTTGTTATGTTGATCACATCCCTGTATAGTATAGTTCAGTTCTGTAAGGTTTCATTGAGATCGGATGAGCCAGTGTTGAAAAATAAGTTGATTAAAAAACCTTAACAAAAACTGCACAAATGACGGATGACGCCGATGCCGGAATTAGTGATCCCTGTCTCGCTTTCTGCTTCATAGGCGAGACAATAATACTACATAGGAAGGATAGGTAAAGCATCTAAACCTGGTTACCGCTTTCAATCCTTCACTGTGCGGGATATTGGTGTACAGTCACGTGATGTCCATGGTGACTAGGATAGTGTGTTGTGGAATGGTGCCAAAGTCTTCTAATTTGTTAATAAAGTCAGTGTTGTCAAGACTCCACACCGTTGGTCAAGCTTATGATGCCACAACATGACGTCACACCTGAATTATGTCACAAGTACGTACAACGTTGCACTACACCAACGTCCACTCAGACTTACTGAAATCAGTCATTTCTCAGTAATGGACAGGTTCGCATGTCCATTGTGTACACAGACCTTTGCACACAGAACATCCCGCAGCCGTCATATCAGAATCATACACGAAAAGAAGGGCTTTTGGCACTGCGAAGTCTGCAACCATAATTTCAGGAGGATGGAAGATTTCAGGCGACAGCGTGGCCCGAAACACAAACTTTATCCCGCCACGATTGAAGCGGTCATATACCAAGCCTTGGGATAGTGGATCGGATTGTGTCTGCAGCCGGGATTCAAGAGGTACTGGACCAGAGTCCACCACGTTCGCCAAGAGCACCTTCATCTCCAGACCCAACATTGGATGCTGATCATTTCCTGGAAGTCGACATCATACCAATTGAGATCAGGCATCTAGAAAATCCATTGAATTATTCGTCCCCTTTCTCCAGCTGCAACGAGAGTCCAAACTTGGACCTGATCAGCGAAGCCACACCACCTCACCACTTTGATCCAGGATACAACAGCCCAGACAGTGGAGTCTCTGGCCACAACCGAAGAAGACTTCCAGGCAGGCAGGATTCTATCGGCAGAAGACCCCTTCTTACCTTTTTCTCACCACCACAGTGACGAGGAAGATTATATGCTCCCTAGAGAGGAAGAGCAGAAGAGGACGCCTTGTCTGCCGACAATCTGCGAATCCTAAATGAGATGGAATAAGGTAAGAATGAACACACACTACCGTTTAATGACTGCAATAACTATCTAAACTAAGATTTATTAGATACAGCCCTATGTATCATTAATCCTCTGATGAGTAAAACCAAACTTGGTACGAAACGTTATGAGTCTGGATCTCACTGGAATGAGCACTCACACTTAGCTCTCAACTGCCAAATCCATTCCTTCTATACCATTCCAAACCCCTATGACCGCATGAATTTCTTAAATATGAAAAACATTCTTATCTAAAGAAACCGTTTCACTGCCCTGATAGACTATTTAGCCTACCGCTATGATCCCTCACCGAAAAGCAAACTAGCTATATAATGGCAAAACCCTCCATTAGCTACACATTTCCGGCTACACACAGCTGGAGAAATACTGTAACGGCTACACCACCAAAGCAATCCGGCTACATCTCTCAAGTTTTCCATCCATCAGGAAACACCAGCCATCTATTCCAGCTACACGCCTTCCGATCTGGCTACGGGAACATCTAATCCCGGCTACATAACTTGAAAATCCGGCTACACCAGCCATAATCCGGCTACAAATTGTATATTCTGGCTACAAAATCAATTGCGGTCACACCTTCGTGTAGTCGCATCTGGAAAAGTATAAAAAGGAAGGCCCAAACCGTGTTTTAGCATCCAGACTCAAACTTACACACAAGTTCGCGTCAGGACAAAACAAGCGTTATCAAACTTCTTGAAGAAGTAAACATAAAACCTAACCCTAAATGACAAAGTGTCTAGAAGTTGAAAATATAGATCTCCAAAGTATGAAAGCATTGGAGCATTGGCATATTAACAATTTAATGGTCAAATTTAATCAAGAAAATCTAAATATTTGCTCATTGAATGTCCATTTGGAGGCTAAAAGAAAACTACTTTTTAACATTCATCACTGGACTGCCGGACTCAGTATCATCACTGGACTGCCGGACTCAGTAACCAAATCCATGGCATTCGTCAAGGCCACTGCAGATGCCGCTTTGGGCCGTCTTGGCCATTAAAGGGTTAAAAATTGTCTAGTTAGCGCTGTCTGCTAATCTTAGAAATCACTAAGATTTTAACCGCTCGGATTTATACAAATTAAATCGGTATAAATGGATGTGCATAATAGGAAAATTATAATCTGGTTTTAGCTTAAAATACAGAAACATGTAATGCATACACACACATGCGCATACACACACATGCACACACACAAACAGGCCTGTTCAAACTGAAAATGTGCATAAACCATTTTTGGGCCAAGCAAATTTGTTTTACGAAACCCATTCTGTTTTGCGTAACCATTTTTTGTGTATTTATGTACAACATGAAAGGAATTATGGGAATGGAAAACAGGTTGTGTGAGGAATTTTTGCATAACTTTTGCGCGAACGAAAAATGGGTTGGACCAATTTGGACAGTCCTGCCCACGCATACACACACCCACATGTACACACACTATGTATACCTTAATTGGAGCTGTCCATGCCTTGTTCTCATCTTCTTTATACATCAGTTTCATTCCACGAAGTGCACTCATAACGCGATCGAAACCAACATATTCTTTATACTGGACAAATGCTTCAAACGTCAAATCTTGACCAAATGAAAATGTTTGGATTGTACCAGCTTTCTTTGATGCTGTCATTTCTTTCCTATATGGGTCCAACATTGGAATATCAACACAACGGATTTCTCCGTAACCTTCAAACACTTTCTTTAATACAAATTCACTCGGTGTATCTTTGTTTTTAGCCTTTTTATTTGCAAACCACCGGGAAGGCAGATCTTTAAAGTGGACGGTGTCCGGGCGCTCACCAGATTTCATTTCGTTCATGTTTTTAGCATCTCTGAAGAATGAATCCCAGTCGTGTCTTTGTGGAAAGTGTACTTTAGCCTCCGCTGCACGCACTTTCAAAATTTCTGTAAAGCCGCTTAACTTAATCGTCTTAGAATCTATCCTGCATATAACTGTCTTTAGTAATGCTTTATTATCTACTTCAGCCTCAAAACGTAAAAATTCTAATGTGCTTTTGATGATTTTCAATGAAATAAAAATTGCTGGTTTGATAAATGCCTTGAGTTTCTCCATCACTTCCCAGTTTGAAATTGATTTCCCTGGAGTTTTCAGCTGTGGTAAGGCGACGCTGATGTTTAACCGAGCAACTGGTTTCAGATACAGGCCCTGTATTTGAAACAGATCTAGTGCTTCTGATGTATCATTGCATACTGCCGTGTTTCCCGCCATCATGTGATGGACGGTTAGCTGATTTATCTGCAACACAAACATACATGTAGAAATGTCCGTTAATTACCTTTAACTCTTTCAGTGACAAATCCCTGAAAATGTAAATTATTTACGATGTATAAAACTTATTCTGTTAAATATTTTGAAATTAATTTGACTGGAAAGCGTTGCTGCCTTAGACAGCAATGGCTTCCAGTTAAATTAATTTCAAAATTCAACGGATTTCCTGTGTTACATTGAAAATGAAATACAGGGAGTTCATCAGTGAAAGGGTTAACACTCATAGCCCAGAAATATCAAATTCTTTATAACAAAAGAAATATTTTGTCGAATATTTTGAAAACAAGAGTACTGGAAGCTGTTGCAACAGGTTCCAGTCTGATTTCTAACAGCTTTTCTTAAATTGAGACGCTGGATTTCAAAGATTACCTGTCTGCAAGCCACCAAACAATAATTTCAAACGGCAATAACTCTGGACAT
Organism: Chaetoderma sp. LZ-2023a; assembly: GCA_034401795.1. Taxonomy (NCBI): domain Eukaryota; kingdom Metazoa; phylum Mollusca; class Caudofoveata; order Chaetodermatida; family Chaetodermatidae; genus Chaetoderma; species Chaetoderma sp. LZ-2023a. The sequence continues at coordinate 104,647,893 of CM067366.1, forward strand.
GCTGAATATTTTGAAAACTAACTGACTGAATGTTGGTGGTGGCTACGCAACCAACATCTTTCACTCAGTTAAATTGTTTTCAAAAATATTCAGCATGTTCAGAGTTATATCCCATGCATGCCATGAAAAATGTAGCAGTTAAGCCTGTAAAGAGTTAACTATTTACCTCATCAGGTTAACCCTTTAATGGTCATACCGGCCAAAACCGGCCTCTGCTACGGTCTTGTGGAATGTCTATTTACAGGTCAAGAGAATACAATTTTTCAAAATTTACCACTGGAATGGCTGGCTCGATAACCGAGCCAGCCATTCCAGTGATAAATTTTCAAAAATTGTATTCTCTTGGCCTGTAAATGGACATACAATAAGAAAATATTAAAATTTTCTTGACCAAATTTGACCAGCCTCTGCAATATCCATTTGCAGTTCAAGGCAATACCATATATGTGAAATTACCACTGAAATGGTTTCGATATCTGAGCCGTGGTTTTCCGTTGCATCCGCAAATATCTTTGCTTTATGTTGTCGATGGCTTGCTGCATGCCGTTGATGAGGCCAAAATCAAAAATAGTTTCATTTCTTGTAAACCTCCCGGGTGAAATTTTTTTTTTTTATCCAGCCGGGAACAAAAATTTTTTTTTTACCCAGCCTAAATGTTAAAACATGCATACATTTGTAAAACTATACAAATTACAATGCTTTTAAGGCCATTTGTATGCAATGTGAATACCTTTTGCTAATTGTGCCATGAAAAACATGACAAATTTGGCAATTACAACCATATTTAATGGACTCGCTCAGGAAGGGTATAAAAGGGACGAAAATTCCAGTCCAGATCATTCATACTTTTGGTCTCACATTGCGACCAAGCGTCAGGCTAAATAACTTTCTACAAGTAGCTCATATAACTGACTACATTGTTATTCACTATATTTAATGGCCATCTAGTCAAATATCAGAAAAACTAATATTTATGACCGTTTTAAAATAAATTAATAATTGAAAGTAAAAATGTCCTCCCTCCCTACTTAAATCCTTTTTCCCCACCTGGTTTGCAGGAAACCAAATCTTTTTTATGGATAGCCTGAAGCACATGAATAATCCAGGACCTAGTACGCTGCCTTGAGGGATTCCGCTACGCACCGGTGTTCCACTGGAGCAAGAACGGTTGATCATTACTTATTGCTTTCTATACTTCAGGAATTCATCTATCCACCAAAGAGCATCGCCACCACTGTCATTAGCTTTTCAGTTTGCCAGGTAACCTCATGTGGGGTACCGTACAGCGTCGCATGATGAACTCAGACAACAAAAAGCTGAGGCTATGCATTATCAGTAACTACTATGGGAGGTAACTGGTACATCTTGTCTTGTATTGAGTAGATCCCGTCTCTCGGAACTAATTTCCTTGAGATGAACGTCCTTGCAGAGTTGTTTACACATTTATGGTTGGTATGATGTAGAACGTGATGCCGTCATGTACTTGAGATGAACATCCTTGCGGAGTTGTTTACACATTTATGGTTGGTATTATGTAGAACGTGATACCATCGTGTACTTGAGATGAACGTCCTTGCGGAGTTGTTTACATATTTATGGTTGGTATGATGTAGAACGTGATACTGTCGTGTACTTGAGATGAATGTCCTTGCGGAGTTGTCTACACATTTATGGATGGTATGATGTAGAGCGTGATACCGTCGTGTACTTGAAATGAACGTCCTTGTGGAGTTGTTTACACATTTATGGTTGGTATGATGTAGAACGTGATACCATCGTGTACTTGAGATGAATGTCCTTGCGGAGTTGTTTACACATTTATGGATGGTATTATGTAGAACATGATACCGTCGTGTACTTGAGATGAAAGTTCTTGCGGAGTTGTTTACACATTTATGGATGGTATGATGCAGAATGTGATGCCGTCATGTCCTTGAGATGAACGTCCTTGTGGAGTTGTTTACACATTTATGGTTGGTATTATGTAGCGCATGATACCGTCGTGTACTTGAGATGAACGTCCTTGTGGAGTTGTTTACACATTTATGGATGATATGATGCAGAACGTGATGCCGTCATGTCCTTGAGATGAACGTCCTTGTGGAGTTGTTTACACATTTATGGTTGGTATTATGTAAAGCGTGATACCGTCGTGTACTTGAGATGAACGTCCTTGTGGAGTTGTTTACACATTTATGGATGGTATGATGCAGAACGTGATGCCGTCATGTCCTTGAGATGTACGTCCTTGTGGAGTTGTTTACACATTTATGGATGGTATGATGCAGAACGTGATACCGTCATGTCCTTGAGATGAAAGTCCTTGTGGAGTTATTTACATATTTATGGTTGGTATTATGTAGAGCGTGATACCGTCGTGTACTTGAGATGAACGTCCTTGTGGAGTTGTTTACACATTTATGGATGGTATGATGCAGAACGTGACGCCGTCATGTCCTTGAGATGAACGTCCTTGTGGAGTTGTTTACACATTTATGGATGGTATTATGTAGAACATGATACCATCGTGTACTTGAGATGAACGTCCTTGCGGAGTTGTTTACACATTTATGGATGGTATGATGCAGAACGTGATGCCGTCATGTCCTTGAGATGAACGTCCTTGTGGAGTTGTTTACACATTTATGGTTGGTATTATGTAGAGCGTGATACCGTCGTGTACTTGAGATGAACGTCCTTGTGGAGTTGTTTACACATTTATGGATGGTATGATGCAGAACGTGATGCCGTCATGTCCTTGAGATGAACGTCCTTGTGGAGTTGTTTACACATTTATGGATGGTATTATGTAGAACATGATACCATCGTTTACTTGAGATGAACGTCCTTGCGGAGTTGTTTACACATTTATGGTTGGTATGATGTAGAACGTGATGCCGTCATGTCCTTGAGATGAACGTCCTTCTGGAGTTGTTTACACATTAATGGATGGTATTATGTAGAACATGATACCATCGTGTACTTGAGGTGAACGTCCTTGAGGAGTTGTTTACACATTTATGGATGGTATGATGTAGAACGTGATACTGTTGTGTACTTGAGATGAACGTCCTTGCGGAGTTGTTTACACATTTATGGTTGGTATGATGTAGAACGTGATGCCGTCATGTACTTGAGATGAACGTCCTTGCAGAGTTGTCTACACATTTATGGATGGTATGATGTAGAACGTGATACCGTCATGTACTTGAGATGAACGTCCTTGCGGCGGCGTCTACACATTTATGGTTGGTATTATGTAGAACGTGATACCGTCATGTACTTGAGATGAACGTCCTTGCGGAGTTGTTTACACATTTATGAATGGTATGATGCAGAACGTGATACCATCGTGTACTTGAGATGAACGTCCTTGTGGAGTTGTTTACACATTTATGGTTGGTATAATGTAGAATGTGATACCGGCATGTACTTGAGATGAACGTCCTTGCGGAGTTGTCTACACATTTATGGATGGTATTATGTAGAACGTGATACTGTCATGTACTTGAGATGAACGTCCTTGCGGAGTTGTTTACACATTTATGGATGGTATGATGTAGAACATGATGCTGTCGTGTACTTGAGATCAACGTCCTTGCGGAGTTGTCTACACATTTATGGTTGGTATTATGTAGAACATGATACCGTCGTGTACTTGAGATGAACGTCCTTGTGGAGTTGTTTACACATTTATGGATGGTATGATGTAGAACGTGATACCGTCGTGTAATTGAGATGAACGTCCTTGCGGAGTTGTTTACACATTTATGGTTGGTATTATGTAGAAGGTGATACTGTCGTGTACTTGAGATGAACGTCCTTGCGGAGTTGTTTACACATTTATGGTTGATATGATGTAGAACGTGATACCGTCGTGTAATTGAGATGAACGTCCTTGTGGAGTTGTTTACACATTTATGGTTGGTATGATGTAGAACGTGATACCGTCATGTACTTGAGATGAACGTCCTTGCGGAGTTGTTTACACATTTATGGATGGTATGATGTAGAACATGCTGCCGTCGTGTAATTGAGATGAACGTCCTTGCGGAGTTGTTTACACATTTATGGTTGGTATGATGTAGAACGTGATACTGTCGTGTAATTGAGATGAACGTCCTTGCGGAGTTGTTTACACATTTATGGTTGGTATTATGTAGAACGTGATACTGTCGTGTACTTGAGATGAACGTCCTTGCGGAGTTGTTTACACATTTATGGTTGGTATAATGTAGAACGTGATACCGTCGTGTATTTGAGCAAATTAATGAAGACATAAAATGCCAAAAATTCCACAGCGTACAGGACATATAATTCACGGGAAAAAATGATCAAACTTTTTGTTTAAAATTATTGAAATATTTGGCGAACGTTCCATTGACGAAGCTTCTATCCCAACCAGAGCGATGATCACAAATGTTCTAATTGGAGACAGAATGATTCCTGGACTTTGATGTTGATTTGACAGGAGAAATACTTTATTAGTGTCAGTACATAACAAGGCTGGAAACAGACGCACCCTATCCAGTCTGCTAGTGGATTGCCGTCATAATCATCGCTGTTCTGTTCAGATGTAAGGTGTAACGGAACTCTCTGGACATCTTTTGAAGTTTCAGCAGGGTTTTTGATGTGGTCTCATGTAGGCTTACACAATATTGTCCTAGGAGGTATCGCGATATATTGTGGCAAGAAAATCGCAATATTTCGATATATCGTATAGCCTATTTTATGGTATATGAATTCACGGGGTGAATTGGTCTTGGGTTGAGTTGGACTGCACGGTTTGGCTTATATAGACATGTCTTCGCTATCAGTTTTCATATCAGTTTTAATCGAATATGACTTCTAATTGGTAAATTTCAACAAAAACTTTAAATCCAGTCGGCAGTCACCAAGATGCTTAAAGAACGATCGTTAATAACATGAAAATAGGACAATTTCCTGGTATACATCTTTGACGCCTTACACCTTGGCTTAATGTGAACCTTATCCATTATTACAAGGAGTGGAATTATTACACTGGACAACCTAAATATTGCGTACTGTTATAATCATCGTTTATTACATAAATATTAATCAAAAAATTTGACATTTCAATGTCGTCTTTGGCCGCGTTTACGCCCCTAATAGGGTAGCTACTCGAGTTACTAGAGTAGCGCCTAAACAGCTCGGGTACGTACTCTAGTACCTTACTCGAGGCTACCCACATATTAGCAAGGGTAAATCGAGTAGTCACGTGTTTGCATTGAAATGAATGTAATTTAAACACATGCTCATTTACGCGAGGGTACCTGATCACATGCTCATGAATCTAGCCTAGCGTAGCTACGAGAGTTTTTGCCTAAACTCAGCCTTTGTGAAAATGCACTTTAGATCCATAGATATCTAATGTTTAGATCTGATCCGCATTTACCGAGTACCCGTTTATTAATAATAGTTACCCTTCAGAAACATCTCGGATAGTTCACCTTGGGGGCTAAAGCGTGTATACCGTCTCATTTAGCTATCACATTTGTGAACGCACCACCTCTCATCTCCAAAAACAGGAGAGCAAGCAATATCACGTGATTTACATATTTTCGCGATGCCATTTATTGGCAAATTTTGGATTAATTTTGAGTTTATAAACTATGCTTATTAAGAAATATATAATATTTATACCGTATGCATGTATGATTACTGTATTCTGCGGCTGTAGCAGTAGAAACATCTTACAGCTGCAATCAGTCTTTCTTCGCTTTTGCCCACTGTGTCTTGTCCTCAGCCAAAGTCCTTAGCTTCCTCAGGTTCATTCTTGACTTGAGTGTACCTAATCCTGCTTTCTTGAGGTCACCTCGTAGCACGCTTAGCACATTTATGAAATAACGTCCTCTCCTGGCTCTGTATTTGTTGGCTCCAAGTAGGGCAAATTCCAAGGCTCTCTGTGCTGGTGTGTCTTTCTGCATCATTAGCACATGGCCAAACAGGGACCATCTTTGCTGGGCGACTTTTACAGACAGCGGCGGCGTATTACACATCTTGTATAGTGCATCATTGGAAATTATGCTCTCTGGCCATCGGTGTCCAGTGATGGTGCGTAGGTGTTTGCGGTGGCAGGCGTCAAGTTTGTCTAGAGCTGCCTTTGGAGCTGCCCAGCTGTTACAGTTATACATCATCAAGGATACGCAGGTTGCATTGTATAAACATAGTCTTTTTACCAAGGGCAGCTTTGATCTACGAATCCATAGCTTCCAGAAGGACTGGAAAGCTATGTTCCCCATGATACAGCGTGCAGCAAGGTCAGCAGTACAGACTGCAAAGCAGTGAGCCCATGACTTTACTTTTCCTCCGTGGTTTGCTGCCACAGAGTGGATCGTCATTTTCTTTAGTTTCATGCTTTGTAGATAGGTATATGTGGGTGAACTCTGTTTTGGATTCATTCATAAAGAGATTCTCAATTTTTAGTTTGCTTGCAGCTATTGGGAGAAGTTCGTCAAGATGTTTCTTTTCCTCATCTATAAAGACCACATTGTCGGCATATTCCATCTCTAGCAGCGCTTAGTTGTGTCAAAGACTCGTGACATGTCAATGCTCATTTTGTGGAATTCCCAGTGTTTGGACATGGCTACCGACACAAGCATGCGTTGAGCCCATACAATGTCTGCGCACCTGCGTCCATGTTTGAAGCCACTTTGACATGATCCGGTGAAATCGTCGATCTTTTCTCGGATGCCGCATAGAGTAACATTGGATAGGATTTTCCGTATGCTGTTAAGGAGCACAATGGGCCGCAGATTGGCTGGGGGGGGGGCAGGTGGCTTCTTGGGCTTGGGTAGCGCGATAAGGATGCCTCAGCCTACAGCGTCGATGGGAAGGTGGTGCATAAAAGCTGAATTGATTATGTGTGTGATCAGTCTTGAGATAATGTCACTTGCATATTTGAATAGTTCATTGCTCATGCCATCAGGTCCAGGTGCACGTCCATTTTTCAGGGCTAACCCTGAGGAAGAAATTTGCTCTGACCATGGCAGAAGACAGAATTTCCATTGCTACTGAAATGGCCTCTACTCTTTGTTCTGAAGGGAAAACTTGACCCTGATCCAGACCGAATGAAGCGCCTAGGTGGGAGAAAACTTGAGAGGGGACTAAACTTGACTTTGTGAGATTTAAAATCCAACCTAGGCTGCAAGCTAGACTGCAGACCTCTGGAATGATTCCTGATAGAATTGAGGAAGACTCTGCTATCCAATCGTCTATATAAACGTGAAGGTGGATAGAACGACGGTGTAAAATTCACTAGACGAGTGAAGAAGAAAGGAGCCGTGGTCAGGCCGAAGGGCATGGCTCGAAATTGCCACACCCGACCCTTGAAGGCGAATCTCATGAATTTTCGGAAAGGGTGGATGAGAACGTAGAAGTAGGCGTCCTTTAAGTCTATGGAAGAGGTCCACATGCCTGGATTCAGACTGGCGATAATCTGGGAAATGGTCTCCATCTTGAATTTTGGTGTTAAAATTAGGTTTAACTTTTTCAGATTGATAATCGGACGCCAACCTCCTGTCTTCTTGGGGACAAGGAAAAGGGTTGAGCAGTAGCCCGGGTCTACTCTCCATAGGGGAACCTCTTCTACAGCCTTCTTTAAAATCATCGACTCCAACTCATCTTCTAAGGCCCCCAGTTTCTCCAGATTGGAAGGAACCGGAGTCCACTTGGAAAGGAGACAGAGGAGGAGGATGAATGATCCAGGAAGGTGCATAACTACAGCGGATCTGATCTATAAGCCAAGAGTCCTGAACAAGGGCTTGCCAAGTCTCCCAAAACAGAGAAAGGTGCCCTAAAAAGCCAAAAGGAGGAGCCGAAATGAGAACAGTTTTCTAGTTCTTCTCTTAAGAGGTAATGAACCCTACAGACCTACAGACTGATTTCAAGGAGCCTCTAGAGACGTCAGCCAGAGAACGAAAAACCTCAGGAGGGGCCTGCTCACCTCTCTCCTGAGCCTTACGGACAGCTTCCGAAAGAAGAGCTAGAAAATTAGCAGATTTAAGCTGGGCCCTGCATACCGATTCCCATTTAAAAAGGTCCGAAGAAGACTCAACCTTTGCAGATTCCTTTAAATTGGATGAAAGAACCTCCCAGGTAGGACCATTAAGAGATTGAGCAGAAGCCACTCGAAGAAAATCCCCCTTGGGAACCTGAACTGGAGAATCAAATTTAGGAGTGAGTGAAAAATCCTTAGAATTAACCTCATTCACGTAAAAATCTAACATATCGATTACCAAATTGTCGACTGGAAGAACACGAGGAGAACAGGAAGAAGAATCAGAAGAGGACAGAGCAGACCCAAAAGAAGGTGGGTCAATAGAAAACTTGTCCTTAAGAGGGAGAGACAGACTAGATGCTATCCATTGATGAGTCATGGACCAATCATCTGACGAGGCCCAGACCGGGTAAAACCTCTTCAGATCCCTGGCCCTGACTGATCTAGGAATAGAAGGAGCAGAAGAAGGTAGAGGTGAAGATGGGGGGGCAATGATCGGAATCAAAATAAGCGAAAGAATCAACACTCCTTGAAGAGGAAGGAGAACCAGAACTTCTAGAAACATGAGGAGGAAACACAGACAAAGGTTTGGAAAAAGAGGAAACCTGACCAGAAGGAATGGAATCAACATCATTCCTCTGACCAGCGACTAAAGAAGAATGACCCAAACCACTCGCAGAAAAACCAGAAAAAATAGAAAATCTAGCAGAGAAGAAAGAGCGATTAAGAGCTGAATCTCGGACTACAGAAAATAAGAAGTCCAAACCAGTCTAAAATTTGAAATTCTAATTCCGGAGAAAGCAAGACAGAGACTATAGGATCTAGATGATCAAAAGATGAAGAAGAAGAGGAAGAGTAATGAGGAAGAGAAGAATTATAAGGAACAGACGAAGAAGATGAAGAGAAAACATGATCCGAAGAAACAACACTGTGATGTAAGGAAGGACGAGAAAACCCCGGAGGAGGAATAGCTGAGGAGTGGAAAAGCGAGGAGGACTTAGACACATGACTGGAAGAAAAATCCCTAGCTGACAGAGCAGAAGAAGAAGAAAGTCCAGAAACAGAGGAGTGAGAATTAGACAGCACATCACGAAAAGAAGGAGAATGGACAAAACCAGGAGAAACCACAGAAACTGACTGAGATAGCGATGAAGAAGGATCAAAATCCTGACTAACTAAATCCTGATCCGGAAAAGCGCGAAAATAATTTGAATCCGATCTAACTCCAATGTGAGATGGAGGATAGCCGGAGTTAACATAATTACTATTTTCCCCAAAAAAAATCTTGATTAGCCAAGTGCGCATCCGAAAACGGCAACCGATTAGAAGACAAGTCTGAAGGATCAGAAAACTCATAACCGGAAGAGTAAAAATTACTTCCGGCAGGGTAACCGGAAGTAACTGACAAACCAGAAACGGAAGCTGGATGCTTAGCCGGCTCTAGCTGACCCAGAAAAGCACCTCTCAAACCGGAAGCGGAAGAGCTACTACCGGAAACGGATGCATTACCGGAAAATGATGCGGAAAGACCTGAACCGGAAGTGGAAGACGGATGCTTAGCCGGATCTAACGGACCCGGACAAGCACCTCTCAAACCAGAAACGGAAGGACTATTACCGGAACCAGAAGCGGAAAATTGACTACCTGATGTCGAAAAAGCCAGACTCCGGATGCCCAGCCAAGCCAGAAACAATCACAGAGCTTAGATCTGGTAACCCGGTCAAACCAGAAGACATACCGGATATAGCACCCGAAGGCCCGGACAAGCCAGGAGGCAAAACGGTAGCGGACGAAGAGATCAGAGATCTCTTAACATTACTGGCAATAGGAACAACAGAAAAACGAACCTTGGCATGAGATGATTTATCGGTAACTTCCGCCACCGACACCACTGCATGAGGGTAATGGCACCCCCTCAAAGCTTATGTGGTCTTTGCCTGAGACTTACACGAAGATTTTGCAGGCTTTTTTCTTCATGTCTTTTGACTTAGATTTCGGAGAACGTAATTCCTGCCTAGATGTTAGGGAGGTGGGTTTCTACCATTTGCGAGCACGCACATTTTGGGAGCAACAAGCCATTAAATTTGATTTCATGGATGAATATCGGATGCCGGGAAATCGGGAACGTTTAACATTTTTAATGGAAGATGCGGACATAGAGGCTGAACACAGCCAGAGTACTCAGAAATATCCTAAGAAATAAATGGTGTCTGCGTTCGCTTATAGGTAATACCTATTTTCATATTATATATCTGTATATATGTGTGTAAACAGTAAGGTGTCCGCCATAACAATAGGCACTGCCTTAGGCGGACAACCTGGTATGATTCGTGAATATGTTTATCTTCGAATTATTGAATAAATAATCTTGAATCTTGAATTATGATTATGATGATTATCACTGTCATATCACAGCGATATCAATATCACCTTAAAATACCTTTAAAATTGCTAAAAGATAGTTGGAGACATTGGCATCGTTAATTACCGTTTACTCTATATACATTTCAGGCTTCTAAATCGGTAAAGATGGGCAAAGACGTTGCTCTGTGTTTCTGAAAACGGTGATTGCACGTTGGTGACAGTTAGGTCGATTACGACATTTGGTTCTGAAGCTACTTCCGGTATCTTTTTTCCTTTCTTTTCATTTCATCATATTTACAATTGTGTATTTCAAGTGTATTCTAATAAATGTGCTAATAATGACAGACAAAATACAGGTCTATATCGAAAGAGCCGAGAAAGCGGTAAGTACCCTAGTATTTCCTAACACTGTTAGTTTCACCATAGGTAAACCTTGTTAATTTGTGTTCTGTTTCCGTGATAAATTGTACTATATTTTCGTGAGAAACAAGTTTGGTACATTCAAAGGTTTTTTAAATTGATTGGATTTGATTTTATTCTCTTGGTAAATATTACAAATTACAATATAATAACAGGGAGTCCACTGGAGGCTGTGCCTATTAGCTTGTGGACCCCTGACATAGAATAACCTACAAATTACACATGATTTGACATAATTAGACATAAGGCATTATGACAATATATTATACATAACTACAGACAAATAAAAGAAGAGAAAAAAAAAGACAAGGCATTTGACAAACATGGTTCACTTGTTTTTGATTGTTTTTCATATTGTGGGAAACATTCAAACTCATCAAAGATCTATATAATATTGATAAGAACTACTTTTTCGAACTGTCCAATGTTACACGGACCAGAGGTCATAGGCTCAAGCTCAACATAAAACGTAGCAGCAAAGATATTCGGAAGCACTCCTTCGCAAATAGAGTGGCACCACATTGGAATTCACTGCCAACAACAATAGTCGAAGCAACCACAGTCGAAATATTCAAGGGCAAACTAGACATCTTTTTCAAAGAAAGAATATTTGAATTCGACTGAACACAATTAATTGTGGTGTGGCTTTGGACGTTGCTGTTACACATATGCTTATACAACATATGTGAGCCGTCAATTCCCAAAGTCATAATACAATTATTACATCACAGTGGACTAATCTTGAAACAGCCTGTGCATCTACATGAACATGCACACATGAAGATAGCTACACGTGTTGTATCCAGACCAGGGTTGCCTGCCCTACCAGTTTAGCACTGAGGCAATAACAAGCCAATGGCTTATGCCTTGTAAATTGATGATGATGATGATGAACATATTTCACTCACTGGAATGGGCTAGGGGATGAAGGGGTTGGGGGGGGGGGGGCTGGAGTTAATCCTGTTTCTACTATTATTATTATTATTATTATTGTCTATCACCTTCTTTCCCTAGAGGAAAGAGAGTAAATGTGACCATGTGAATCTGTGTGCGAGTCTATTTCTTAGTGTGTCTGTCATGGCTGGGTTTCTTAGAGCTCTTAGATATGATCAAGTTCTGGATCTGTGTATATCTTGAGGAGTGCTGGTCCAATTTGACTCAGATTTTAACACAGGAGCTGCACACTCGCTGAATAGTCAGAAAATCCACCCGACCGAGAGTTGTTGGTGGCTTAGCCACCCACAGCCCCGGTCACGTCCTCTTCAAAACACCCAGCAAGAGGAGCTATGACCCTTGGGATGTGTTGTCTGTAAGACCCAGGAGCCAGACATTCACATAAAATATAATAAAATAAAATAAATGATACAGTAAAGATAACAATGGCCAACATGATTCTAGCAACAAACTCTTTTGGTTATGACGTAAGTAATATTCTGCACACATTTGGAATAGAAGACATTGCTGCTTTATGCAGAAAATTCTCCCACAAATTCCACTAGGTCCAGAATATTCAGCAGTACCTTTTATTTTATGTGGACAATATGTCAAACCAGAGTGTAGCGGCTAGGCAAGAGCAGTAATATCAATATTGTTAACAGGTGGTTATTCATGATTAATTACTGGTAATTGCTGTGGTGTCCGTGTCCGTGCGCATCAAGGTGCAGTAACTAATATATGAGTGAGGGCCAATTCCTCGATTTAGTACTTATTAATGAACATTTATTTAATGATATGTTTGTAGGAATTTTGACTAATAATCCGTGTTCGTGTCTGTGTTATTCCAGAGTTTTGTAGCTTGAAAGGATGGTCTTTGTTTTGAGATTTGCATTCTATTGTATTCTGGGTGAAAGTTGTGTCTAGATCTGGTGTTATATGAGTGTATTTCAGTGTTTAGGTTAAAGAGAGAAGACAGTGAATTTGGTAGATTACCTTTGAAAAAATCTTTTATTATTGTATATAATTGGAGATTACCAATTTCTCCTTCGATCAATACTCACCATTCTGTTACTTCTGATATACAGCTGGACTTGACAGCGGCTCTAGGATTATAGACTTAGAAAGCTTTACCGACTCCTGGGAACCGGGTACTCGGCTCCCAACTGCCAAGTACCCGTTTACCATAGAGCTCATTCTTGTTTGCATAGCAACAAGAGCTATACATGCTTTCTGCAGGGAGAGGATTTTAGTGTCTTTTGTTAAAGAAATCTAAGTCTTTATCTGTAAAGTGATAGTTTGTGCGTTCTTGAAGGATTTAACTGGATACTATGGAGAATACCGCCGATGATAACCAGGTTGTATCATTCCTTATTATCCATAGTTAAAAGACTTAGGTCTCTAAATTTCGCTGTGTCGCATGTCCCAATTTCTGACCCCAAAGAATCTGGGACGTGTGCTAACAACGATATATGCCAGACGATCGCCTTCTTTAAACCCCAACAGGTGATCGGCAGATATGAAAATAGGTGTTTGCTACAGTATTTCTAACACGAATATCGGCTGACGTCGTTCTCCGTAGGATCCGAGCGGGTGACGTCACACCCGGTCGCTCGGATGTTTATGTGAAGAAAATTTTTTTCATTAATTCGCGCATCTCGTTCTGGGTGCTGCGTACTAAAAATGATACCGGAAACTTTAGAATGGTCAAGTTTACGTGTGATCACGATCGGTTTGCAATGATCGGTGGTTTCAAAATTCTTGAGTAGATGCGTGGTCTGCGGTTTTACCGTGTGATACAGCAGTTTGTTATACATTTTGTTGTTTTCTTCACATATCGTTTGGCTTTCGTTAGGGAGTATAATTTATATTGATTGGTAAATATACCCTGAATGCTATGCGATATGATTCCTGGAGCCGTTACACATCCTGGAGGATCTAATATGGGTGTGTTTAATGCCCGCTTCGTTCTTGTTGTCATAATCAATGCGATCTTTGTTGTAACGTGGCGGGGTGGGGTGCGGGAGGGATACGGTTAATTTATGAGTCAAATTATTTGAAAATTAATTGTCTGCCTTCCATCCGGGTCTCGTTCCGCTTGTTTATTGTAGGTTTGTGCTTATTATGTGACGAGTGCCATTAATTTGTACGAGTCGTATTCAAGGACCATGTGTGTTTTAGGTGTTCGCCCTGTAACCTAGACCATAGGTGTAATGTGTGCGCAGTGTGGTCCGTGGATATGATGGTTAAGTCCCTTGCCCAGAAGGACTTGGCTGGGTCTGACGCGGGGTCAGGCGGTCCGAGAGTAAATCATGGAGCGCCCGGATCGGCCTGTGGGGGTGCTCCACGTCCCCAGCTGGAGGTGGCGGAGATGGCACCGCCGGCATGGTTTGGTCCGGCTATGCAGGGTTTTCTGCATAGCGTTCTGCCCACGCTGGTGTCGTCCCTGCTACCAAAGGTTGGGGGGCAGTTTCTCCCCATGCCTGGTACGGACCCTGTCCTTGGACAGGGTTCTGGACTGGTTTCCGAGGGGGCCGTCTTGTACGGCCCCCTGGCAGTCCCGTCTGGCTCCGGCCAGACGGGTTCTGTTTCTCTGCGGCCACCTCTGGGTGGTCCAGTAGCGGTGGCTGGTCCGTCAGGTGTGGGAGCCGTCCGCCACGGTCTACTCGTCTAGTGACGACTCTTTGGGGTCTGAAGACGAGGAGGAGAGGTTGCTGCAGCCTGTGATGCCGCAGGTGGAGAATATGGAGGTCGATTCCGTCCTGGACGGAACCGGCCTCCATTTGTCTGGCTTGGCGCAAGCCAGGGCAGCGGCTCCGCCTGTGGCTGAGGCCAATCTGGTACCGGGCACCGGTTCCGTGACGGTTGGTTTGGCACCAGCCGACACGGTAACGGGTCGGCCGGGTGTGGTACTCACCTATCTCGCCTGGTCTGGCAGTCGGACGTGGGGTGCCGTTGGCGCCCGTGTCTGGCTACGGTTCCGCGACCGCTACGGGTCCGTACGGTTTTCCGTGCGGACCTACCCCATGGACCGGAGTGTTTCATGGGCTGGCGGCGGCGGAACCGTGTGGTACCGGAGTGCCTGGCGTGTCAGCCGTGGCTCCTTGCCGGGAGGCCGTGGCTGGCAGGCCCGTGAACACGTCAACGGGTGACGTGTTTGCGGGTGTGTCTTCATCGGAGATAGATTGGTCAGAGGCTCTGGCATGGCTAGCCAGGGTTGACCCGTCTGTGGTTTCGGCCACGGCCGATGAAGATGCACCCCGTGCGTCGATCAGGACGGGGATTTTGCCCGCGGCCCGGATCCAGTCGGTGGGACTGGATCCACAGTTCATAGAGTTGTTGGAGGCTATTTATAACAAACAACTTATGACCAAGGGTCAGCTCCCTGCGGCCTCCAGGGAGGTGCGGGCAAGATGTCGTATTCCGCGGGGGGAATACGACAGATATGGTGTAGTCCCGTCGGTCACCGAGGATGACCGATGGGTACTGGGCGTTCAGAGTGCCGGGGCGGGTGGCCCCGGTCCGGCACTTGTGGACAAGGCTCAGGTACACCAAGAGGAAGTCCTGTCCCTATGCGATGAGGGTGTGAGGGCAGCTATGTGCGTTGTCAACCACTCGTATCGTCTCCTTCAGTCGGTGTGGGCTGAAGCGCGGGCAGGCCACCCTGTGCCACCTGTGGCGCTTTCGTGCGTAAATGACGGCCTGGTGCTGTCTATGGACGCATTGGCAAGGGTGCAAGCGCGAGTGACTAAATCCAGGAGGCAAATGGTCATTGACCATATGTGTCCGGCTACGGCAGTCAGGGAGTGTCTTCTTGGGACGCCCCTGACAGGGCCTAGCATCTTCGGTGGCCAAGCGCGGGCCATCTTAGAGGATACAGCCAGTATCGCACAGAATCGGTTAGCGGTCAACCTGCAGCTAGAGCTAGTGCGGCAAGCGCACGCACTAGGGGCTGTGGGAAACCGCTAGCGGGACAACCTTCAAAGAAGCAGAAGAAGCATAAGGGCAAGGCGAAAGCTAAGCCTGTTGCGACTTCTGCTTCAGCTGGTTTTTCTCAGCCGCCGCCGGCGAAGAAAGCCAGGAAGGTTGTAGAGGCGCCTACCCTCCCCAAGGTTGCTCCTGACCGCCCTAGAGGCGGGAAGGGTAAGGGTAAGTCCTCAAAGGGCAGACAGAAGGGGGCGGATCATACCTGAGGGTATGAGAGCTCCCTTCATATCCGTCTGGACCGCGCCTGTGCGACAGGAACTGCGGTGCCAGTTATACCCGTCGTGCCTAGAACGAAATGGTTCTCTCTCTCTCGTTAAGAAAGAGGGGGAAGCGGACTACGAGCCAGACAACCCCGTTAGACGTCGAGGCGTCTATGGTGGGTGGAAGGCTCATGCGTTTCGTCGAGGCCTGGCGAGGTGTGACGTCAGACAGTCTGGTCCTGGGATGGTTATCCCAGGGTTACATGCCGGTGTGGTGGGACTTTCCACCACAAAATCTGTCTTTGGCACCTGTCTGGACACCCGTACCAAGGGAGCCAGACAAGTTAGAAGCCGTTCAAAAGGAAGTGTCGGGTTTGCTTCTGAAGGGAGCAATAAAACCAGCAAACCGAAACACTCCAGGCTTCTATTCAAACATGTTCCTTGTCCCCAAGAGCACAGGGGGATGGAGACCCATACTCAATCTCAGGCCATTAAATTGGTTTATCCATACGCCTCGGTTCCAGATGGAAACGCCGAGGTCGGTAATGGCGGGATTGAGGAAAGGAATGTGGTGTGTATCGATCGATCTGAAAGATGCATATTTCCACATTCCGATGAACAGGAGTTGTCACAGGTTTCTGAGATTTGCGTTTCAGAATCAAGTATGGGAGTTTATTGTTCTCCCATTTGGCCTGTCGACAGCTCCGAGGGTTTTCACAAGAGTGGTCCTTGCGGTGACAGCGTTTCTCAGAAAAGAGAACGTGGCGCTACACACCTACATAGACGACTGGCTGATCAAGGCAGACTCGGCAGCCAGGTTGAACGTGGATACTGCTCTGACTCTGAGGTTACTTTCAGATCTAGGCTGGATAGTCAACGAGGAGAAATCCGAGTTGACGCCCACTCAACATTTCGTTTATTTGGGGATGCGATTCGATCTCGAGGAGGGCAGGGTGTACCCGTCAGAGCCCAGAGTGTTGTCTCTGTTAGCCATCCTCAAGAGTTTTCGAGTGGGAAACCACATTCAGGCGAGGCGGTTCCTTCAGATGATGGTCTCCATGGAGCAGGTTATCCCGTACGCTGCTCTAATGCGAAGACCTATCCAGTTGTATCTGATGTCTCTGTGGAAACAGAGAACAGAACCCCTGTCAAAACTGTTACCAGTTTTGGAGCCGATAATGTCGCATCTTGTATGGTGGAAGGAGCGTCAGAATCTCCTAGTAGGGGTTTCGCTGCACCTACCCCACCCCCAGCTGTCCGTGTACACGGTTGCATCGCTGGAGGGGTGGGGTGCCTGCCTGGGAGAACACCACGTCTCGGGCACATGGACTGTCCCGGAGAGTAAGCTGCATATCAATCTGTTGGAAATGATGGCAGTGGAACTGGCGTTGGAACAGTTCCTTCCGATGATCAGGGGCAAGGTGATATTGATACGGTCGGACAATTCGACAGTAGTATCATATATAAATCGCCAAGGCGGGACCAGGTCGCCCACTCTGTGTATCAGAGTGTGGCACTTGATTCAATGGTGCAGGTATTACTCGGTTGTTTTGAAAGCAGCTCACATTCCTGGCCGATTGAACATTCTGGCGGATGCTTTGTCTCGCAGACAGAGAATTCTGCCAACAGAATGGTCCCTCAACCCTCCAGTTCTGCGACGGATCTTCGAGCATTGGGGCAAACCCAACGTGGACTTGTTCGCCACAAAGGAAAATGCTCAAATCATGACGTATGTCTCGCCGATTCCAGATCCAAATGCCGTCGATACAGACGCTCTGGCGATAAGCTGGAGAGGGATGCACGCTTACGCATACCCACCCACCATTCTTCTACCGAAGGTATTGGTGAAGGTCAGGGAGGAACCGTGTCTGGTCCTGCTAATAGCGCCGTATTGGCCGAGCAGGGCGTGGTTCACGGATCTTCTGGATCTGCTGGTGGAAAATCCTGTGCAGTTGCCCGAGATTCCGAACATAATCTCCCAGGCCAAGGGACGCTTCCTACACGAGCGTCCCGAAATGTTCAAATTGACTGCGTGAATGTTATCAAACAACGTTCCACGTCGGAAGGCTTTTCTCGACAGGCTGCTGATTTCATCGTGGCTGCGAGAAGGAGGTCAACCTTCAAGTCATATAACAACAAGGTTAACAGATTTGCAGACTGGTGTGAAGAAAAGGGTATTGATACCTTTCAATCCAAGATTCAGCAAATAGCAGACTTTTTCTGTGAGCTATTCTTTTCAGGACTAGCTCCCGTCACAGTTGCTGGATACAAGTCAGCTTTGGCATCAGTTATCCCTTGTCTAGCCAACAGGGATAGTCCAGAGGTGGCCCAGTTAAATGTGATGTTGAAGGGAATGAGCATTCTCCGACCGAGACAACCGGTAGTCATTCCAGCCTGGAGTCTATCTTTAGTGCTTAATGTACTGGCCAAGCACCCTTTCGAACCGTTGGGTTCGGCTAGTCTAAAGCATTTGACTCTAAAGGCGGTCTTTCTATTGGCAGCTTCCTCAGCTAGAAGGCGCAGTGAGATCCATGCGCTTTCGGCAGAGAGGGACCGATTTATTGTTTCTGGAGAGGGTCTGCGTCTTCTGCCAAGAGCAGAGTTTATGTCAAAGAACCAATCTTTGAGATATCCCGGCAAACCGATCATTATACCGAAGTTAACTAGGTTTGATTGTGATGCCAGTGTCTGGTGCCCAGTCCGTGCTTTGACTAAGTACAAGAAACGGACTAAGTACAAGAACGATAGACATCTGTGAATCTGCCATAAAAAGCCTTATGGCGCCGCATCCATGGATACTATCTCTCTTTGGGTGGTCGAATGCATTCAGACTACTCACGAGATGGCGACTGGGCACCAGGTGCAAGGTGTAAGGGCACACGATGTCAGAGGAATAGCCGCCTCGACCGCCCTTTACAATGGTGTTCCGTTAGAGGACATCATGGCCGTTGCACAATGGCACTGCGAGTCCTCATTTACGGATTACTATATGAGGGATGTGTCAGACTCAGCCAATCCACTCGCTTTAGCTGTTTTGAAACGATAGTTAGTGACCACACTGCTCTTCACCCTTTTTTCACTTTGGTAAGAAAAGAACCTAAAGCAGGCATGGTCAAGCGAGAGGATGACAACCAGATTGTGTCACTGATGGCCGGACCAGTGAATGGTTGGAGGCGGTATGGCTGGAGTCCAATTATCATAAGGTAATTCAATAGTGAGAGTTTTTTGTATTATGGATGTGTATCATGTTCATTCATCTTATATATTCATGCTCATTCCCAGGCTAATACATGGAATATGCAGGGGGCAGTTAACCCTCTTGGCATATTTGTGTTTCAGGCGAGATACATGTTCGTGAGTTCTCGCCCTTTTCTTAGGAGGAAAAAGAGGGGGGGGGGGGCGGTCATGCGAATGTGATTCGGTTCCGTGAACTTGACGGTCCTTTTAGGTCTCCGTTAGTCAAGTTTGAAGTCTAAAATCTTTCTCCAAGGGGCAAAATTAGCATTTATGGCTTGCCCCTTCCCACCAGGTTACTAATCAAATCTGGTGTATATCAGAAGTAACAGAATGGTGAGTATTGATCGAAGGAGAATGAAGGAAATGTCAATTTCCCTTTCTCCGAGATCTAACAATACTCACCATTCTGTTACGGACCCAGCCTCCCAGCCCCACGGAGGCAAGCCATAGTTTTCTCTTGTTTGGTGGCTATGCAAACAATATGAGCTGTATGGTAAACGGGTACTCGGCAGTTGGGAGCCGAGTACCCGGTTCCCAGGAGTCGGTAAAGCTTTCTAAGTCTATAATCCTAGAGCCTCTGTCAAGGCCAGCTGTATATCAGAAGTAACAGAATGGTGAGTATTGTTAGATCTTGGAGAAAGTGAAATTGATATTTCCTTCAATCTTCTAGTTTTAATAAATGTTCTGTCTTGTAAACATTTTGGGCCTCTCCTGTTTGTGCTGAAGTGATTTTAGTCTTGCCAGTCTGATTTTATATGTATTAGTCCAAATAGTGTTGCAATATGTAATTTGTGGGAGTATTAACGTGCAATATAGTGTTTTTAGTATGTTAGGTGGTAAGTATGATTTAAGTTATCACATGATCCCAATGTTTCTTGCCACTTTAGATGTTACAATTTCTATATGTTTCTCTCAGGTTAGATCTTTATCCAGGTAGACACCAGGTAGTTATTTTTTCCAACATATCTATCAGAGCCAGCATTGTGGAGTGGTTTTGTCTAAAACCATATTGCACTTTATAGAGAATAGAATATTTATTTAAGAAATTTATCGGTCTATTGTAGAAAAGTCTCTAGAAGTTTAGAAAATAGTGGAAGTACTGAGACTGGCCGGTAATTAGTGAAGTCCTTGGCTTTATATATTGGTGTCACCCGTGATACTTTTAGTCGAGATGGGAATATACCCTGCACCAGGGAAAGATTACAAATGTGTTTCAGTGGGATTAATATTTGTGAGAGACAGTTTTTAAAAAGTTCCATTTAAAATTATCAATGCCTGCACTTTTGTTCAGGTTTATTTGCATTAAGATTTTTTAAATTTCATGTGTGTTAGTAGGATTTAGAAAAACTGAGGATTGATAGCTGCCTGTCAGATAATCTTCTATATTTGTATTAGAGGTATTCCTAATTTTTTCCAATAAGCTGGGTCCAATGTTGATAAAATATTCATTAAATTTATTTGTTATATCTTGGTTGTCGGTTAAAGGTTTGTCATTATGTATAAATCATGATGTCTCGGATTTCTTGTTTTGTTTATTCAGTAGAGACTTTATTACATTCCATGTTTCTTTGATATTGTCTTTCTGATTGATGAATTTATTATGGTAGTGATTGATTTTCGCTCTCCGGATTACTTGGTTAAGTTTCATCTAGATGATTAAAATGTTAAAATTATCATTAACTGGACTATTTATTGTATTGTATTTCGGAAGTCCCTTCATTAGGAGCACCGCCCAGACTGATGGCATCACTGCTCAGTGAGGTTCCTGGTCCCATATCCGCATCCCTTGGGGTGTTTCTACATCTATACTGAACCAAAAAAGTTTAGCAACACTGAGAATATTACTGTATAAATGTTATTTAACAAAAGTAATAAATTGATTGAAATATATTATTTAATTGATAGGTCATTTTCCTGCCCTGTAGGTGGGGCTTAGAATACACCTTCCATATCCTCTGTGTGTCGTACAAGGCGACTAAAGGAGGTACGGGTGAGGTAATCCTGACAGAAACCTCGAGTGCTGAAGACGGAGGTTCTAGGCGCACTAATAAACCATGGATCCACGCACTTAACGCTTATGATCATGTCGATAGTCACTTACAGGACTGGCGGTATGATCAGCGAACGAAAAGAAGAAGAAGAAGGTCATTTTCCAATTTGAACAACAGTCTCTTGTTACTGTAATCCTAGCATTGCGCCTTTAACATCATCAACTGAAGGGTCCAATTTAAATAATGACACTGAGCTGTCAATACCGGTTGTGACCTCCGTGCGCATTAACCACTGCCGTACATCGCTTTCTCATGCTTCGAATTAAGCACCTGATGTCACAAAGAGGAATCGCATCCCATTTCTGTAGCAGTGCATCTTCCAGCTCCCGCACGTTGTGAAGATGTGGATGGTTCTCACGCACCATACGGCCAAGAATGTCCCACGCGTGTTCGATAGGAGACAGGTCCAGTGATCGTGCTGGGCAGTCCAACACTGGAACGTTGTTAGCCTCAAGGAAATCACTGATGACCCTAGCTGAATGAGGACAGGCGTTGTCTTGCTCGAACATAAAGTCTGCATGATGCTGCATAAAAGGAATGACAACAGGGGTGACAACTTCTTCACAGTAACGTTGAGCCGTTAAATTTCCGAGAATCACAATAGGATCTGTTTTGCCATTTTCAGGGATTCCAGCTCACACCATGACACTTCCGCCATCGAATTTGTCGTGCTGAATGATGTTGGCTGCATCATACCGTTTTCCTAAACGTCGCCAAACCCGTTGCCCACCATCCGCCACATCCACACAAAACCTCGACTCATCACTGAACAAAACGTGGCTCCATTGTTGAGCACGCCATCACTGATGAGTTCTTGCCCATGCAAACCGATTCTCGATGTGACGCTCTGTAAGCGGAACAGCAACAAATGGATGACGGGCATGCAGTCCAGCATCATGGAGTCTGTTTTGCACAGTTTGTGCATGTACTGTAGTGCCGGTAGCAGTGTGCAAATTACGGGACAGCCGTGGCGCAGTCTCAAACCTGTGACGTGATGATGTCACTAAGTATCGGTCTTCTTGTGGTGTTGTTGCTCTCGGTCTGCCAGATCGTGGTCAGTCATTAACATGTCCAGTTTCCTGCTCACATTGGCAGAGACGGGAAATGGTTGAGGCGTGAACATTAAAATGTCGAGCAACAACACAAACGCTCTGCCCAGCAGCGAGTCTTCCCATTGCTTCATGGCGCTGATTTTCGGGTAGCCCTGGGTGGCGGCCCATGTTCGATATGGTAAACTTTTAAGCGTTTTCTGTTAATGTTCGTTATCAGCTTTTGTCATATGGTGAATTTTAGCCTTCGCTACCCGCCATTGTGGGCCAGTGCATGAAAAATGCATTTTCACATGCGGTAAGCGTGCGGCCGAGAAATGCAAGAAATGATTTGCAAATCTTCATGATCAGCGAGACATTACATTGACGAAACATGCCTGCAAATTTGGTTATAAATGGACGCATAGTTTTAATACAACAAACCAAACTTCACTGTTGCTAAAGATTTTTGGCTCAGTATATATGTAACATATTTACTGACAGTCTAGATAGTGAACCAGAGAGCCACCGACAGCTTTGCTGAGAGCTGTGACGTAGGTTGGTTTTAGAGCAGGCTGCCAGCTATGCTGCACAGTGATGTCCAGTCTGCACACATCTGCACCACCCGCCTTTTTAGATAGGCGTCTTACAGGCTTCAGTTATGCCATCTTGGACACACTGATGGCAGGGCTGACATCCGGCATCTACTATTTACACTATCAGAGCGTATTCATGACTCAGCTCCCGATACAGGGCCTGACACTCAGCGTGAGTTCTCTTATGTCCCCCATGGCACAGGTACCACACGATATGTGACCGAGGGCTTTACGCCCCCTCCGAAGGATGTGTCATTTGAATGACGTATGGAAGGGCGCAGGTTATTACACCTTGTCACATGCCTGAATGCGGGATCGACCCCGTCGCTGGCTTGGAATTCCAAGCGTGTGCGGCGAATGGTTTTGCCAACCGAGCCAATGCACCACAGAACTATGTCCTTATTCTTGCCCCTCACGAAAAGTGGTAACTCATTGATTTCTGTTCTTTGGTTTTACCGCTTTCTTTTCTTCTGTCTTCAGCGACAGTAGACACATTAGAATCGAATGGCAATCGTATCACATATGATAGTAAAAAAGCAAATCTGCTTAACGATATTCTTCATATCAGTTCCCAGCCAAGAGACAGATGAACCATATGCTCTCCCAATGATATCTAAGTATATCAGCAGCTGCGTGTACAACATGAATATCACAGTAGAACAGGTCAAGCACAAGCTCAGTAAACTAAAAAGAAATAAAGCAGTAGGGCCAGATGGCATCCACATAAATGTACTTCACGAAGTTCATGAATTTGCTGTACCACTTACAAATATCGTCAACTTATCTCTACGATCTGTCACCATCCCACAAGACTATTCAAAAGGGATCTTGGCTCTCACCAAATAACTATCAACCTGTAGCTTTAACCAGCCAAATATGCAAGCTAATGGTCATGGAAAGACTTGTCTTCGACGCATTGTGGCAACACATCAACGATAATCAGCTAATATCAGCATGGCTTTCAGAAGAGATGCTCTTGTTTCACGCAACTCATCGAGTGCATGTCAAATTGGTTGTCGGCTTACGACGACAACAAACAAACTGATGCAATTTATTTAGATTTCAGCAAAGCATTTGATACAGTACCACATGCACGGCTCATACATAAACTGCAAAATCTATGAATAAGGGGACACATTTTACTATGGATCAAATCTTTCCTATCTCATAGACGGCAACGAGTCATTTTAAGAAATGGACATTCAGACTGGAAACCCATTACAAGCGGTGTACCACAGGGTTCTATCCTGGGCCCTGTACTTTTCCTGCTATTCGTTAATGACCTTCCAGACTGTAAAGTCAACGGCGAAGCTCTGCAGATGACATCAAGCTCTACCGCATAATCAATGATGAAAGCGACTGCGAACTCCTCCAAAATGACCTAAACTCACTCGCTGCTTGGTCTAAAATATGGCTAATAACACTGAAACCATCACCACATATTACAACCATAGTAAACAAAGCCAAGCAGAAAATAGGAATGCTCAAAAGATGATTCAACAACAGATCTCCAAATATAATCACAACATTATTCTTCTACTTCGAATAATACTTACCAGATGTACTATTATGATAATGCCTATTATCTAGTCTAGCTCAAAATAAACAATTAAAAACTCCGCACTCTCCTGGTCCTGCCCATACTGTGTCCGGGAATTACCATAGCCGCAGGTACCGAGTCAATTCCCAATCACAGTCAGATTCGTCTATTTTGCGCTTTTGCGAGTCGGTTATCGGTTGTTTAATACAATTCTATCGGTGGCTTCATGGAGGAACTAGGAAAATCATCACAGAGACAGGTTGTATCAATCTAGAATTTATACATTCGTGCCATAATGACTGTTTGAAATTTCCTTAAATTGGCACATTGTTTTAAAATGATAGCCATTGTTGGAGTCGTTTCTGTACCCGTTAACTTTTAGTTTTAATTCGGGTACTCGGTTAATTTGATTTGCAACTCAGTTCCTCTAAAGATGGATGCGTCCTTAGCCAAGATGGCGGCGCCCATGAATTATGTCTTGCTTGGCTTGGCGTGTCTAGGCACTCTGTTTTCGCCGATTTTTAGCTCTCGCTTCATTGTCGAGGGTGTTTGTAGCGATCGGCATTGTATTCTTGGTTGTTTAACGTTAGTTAACTGCTAAGTTGTGTTTTTTAATTTTCACTCAAAAAAGTTTCAAATATTTCCTGCCTAAAGGCTTGATTATCATTAATTTAAGAGAAAGTTAATGTGTTCTAAGAAATTCTTTTAACTATCAAGTCGATTGTGCATATTGCTCGTCATCGTTTGTCATGTGCAGCGTTTTAATTCTTCTCTGTGTTCGCAGAAACCAAAGAACCTGGACACCTTGTGCCAGAAATGCAACAGGTTCATGAAGCGCAAGTACTCAGGACATCACTGTGTAGCGTGCGCGAAGTGTAAGGTTGGAAGCCCATGTGATGTGTGCGCCAAGTGGTCGTCGGCAATGGTGGCAGAGTTTGATAGGGATCGACATGCGCATCTGGAGAGGATCGCGAGGGACAAGGCGGCGAAGCTGGACCAGGCGTCTCTGAAGGGACTGGAAGGTCGTCTGAATGACCGCATGGATTCAGCTCTGGGCGTATGTGCAGCCCAGTTCAAGGCAATGTTTGACTCATTGCAGTCCACGGTCCCGTCGATGCAAGCTAGTGCAGGACAACCCTTAGGTGGTCCGGCTAATTCTGCGCACCTGCCCCTTCTCTGTCCTTGGCTCAAGAGCCGACGATAGAGGAGGAAGATCTTCTTATGGAAGATTCTGGCATGCCGGATATTTCGATGACGGCAATGCCTAGTACTTCCCAGGGGTCTCCCTCAGGATTTGTACGGGTTTGCCAGGCGGATAGTGATATCGATGTTCCGTCGGGTATTTTCCATCCGCTGTTTGTGCAACCGGAGGGGTGTTTTGCGGTTCCTGCCAGTATCCGGGCGGCTTTGGGTGTGGCTCCTATCGGAGCGGCGTCACCTGCCGTAGGTAAGGCGGTCGTGGTCCCGACTCCCATGCTGGAGCCGATGGACTGCGGAGAATCCGGGTCTGGTGATTCGTTGGACACCGGTCCTTGCAGCGGGGTGTGTCATAGCGCTCAGCATGGATCGTCGGTGACCCTCTCATCTAAGGGAGAGAGGGAGGATGAAAACGGGAGTTCTTTAATGGATGAGTCCGTTTTCTGCACCGAGGCTGAATGGGTGCAGGTCCTTGGATGGATGACCGATTGTCTCGGGTTGGCATCTGATCTGGGATCTCAGCGCGATCCGGCGATGGAGCGGATGTCAGAGCGAGCGGTTAGCGCTCTGTCAAGTAGCTCTTCTGCCATGCCAACACTCCCTTTGGACACGCAGACTTCCGACATGCTGGAAGTTGCGGCATACCGTCTGGTTCAGCCGGAGTATGCATTGCCCAAGGCCCCGAAGGGGATAAGGAGTAGGGTCCGTTTTCCGGAGCTGGCCTACCATCAGTATGCCCGGGTTCCATGGCTTTCCGTCGGGGAGCGAGAGGCGCTGAATAGGCCGTTGGCTGGGAAGGCTAAGGGGCGGTCTCGTCCTTTGGTTTCGCAGACCAATAAAGACCCGTTCAATGAGCTCATGCTCATTGAGGATGCGGCGAGGGCAGCCATGGCTGCGCTCTCGCACGGGTGTACCATCCTGCAGGGTATGCTGGCCTGCGCGGCAGAAGGTGGACAGGTGCCAGAGGCTGCTCCCGGAGTTATTCGGGACACCATGCGCCTGTCTCAAGATTGCCTGGCCAGGGTGATCACAAGGACATTGGCAGAGCGACGGAGAATGGTTCTCGATTGTGTAGAACCAGGACCGGAGATGAGGGATGCATTGTCTTCTGCGCCTTTCATCGGTCCAGGCTTGTTCGGCGGCTCGGCACGGCAAGCTCTCTCTAAAGTTGTGTCAATGGTTGCGGAGCAAGAAGTGGTCGGCAAGTCGTGGAAGTCGACTAAAAGGACACAGCCGCTGCAGTCCTACCGCCAACATCGTCAGGAGCAGCAGAGGCAGCGTCCAAGATCGCCGTTCCGTCCTTCTGGCCGGGATGCCCATAGGCCATCCGGATCACAAGGACCTGGCTGTTCGTCCTCATACAAGTCCTCTAATAAGAGGCCGTATGAGGATGACAAGAAGGGTGGCGGTTCGGGCCGCGGCGGCTACCGTAAGGATAGCCATGGCGGCGGTTCCGGACCGTCGTATTACAAGAAGCCGCGGGGCGGCTGTGGAGGTCGTTCCTGACGGGTTTCCGGCGGAACCAGATCCGGTGACGTTAGGAACGAATGGAGTCGAGAATCTTCACCCAAGCGATTTAGCGTCTTCTCGTGCAAACTTGCCCGACAGCTGTGTGCAGATTCCTTCCGTCGGAGGCAGGCTTCAACTGTTCCTAAGCCAATGGGAACAGGTCGTGCGCGATTGTTTAGTCTGTCAGTGGATAAGAAACGGCTACGATCCGGACTGGCTCATCCATCAATCGTTAGTTCCGTTAACATCGACTCCAATATGGACTCCTGTTCCAAGGGAATCAGATCGTCTAGACGCCATTTGCTCAGAAATAGAATCTCTTCTTCAGAAGAATGCGATTCATCTAGTCCGCAATCAGTCTTCTCTGGGCTTCTATTCGATCATGTTCCTCGTTCCGAAGCGTACCGGCGGATGGAGACCAATTCTCAATCTCAAGCCTTTGAACAAATTTATTCTTTCTCCCAAGTTTCAGATGGAGACTGTAGCAGCGGTAATGACAGGGCTGAGGAAAGGCATGTGGGCAGTGTCGATAGATCTGAAGGATGCATATTTTCATATTCCAATGTCAATTCCATTTCAGAAATACCTTCGCTTTTTTGCATTCCAAGACAATGTTTGGGAATTCAATGTGCTTCCATTCGGCCTGACCACAGCTCCGAGGGTCTTCACCAAAGTGGTTCTTGCCATGACTTCTTTACTTCGCAGGAGAAACATAGCTGTTCACACTTACATAGACGACTGGCTGCTAAAGGCGGGGAATCCAGTCACTCTGCGCAGCAATCTTCAGGTAGTCCTAGCCTTATTAAAGGATCTAGGATGGATTGTGAATCTAGAGAAATCAGAACTGACTCCATCCCAGGAGTTTGTTTATCTGGGATTATTTTTCAATTTCAAGGACGGCGTAGCTTTTCCGGCGGAGAGCAAAGTCAAAAGCCTGATTGCAGTTTTGGAGTCGGTTTCTCTAGGAGCCTATCTGACGGCGCACCAATTTCTCAGGATACTGGGTTTACTAGTATCTCTGGAGAAGGTGGTTCCGTATGCGGCACTCAGGCGCAGGCCAATTCAGATGTATCTAATGTCATTCTGGTCTCAGTGAACAGATCCGTTATCTCTGAGGATACCAGTAAAAGAACCATTGATATTCCACCTTCAGTGGTGGTTATCAGAACAGAATCTCCTGCGAGGTGTTCCTCTACAACCTCCTCAACCTCAGATGTCCATCTTCACGGATGCATCGTTGACGGGTTGGGGAGCGGTATTGGACGATCAGTCAATGTCAGGGAAATGGGATCGGACCAATGCGCAGAAACATATCAATGTACTCGAACTATTAGCAGTGGTATTTGCACTTCGAAAGTTTGAGAGTCTAATTCAAGACAAAATTGTCCTAATAAGGACAGACAACTCAACAGTGGTGTCTTATTTGAACTGCCAGGGCGGGACGAGATCACCAGAGTTGTGTATGATGGTTTGGAACCTTCTGCTGTGGTGCCAAGAGAGGAATATTATTCTTCGGGCAGCACACATTCCAGGAAGATTGAACATCCTAGCGGATGCTCTCAGTCGAAGGACGATTTGTCGTCCGACGGAATGGCAGCTCAACCAATCGGTAGCGGAGGTTCTATTCAAACAATGGGGCAAGCCAAATGTCCACCTGTTTGCGATGAATCAAAAGGCAAAAATGGTCACTTACGTGTCACCGATCCCGGACCCGCTAGCGCTAGCGGTAGACGCACTGGCGATAAGTTGGGAAGGAATGTACGCATATGCGTATCCTCCAACAATTCTCATCCCGAAAGTTCTGGCAAAGATAAGAGAGGGGATGTGCCAAGTACTGCTGATCGCCCCTTATTGGCCAGGCCGATCATGGTTTACGGATCTGCTGGACCTTCTGGTCTGCAATCCAATCCCTCTTCCAGACAGAAGAGATCTAATCTCTCAGAACAAGGGTCTGTACCTTCACGACAGACCAGAAATGTTCAAATTGACTGCATGGATGTTATCAAGCAGCGTGCAATTGAGGGTGGCTTTTCTGAGCAAGCAGCGAAGTTTGTTTCTTCGGCCAGAAGAGTTTCAACCACAAAGACATATAATTATAGAATCAACAAATTTGCACAGTGGTGTGAGAGAAGAGATATTAATCCCTTTTCTGCATCTGTTCAACATGTAGCAGATTTTATCTGTCATTTATACGAAGTTGACAAACTTGTACCTTCTACCCTAGCAGCATATAAGTCTGCATTAGCTTCAGTCATTCCCAGTCTGGCCATTGAAGGAGTGGAGAATGACACCTTGAATGAAGTTATTAAAGGAATGAGCAATCTGCGACCTAGACAGGCAATTCCTATCCCAGCATGGAATCTATCTCTTGTTCTACAGGTTTTAGGGCATGCTCCCTTTGAACCGATTAGATCTATTGACATTAAACTGTTAACTATTAAATCAGTTTTCTTGGTTGCAGCAGCGTCTGCGAGAAGGAGAAGCGAAATTCATGCGCTTTCTGCCGAACAAGACCGTTTTGGCGTCGCGGGTGAAGGTTTAAGACTACTTCCACGTCTTTGTTTCCTGGCAAAGAATCAGTCACTTAAATATCCAGGACAGCCGATCAATTTACCACGTTTAACTAGACATGACCCAAACTCTTCTGCTTGGTGTCCTGTCAGATGTCTGAAAATGTATAAGAAACGTACTGATGAGTGGAGAGATGACCCGAAATCTCTGTGGTTATGTCTCAAAGCTCCGCATTTACATGCCTCGAAAGATACTATTTCTCGTTGACGCTATTCAGATGTCGCACAAAATCGCTACAGGAAAGCAGATTGATCGTGCGAATGCCCATCAGGTCCGAGCACTAGCAGCATCATCGGCCCTTTATAAGGGTGTCTCATTAGAGGAGGTGATGTCTGTAGCACAAAGGCATGCCGAGTCGTAATTCACTGATTTCTACCTTCGCGACATCTCCAGCGCACTTAATCCGGTAGCCGTCGCCAATTTGTCGAATCTAACCTAAGCCACTTCCGACCACTACTTCGCACACATCACAAAGTCTTCCACCTACACTGAACAATCGCTATGCACATGACTGAGTACGACTGTGGATTGGGCCGAGCTCCTGTGATGATCAAGAAAAGATCAAGCACTCAAAATGGTGAGTGTTTACATTAATTAAGTGACTATAAATATGTTTACTTACAGTCGAAATACCAGACTGCTTAGGTAAATAGTCTGGTACAAGAGTATATTTATCCTCTCAAACAGACATTAGACTCATTCCAATTTGAAAATCTAATTGATATACAGATGTTTTTTCAAAATTAGAGGTTGTAGTAGCTTCTTTGCACTCTACTGGACTGCCCTAGCTGAGACTTGGGGCTGACACGGGTCTGGTGGGTGTTGCATCCCCATTGACAACCCTCTGAATTTTGTGTGGACGAAAGAGGGGGGTGGGGGTGGGGGGGGAGCGCGGTCTAGACCATGGAAGTTTGGCACTCTATGAGTCAGATGGCAGAACCCAAGCGTATGCCAGGGTTCAAGTCTCTTTACAACCTTCTCTGTTGGATGGTAGATGAGTGCTGGTTCGAGCCTCACCTCCTCCCACCGGCATTTCCTGGCTGTCGAAATCTGGAGTTTATCATAATAGTACATCTGGTAAGTATTATTCGAAGTAGAATAAAAAAAGCATCCGCTTTTGTTTCTACGAGAATTCTTAATACTTACCAGATGTACTATGGCCCTACCTCAGCCGCCCCGCTGAGGTGAGGCTGAGCTGCTTTCGCTGTTTGCCAAGGCAAATATAAGACGAATCTGACTGTGATTGGGAATTGACTCGGTACCTGCGGCTATGGTAATTCCCGGACACAGTATGGGCAGGACCAGAAGAGTGCGGAGTTTTTAATTGTTTATTTTGAGCTAGACTACATAATAGGCATTATCATAATAGTACATCTGGTAAGTATTAAGAATTCTCGTAGAAACAAAAGCGGATGCTTTTTTGAAACTCCATGGTTAGACCTTCACTAGAATATGGATCGATAGTTTGGAATCCACATTCTGGTCAAAGATAAACAGCCATTAGAAAAGGTGCAGAAACTGTGCTATAAACTGTGCAATGAAATACGCTAGAGGACAGAAGACGTACAGATCTCATCGAGACCTACAAATACCGTAATGGCTATTATGCCACAAATGCAACAACACTCTTCCAGCGACCTCTAAGGGACCTACGAGGACATTTGTTCAAATTTTTAAACAACGATGCAACACAGATCTAACTTAAAATTTCTTTCCATCCAGAGTTGTTGAGGACTGGAATAATCTATCAGAATCTGTTGTATGCACACCTACTGTGGAAGTCTTCAAAAGAAAACTGAGAAATTATTTATCGTGAGACCAATACGTGTCTCATTGGTGTCGCAAATGCTTCCCACCTCATGCTACTTTTCAGCCTTTGGCTGAGGTGTTATTCCATACACAGATACAGTGTTCCTGTGAGGCTCCACCCTCAAATTCTTACTACTATCGTTGATAGTACTCACTGGGCGTGCATCAGTGGTAAGCTGGCGAAGGTTACGCCTTGATGCAAGCGGTTGTACTTTCCGTGACAACACATGTTGATCTTGTACACACACAGGGCATACAAGCAGAATATGGCGTTTTTGTATCCTCTGAGATGTACGAAAAACACTGTTCAAGGGGCGTCACTCTTTGTGGTAATTTGTTGTTGGTGACATGAGTTGTCTCTCTTGTATCGTCACACTGGCCTGATATTATTTCAACAGGCGCCTAGTGTAATATCATGAATAGTTGCAGTAACTATTTGGCAAGACTACGTTATTAGCAATGTTGCAGTGATGCTAATGTTCTTGCAAAATTCACATCCACACAAATATAATTGTGTGTATCTTGACAAGAACTGGTTAACTTTGTGTGCTGTCAATGGGGTCTCTTGGTGATTTCAAGTCCTAGTGACTCTGTATTTTTGTTGAAATCACCCCAGGACGAACGATAATCCGTTTCGTCTGGTCTAAGCAAAAATATACATGACCATGTAGTTTTCAAAAGAAATATTTGTGCTAATTTGTGTACACGAGCATAGGACTATGTGCGTTATTTAATGTGATCAGCTAGCTTTATGAGTTTGTGATGGTGTGTTTACTATGCTGGAATTGAATGTATGTTCGTATGTTTGTGTGTGTAATGTGTATGTGTGATCATGTCCTACTGTGTACGGTTTCTCTCTTCTACTACTATGATCGTGAGTATAATGTTGTCTTGAGGAGCATGGGCTATGATAGCTAAACCAATGTATAAAACAAACCGAATTTGTGCAGATGATGTTCTATCATCAAAAATATTAACATGGTGTTTTAACAGCTAAAATGAAACAGAACAGCAAATGTTACTTCGTTGGTATTGTACTATGTAGGATATTGTGGAATCAAGCGGTCTGTAAACAGACACACTATTGCACACTGTTGCTTTGCAAACAGTATACAATAGTGGTGAGATTCCTACAATATCACCATCAGTCTTACGAAATAACTACTCTCTTTTCGTGGCTGTATTCATACACCAGATCATGTACACCATAACGATGTCCCCATGGTCTGCCTGTTGAAAACATTTGAGGTTGGCCCACGCACGAGGAATGCCAGGGTATTGTGGACCAGACCTGAATTGACACAACTTTGAGTTAGATCAGTGTTAGCTGTTACAAACTCACTACTTGCAGAAGCTTTCGGATGCTTGTCTGTAACATTCCCCTGTGGAGGCTATCACTATGAGTCTTTCAACTCTATGCTCAAGCTACAAACAGAGAATTTGCTAGCACCTCGCCAGATCTTTCTACATCAATGTATGTCTGTCTGAGCTGCTATGTATCGGCTGAATTGTTGATTTTAGCAGCAACTTTAGAGCAGAATTTTGCATTCATCTACAACAAATTTGGACGTACCGTGCTCCTAAAAGCTGAAATAATCATGCAGCTAACATCAGTCTCATGTGAGTCTAACATTCAGCCTAACGTGCACAAACTTGGCAGTATATGGGCATGCAGAGGCATAGGTAGAGCGCACATGAGGAATGTCAGGGTATTGCACTCTGAAAGGTTATTATGCCTGGGTGTTAATGTCTATTAGACACAGTCAGCCAAATCAGCATTGGTTAGTGTTTAGTTAGTTAGAGAGAGTGAAGTGTTATGGTGGACTGCAAGAAGCAGAAGGCCAAGAAATGCTGTGTGCACAGCCTTTTATACTCTCCAGAGACCATCCGCTGTTGTTATTACACCACAAAAAGCATCTATACTGTTCAATCACTACTTGCTAAATCAACTACTCTGCATTTAGCCACCAGAATAAGATTTTTATGCTTGCTTACATTCGTCCATATGCCTATTCCATATTAATATACACCCTCAACCAGGCTACTGGTAGGGTACACACCCAGCATATGGCCTGATAAAGACTGGCACCAGTCTGTACTCACTCATTGGTGACGCCTGTCACTAAGCATGCACGCGCATGCGCACTGGAGCCCAAATAGGAAACAGATTTACTTTTCAAATATTCTGCAAGCAGTACAGTCTGCAAATATTCCAGCTAAGTTTTTATAACTTTGTGCTGAGTTCAGCTTACTTATTTGAGACTGCTTCAATCCAGGATTGTGCCTAATATGATGCCTGTCCTCCCAAAGTTATGTTTATGGAGTGTTTCGTGGTTTTATTACTATATATGTGTTACCGGTTTTTGTGATGTTTCTCGTTTTCGTGGTCATCAATTAAAATGCCTAAGTCATCATCATCATTTCTATCCCTCAATTACTCTAAGAGCCTTTATTCACTTATTTTCTAATCATATTCTAGTGCAAAAGTAGCTTCAGAACATGGTCTCATAAAAGTTAAAAGTTTCATACTAATAGAAGCAATAGGTTAAAAATGATGGCCTGCCAAAACCTGAAGAACCAAGGCCAAATTCCAGGAAGGCAAAGGCTTAGCTACTGGAGGACGAATATTGCCCAATCCTCTGATAAAACCATTAAGAACCTTCGTATCCTTGACGCCAGCATTCAAATGACAAGGAAGCGAAGAAGCCAAAGAAAATCTATAACCCCTGACTGTGTTAGCAGAAAACTTTAAAGAATCAAAGTGATGGGATAAAAAATCTAACACCTGGGGAATAGAAACAGAATCAGGCATGGGACCATGTTCTGAACACCATTCTCCAAAATTTTTAAGCCGACCCTTGTAAACTCGACGGGTCGACTCCCTCCAGGCAGAATCAATAATCTCCTGAGATCTTGAAGAAACTTTGCTCCCAGGGATTTGACGCTTGATATCCGCCAAACACACAGGCTGAAGATTTCTGGGTTTGGCTGAAGACACGTTCCCCTTACTGGGGAGACTGGAAGGAGACGAGGGAAGTCTACCAGGAGATCGAGAAGGTCTACGCACCAGATCTGCTTTGGCCAAAAGGGAGCTATCAGAATAATTTCTTGTGGCACCACAAGAGAAGGTTCCAAACCTCCATACAAAGAATGATCTTTCCAAAATTCTAGATGGGGAATTAAGTGATCTCATAGGAATCAGATGATAAATGGAGTGAATTGACTGCTTCCAAAAGGGACATCAAGTGCATCTCTATTCTTAGGTCTGAAGGAAAGACTAGGCCCAGAGCCAGGTCGAAAGAAATGCCTAGGTGCGTGAAGACTTGAGAGGGAACTGGACTTGATTTCTTGAGATTTAAAATCCAACCTAGGCTGCATGCCAGACTGCAAACCTCTGGAATGACTTCTGAGAGAATTGAGGAAGACTGCTTTTATTAATCAATCGTCTATATGAACATGAAGATGAGTAGAACGATGGTGCAAGATTCCTAGATGGGTGAAGAGGAAGGGGGCCATGGTCAGGCCAAAGGGCAAGGCTCGAAATTGCCATACCCGATCCTTGTAGGCGAAGCTCATGAACTTTCTGAAAGACGGGTGAATAAGCGCATGGAAGTAGGCGCCTTTGAGATCTATGGAGGAAGTCCACATGCCTGGATCTAGACTGGCCATGATCTGAGAGATGGTCTCCATTTTGAACTTTGGGGCTAAAATAAGGTTTAACTTTTTCAGATTGATAAGAGAATGCCAGCCTCATGTTTTCTTGGAAACTAAGAAAATGGTTGAGTAGTAGCCCGGGTCTACACTCCAAAGGGGAACCTCTTCTATGGCAACTTCTCCGGATTGGAAGGAACTGGTGTCCACTTGGGAATAAGAGACAGAGGATGAAAGATCCAAGAAGGTGCATAC
Source organism: Chaetoderma sp. LZ-2023a (assembly GCA_034401795.1). Lineage (NCBI taxonomy): Eukaryota > Metazoa > Mollusca > Caudofoveata > Chaetodermatida > Chaetodermatidae > Chaetoderma > Chaetoderma sp. LZ-2023a. The sequence continues at coordinate 104,683,261 of CM067366.1, forward strand.
CCCAAGCGAATCTGATTTACTAGCCAGGAGTCCTGAATGAGGGAATGCCAAGTCTCCCAGAACAGAGACAGGCGCCCTCCAACTGGCAAGCTGGGCAGAAGGCACTGGGCCGACGGATCCGAAGGCACAAGAAGAGGAACGGAAGAGACTGGAGGAGGAAAGAAAGCTGACCTACCGGGGCGGTGGCCACACCTTCAAACTCTCTTACGCTGAAAACTTCTGAAAGATGACTGACCTCTGGACCTTGAACTAGGTCTATGAAAATAAGCCTGGCCCCTTCTCACCCTAAGAGCAGGGGGCTGCCGAACCTGGGATCTAGAATGGTGGGAGGAGATTGACCCGAAATGATCCTCCTCCGTGGATCGATCTTGGAAGTTGGAAGATCTGTTAGAGTTAGTATCTATCCTGGAGGGATATACACCAAACTCATCCGGCCTAAAACTCTTCCTCCTAGGGGAGGAATTGGGGCTCTTAACAGAGGAAGAGTCTCTTTTCACTGAAGGTTTAGAAACAGAGATCTGAGCCTGAAGATCCCTAGAGGATCTCAGACGCTCAGACTCTGACAGAATGAGACTAGAGGAAGACTGACCAAAAATACCCTGGCTGAAAGGAGGAGCAGAAATAAGACTACTCTTGAGATTACTTGAAATATTCACCTCTGCGAGCTTCCGAGACCTTCTCCGTGAGGTAATAAAACCTAAAGATCTGCAGACAGAATTAAGAGAACCTCTCGAAATACTGGCCATAGTGCGAAAAACCTCAGCAGGGATCTGCTCGCCTCTCTCTTGGGACTTAAGAACTGCCTCTGAAAGTAAGGTAAGAAAATTTGCCGACTTGAGCTGTGACCTACACACTGACTCCCATTTAAAAAGATCAGAAGAGGCCTCAACATTCGCAGAATCCTTTAAATTAGAGAAAAGAACTTCCCAAGCAGGACCATTGACCAATTGAGGGGTGGCAACTCGCAAATATGGGTTACCTAAAACAGATTTGCTTAACCCTTTCATGACAATTTGTTTTAAAATGTTAAAATATTTACTTATTGAATGTTCATTTGCAGGCCGAGAGAAGAATATTTTTGAAAATTTACCACTGGAATGACTGGCTCGATTGTGTTCTCTCGGCCTGCAAATAGACATTCCCCAAGACCACTACAGAGGCCGGTTTTGGCCGGCTTCGTCGTGAAAATGTTAACCCATTATCAAATTTGGACAGCCCTGATTATCCCCACACATTTTTAAAAAAATGAGCAAATATTGCAATCATCTCCATCCGTCTGTCTGCCAGTCTGTCCATCCATAGGGCTTCATTTCTAGAAATATGTGTTGAGATATAAATTGCGCTCCATGATCATTGCTAAGCGAGTGCTCACTCCTCTGGTAGAATTAAAATGTGAAAATCTATCAATAACATTATGTTTAGATCAAATTATTCAAATTTTGATTTCAGTTTTATGATTTGAGATGAGTGATTAATTGCTCCCCTGCGATGAAAAACTATGCAAGCAAGAGTGATAGCTTGCCTCAGAAACGAAGCCCTGCATCCAGCTAGCTATCTCCTCTGAAACCATTTGGTGAAATTCAATCAAATTTGTTATGTAAATTTCCCATATCATTGCAGACTGCAAGAAACATTGGGCTCTGCCCCCCCCCCCCCAACCCACAACCCAGCATGGTGATAGTTAAAGTTGGCGGAACTCGACCAAATTTGGTATGTTAGTTACTCACATGATTGCTAATTCTGAGACAGTGTTCACATTATGCTGTGCACCCAGGTTGGCGTGTGATTGATAGGGGGATGTGGGATTTAGTGAGGACAGCAACATTGACGAAAGCATGTGGATTTGTAATGGTGTACCATCGACTGCATTGTTATTAATAATTATTATTATTATTATTATAACATTTGCCAATAAATTTTTTAAGGAGTCAATCATAGCATGCTTGGAGAAGGAAGTGAAGCAATTAAGTGAGACAGACCAGGTGATTGACAACACATCTTCTGTCAGTAGTGAACTTGAACGTCTCCAAGCTGAGAATAGTAAGCTTTGGTATCAACTACGACACTTGCAAAAGGTATGAATCATGATAGATGATATTTTCAATTTGTCTGATTCAAAACATTATTTAAACCTTTAATGGTCAATTTATTTGGTCAGTATTTACTTATTGAATGTCCATTTGCACGCTGAGAGATTATTTTTGGAAATGTACCACTGGAATGACTGGCTCAGTTATCGAGTCAGGCATTCCTGTGATAAATTTTCAAAAATAATCTTTTCTGGGCCTACAAATGGGCATTTATCAATTCCTCAATAATGTAGAGGATGGTTTTGGCCAGCTTGACCATTAAGTGGTGAATTATAGTGTCAATATTTGGCCATTACTATAAATTATTATAAAACCTTATCTACATGTTGTTATGGTTAGGATAACTATTTAATAGTTAACGCTTTCACCGATGAATTTTCAACACTACCATACAGCAAAAATGTTGAATATTTTGCCTTAGACAGCAACATCTTCCAGTCAAATTAATTTCAAAATATTCAACAGAATAAGTTGTATATCTTACAGAATATACTTTTTCAGGGATTTGTCAGTAATAGGGTTAAGCTGGTCCAAAATGGTTTCTGATGTTGTCTTTAGAAATTGTTCTTTTTGCATACCAGCAAAAGAGTATTTTAGAAACTTTGAAAAATTGAAAATAACAGCTTACTATTCTGAAATTAATTTGCGTGTTATCACCTTTAAGCTACGCAGTCATTAGTTTTAAATTATTTACCTGCTGCTTGTACCTTTATGTTTGCTGAGAATTTGATACACTGGGATTTATTAAAAACACTAATGGAGGGATTCAATCTGTCCCTCAAGTGTCTGATATCATAATCAAATACGTCACAATCAAAGTGAGGTGGCTCCGTCACGCAAAAGTTGAAACATCTGTCACGAATTGTATGTCTTTCGTGAATTTACAAATTAATAAACATTCTGTTGAGTACATTGAGAATAATTTGACTTGGAACTGTTGTTGCCATAGTCAAGTCATTTTCAAAATATTCAACAGCTCACTTATATAGTTGCCTTGAAATTTAGATTCTGGGAATTCGGGTTTCAAAGATTCAAAGATTTCAACATGAGTACAAAGTGGGTGGCGCTTAGCTAGAAATGGGTGATGCTTATCTGGAAATGTGTGGCGCTTAGCTAGAAATGTGTAGTGCTTAGCTAGAAATGGGTGGCGCTTAGCTAGAAATGGATGGTGCTTAGCTAGAAATTGGCGATGCTTAGCTAGAAATGTGTGGCGCTTAGCTAGAAATGTGTGGTGCTTAGCTAGAAATGGGTGGCGCTTAGCTAGAAATGGGCGATGCTTAGCTAGAAATGGGTGGCGCTTAGCTAGAAATGTGTGGTGCTTAGCTAGAAATGGGTGGCACTTAGCTAGAAATGGGTGGCGCTTAGCTAGAAATGTGTGGTGCTTAGCTAGAAACGGGTGGCGCTTAGCTAGAAATGGGTGGCGCTTAGCTAGAAATGGCCAATGCTTAGCTAGAAATGGGTGGCGCTTAGCTAGAAATGTGTGGTGCTTAGCTAGAAATGGGTCTGGCATAGCTAGAAATAGATCTGTCTATTGCTTTGATGTTACAGTGCTTATCCATTGAGAAGTCAAAGATGTCTGAATGTACAGTCAGTGTGTCATGCGCTATCGCCGATGTGTTTGGGCTGGCAGTCCGAAGAGCTTATCCAACCCTGGATAACCTGCCAGTCGTATCCATACAGCCGATTGCACATGAAAAGTTTGGCGACTATCAGTGCAATGTTTCCATGGCGCTGGCTCAGGTGACTGATGAAATGATGTTAGCTGTATGACTGCTGTAAGCCACCAAACAATAATTTCAATGGCCAATTACTCTGGACCAGCTGAATATTTTAAAATCAATTTCACTGAAAGTTGTTGGTGGCTTAGCCACCAACAACTTTCAGTCAAATTGTTTTCAAGCTATTCAGCTAGTCCAGAGTATAATGATTAGCCCCATGGAAAATGTAGTCGGCAACAATTCAGAAGTCGGTTAATGATATAATATTCTGCTATTGTGTGATAAAGAGTCCCTTTGCAATCAACCTAAGCTGGAACACGACAATCTCTCCGCTTGAGTACTATTTAATACTAATTAAAATTTTCTATTTCTCTTTATAATAATCAATGCTAGTGCATTCTAACAGACACTCCAATATGTAGAATAAAACAACTTTTAGTTATCACATTAAAGATGGATATATAGTGACACTGCAATGTCACACACATATACATGTGTCACTAGAATATTTATCAACACATGTTTTGAAAAAAGGAAGGGAATATTGCAATCACCTCTCTCCATCCGTCTGTCGGTCCACCCCGGCTATCTCCTCCAAAACTGTTTGTATTATGTGCGTTACCCATTTATACAGGATTTTATGTTTATTGTATTTATTGTTTAATTTTAGCTGCTTAAGTCTGAGGGCAAATCACAATCTCCACGGGACATTGCCAAGCATATTGCTGATCAGCTCCCTGAAACAGATTTCTTTGATAAGGTACGTACAATAAAGACTGTTTTAAGCTTTAACCATTGAAAGTCCACTGTTTCAATTTCAAGACATGTATACAGGAGAGCTATTGAATATTTCGAAACTAATTTGCCAGTTGTTTGAACCGTTTACTACCATCTGAAACTATGGTATGAAGTAAAATTAGTTTTAAAAATAATCCACATGGTACATACATCATAAAGAACTGGTTGATGAGGGTTAAAGTGTTAAGTGTTGAATATTTGGAAGCTAATGGGACTGGAAGCTGTTGCTGCCTGTGGTCATAGCAGTTTCCAGTTAAATTAGTTTCAATTACACAATAGAGTATTTCTGATTTTGTAAGTAATTCTCGTGTGTGTGTGTGTGTGTGTGTGTGTGTGTGTGTGTGTGTGTGTGTGTGTGTGTGTGTGTGTGTGTGTGTGTGTGTGTGTGTGTGTGTGTGTGTGTGTGTGTGTGTGTGTGTGTGTGTGTGTGTGTGTGTGTGTGTGTGTGTGTGTGTGTGTGTGTGTGTGTGTGTGTGTGTGTGTGTGTGTGTGTGTGTGTGTGTGTGTGTGTGTGTGTGTGTGTGTGTGTGTGTGTGTGTGTGTGTGTGTGTGTGTGTGTGTGTGTGTGTGTGTGTGTGTGTGTGTGTGACATCACTATGTGATGCTCATGAGAAATTAAATAAAATGACTTTGTGGTGGTGAGATTTACTATTAAGGAATTGGAAAATATGCAAATTGTATCATTTATGTTATTTAAGGTATGCAAAAGCATCATTAGGCATGTTGTGATCGTCCTCTGTTTGTGTACCCCTTTAAAGAATATCTGTTGACAGACGAGCATATGAATCTTTGGATGAAATTAATCCTTTAAAGAACAACATTGGTCAAGAAAATGGCAATTTTTACTCATTGGATATTAATTAGCAGAATGAGAGGAACATATTTTTGAAACTTTACCACTGGAATGACCGGCATTGTTAACCCTTTTATGATGAAGCCGTCCAAAACCGGCCTCTGCAGTTGTCTTGAGGAATGTCCATTTATAGGCCAAGTGAAGACTATTTTTGAAATTTTACCACTGGAATGACTGGCTCGGTAACCGAGCCAGCCATTCCAATGGTAAATTTTCAAAAATAGTCTTCACTTAGCCTGCAAATAAACATTCAATAAGAAAATATTTTTTTGATTTTTTGACAAAATGTAGTCATTAAAGAGTTAATTTCATCAAAGACGTGCAATTGACGTACATTTTGATTTTCCTAACGGAGTGACAGATCAGATCCCGCCAATGACAGCATACTGAATGGAATTAGTTATATTTATGTACATTTCCTATGGATAGGTTGAGGTAGCTGGAGCTGGCTTTATCAATGTGCACCTGAGGAAATCGTATGTCATTCAGCAACTGTCAGACATATTGAAGAAAGGTATCCGACCACCAAATATCGGTGACAAGAAGAGGGTCGTCATTGACTTCTCAGCACCAAATATTGCCAAAGAAATGCATGTTGGTCATTTAAGGTAAGTGCAGCACTGTATCTGTAGCACTGCATCTGAGTGTGCTCCTTCATTAGCTAATACTATTAATCATAGATGTAAAAGCTGTGGATTCTCTTCTCAGTTCTTGACCAGCAAAAAATGGATAAGAATGGTGAGCTGGTCATCCCTTTGAGGGACCAAACCGGTCATAGCAGAGTAATAATATATTAGGCTGTTAGAGGAACTGCTAGCTGAAGTTGTCCCTGTGGTGCTGATGACTAGTTATCAGAGCAGAGTCTGTATCAATGATCCATTGTGTATGAGCTGAAACACTGCTTTTAATGAAGTAAAACAACCTATTGTGATACCTTGCACCTCGTCCGGTGGCGACGGTGGTAGCATCGTCGCCGTTGTCTCATTTTCATTTAGCTCAGCTTTTCTGTTAATATCTCGTTTGATTAATCATACTGGACCCAAACTTGGACTCATGCTTCCTTATAATGACACGACATCACACAATGAAATACTCATTTTCTTTGTCGTGTGGCCTTTCAGAAGTCTGGTTGTGTGCCACTCTTAAATTGTGACATTTGTAAACAATGTGGTGTGGGAGGGACGCCTATCTAATGTCTGACTTCATTATGTTACAGGCAAAAGATAAGGCAAGTGAAGAGGAGAAGCGATCCAAATATGGAAGCCTTCCGTCTTGAGATGATGGAAGAGATGAAGAAAACAATAAAATATTTGGTACCAGAGTTGCGTCGCGGCATGCTCCCTGGGCCAGATTCTTTATTGTCTCCATCTGCTCATGAGCAGAAAATCCCCTCCTGAATCTGGTTTTCCTAGCGCTTTACCAGTCTTCGTTCAAGATTCAGAGGTGGCCCCCATCGAGGGGGTGGCTCTTTGATCCTGGCCGCACCGGTAGATCTTGGGTCAGGCCCACTGGACCCAGGTTCCTGCTTATCGGGTTCGCTGGAGCATTCATGGCCCACAGGTATCGTATCATCTTACTGTACCTTCCCTGGCCAGTCTGGGTTAGCGTTCTTTGCTGACCTGGAGTCTAACCTTTCTGGCCAGGAGGATGGGGGTTTTCTGCTGGGTTCACCTACTAACGCCATGTACATGGAAATTGATGAACGTGGACCTGTCGCGGGGAGCATGGGCGACATTTTCTTTGGGTCTACTCCCGCAGGAGTAGCGTTTACGGCGCAGGTGGCCCGGGTTGGAGCCAATGGCTGGCTGTATCGCATACAGCGGACGGCCAGGGCCGTGCCATGGTGAATTATACCCCACACGATGCCATGGGGGCCTGCTCCTGGTCTAGCTAGAGCGTTTAACATTGCTGCTCCTTCGGGCCCGCATGCTTTCTCCAGCTTGCCAGGAGTATCAGTACATCCAACCATGTTCATACCTACGAATGTTGTAGAGGACAATGAATGTCCACACCTTGTCGAACATTCGCAGGTAGCCACAGAGAAGGACTGGGCTGACGCATGCCAGTGGCTAGTAAACATCAGACCAGAACTCAATGTGGAACAGTCGGCTAGCCATCGGGACCAGCACCCGTGGTTGACAGGTAAGCTGGCTGCTACCGCGATGTCATCTCTGTCACTGGTTGAACATATCATTGATATGTTTACAGCGGCAGAGACGTCCATTAAGGCGAATGGACATCTCGCGAAGGCCCCTCACGAAGTGGCAAAGCGTTGCCGCATCGTACCTGGCAAGTACCAGAAGTATCGTGTGGTCCATTCCATGTCACGTGTGTTACATCAGACTACTTTTTGAAAATTTTTTTTTGTCTTATTGACCCTAAACTCTGTGATGTATATAGATTTTTTGCTTTGAAGTAATATTATTTTATTTCTATGGATAGTTCTATAACTCTGTCAATGAATAGTTTTACCAACATTTAGATACTTCTAATGTAATGTGAAACTGTGTCACGTCTGTTACGTCACGTTTGTTACACAAAGAACTTTCCTTTTAAAGCAGTCTTTAAATACACATATAATGCTCATCTGCAAAATTAATATCATTTTTGTCTTATTACCCTTCAGGAAAGGTAGCATGCTGCTATACATTGTGGGGTAACATAGCTAGCACAACTAGTGAAGAAATATTCAATTTTGGTAATCATCACAGATGGTCAGATTTGAAACATGATTTACATGTACATGTATGATCAAATTGGTAGCAAGTCTGGTTAATTATATACAGTACCATGTATTTCACTGTACAACATATGGAATAGGTGTGATTGATGGTAATGAAGAATCATCAAAATCACTGACAAGTAATGAGCAAAAGAATACATTCATTTACTACTTGGATTTCAGGCTTCAAAAGTTACAGCACTACAGAGAACTGTTACATGTAATACCCGGTGGGATGGTGATGCTCATGACATCCAAATGTGTCACTGAATTTGCTGACACACTACATGTGATAAATATGAGAAGATTCCCACCATATAAGTAAAATGAATATTATTAACTACAATGATGGGAAAAATCTAAAGCTCTCAAAATAGGACCAGTTACGTGTTTTAGATTTTACATTTATGCAATCTTGCCGGTTGTAAAACCTGTAACACACACTCAAGTCAATGACACATGCACGCTGTAGAGTGGGTAATTGTCCTATGTCACAATGTAGCTGACTTACTGTTTCTGGGGAATTGATTCATTATGATTGATACAGGAGTAAGTGTTATGAAACATTTGTTGTTCTAGGGACATGGCTTGTTTCAGCTAAATCGATTGACGATAAGTCAGAAAGTCTATGAAAAGTATGCTGTCTCTATATTGTCCCGCAAACTTTAAGGACATGGATTTAAGTTATACATATTCTTTGGGTCTACTCCCGCAGGATTAGCGTTCACGGCGCAGAAGGTTGGGGCCATACATGTCATCTAATGTTGATTCATAGAGCTCTGAAAAGCAGCTAACACGTTTAAATTTGCATGATGTAACTAAAGAAATCATGTCATAATTTACTAATTAAATGGATGAGAGACAACAGGGTGAAGAAATTATTAAAAATGAATATCTAGTAAAACTTGTGATTAATCCGTGAAAGAAACTTACATTTCCAAGGAAAACTAACATAATGAAGCTGAAGATTCTGCTATTTATACTAGAGAATAGAATAGTCAAATCCTGTAACGCACGTGACGTCACGTATGTTATATTTTAATCATGTTGACTCTTCCCATTATTTCTTCAAAAATGTTTTTTTATATTGTATGTCAAATGAATTCCCAAGATGACTTTGTTTTAGATATTGTACTAAAAATAGTAACCTTATTCACTTAGACTTGACAGGAAAACTTATTATATAAATGTGTCACATGTGTTACAAGTGATGTGACTATTCAAAATAAAATCACAATGGATGTATAGTAAAACTGCCATGTAATTTGGGGCTACTTTCTCAAAATACCATTAAATCTCTTAAAACTAAACATAAATGCAAGCAAATTAGAACAACAGACTCATATAAAGAGCACAAGAGAGTTATTGTACATTTCTCTATGATTTATTAACAACGTTATGCAATGAATTTGAATGCTGATAATTTTATGACGGCGCTGCCACTGCTGTTAACCTGATGTTATTTATGTCATTTGACTATTCCCAAGTAATAATAAAACAATTTCATTGCCAAAAAATTTTAAAAATATTTTATGTTGGGACCACATTCCACGGAATGGGCCGTGTGGTGCCTAAGCCTAGCGCGGATGACCGCGCTGCACTCGGTGAAGACACACGGCCAGGCTCCCGCTCTGACACAGGAGCGCTGTGCTCGAGCACAGCCTGCTCGGCAAACACAGCATTACGTGATACAGAGGAGAGTTCGAGAGCGTCCATTGTGGTGCTCTCGCACTTCTCCCGGCTGTTACATGGGGGTAGTAACAGCATACGCATCATGCCAGCCTAGTCCAGTGTCAATCCAGAGAGCCATCCAGGATGGTCTCAATCTTGCTCTGGATTGCTTAACCCGGTCATTTACCAGGAGCCAGAGCACATTTGCCCGTGACAATTTGTTCCTGTCCCAGGACTTGTACAATAGGCTGCTATGGACGCCTATGTCAGGTCCTGGTCTTTTTGGAGGACAGGGATGTATGCACCTCCAGGAGACTGTCACCCTGGTAAATAACCAGTGCAGTCAGCCAGGCAGCCACCCGTGCACGGTGCGGGCCATGGCACGCGAGGATCTGGTCATGGTAACCGTGCCTGATGGGCTGATTACCACAGAAAGGACCACCACAGGCAACCACCGCTTAGTCTTGCGATGGCTTTCATTCGGGCACCATCCCGACTGGATAGTAGGAACACCATCACAGCTGTCTCTGGTACCGATCTGGACTCAAAATCCAAGAGATCCAGATCAACGGTTGTGTATCACGGAGGAAATAAATTCCCTCATACTAAAAGGAGCAATTCAACCAGCACAAAATTGCCCTGGCTTCTATTCAACCATGTTTCTAGTGACAAAGAGTACTGGCGGGTGGAGACCAATTCTCAGCCTCAAGCCACTGAACAAGTTCATAGACACACCAAGTTTCAAAATGGAAACAGTAAAAACTGTGTTGGCAGGGTTGGAGAAAGGAATGTGGACGGCATCAATCTACTGGAATTATGCATATTTCCACATTCCAATGGCGAGGAGTTTTTGCCGGTTCCTGACATTTGCATTCCAGGGCCAGCAGTGGGAATTCACGGTTCTACCTTTTGGAATTTCGACAGCTTGTCAGGTCTTCACCAGGGTGGTCCTTGCTATAACAGCATACCTCCGCAGGGGAAGCATAGCAGTTCACATGCACATAAACGACTGGTTGTTAAAAGCACACAATCAGGAAAGTCTATCAGTAAATCTGGAAATAGTTTTCAAAACTCTCACAGACTTAGGCTGGGTAATCAACTTTCAAAAATCAGAGCTGACTCCATCCCAGAAGTTTGTTTACCTGGGAATGTTATTTGATCTAGAAACAGGATATGTTTATCCTACTCAGGAGAGGGTACAAATACTCATCTCAGTAATACAGTCGGTTTGCAACAGTCGTAAAATCCTGGCACTGGTTTACTTGAGAATGCTGTGGTTGCTGGTTTCTTTGGAACCAGTCATTCCACAGGCGGCCTTATGCAGGCGACCTATCCAGTTATTTCTCATGACACAGTGGACCCAGAGTAAAGGATCACTGGACTCAAATGTGTCAGTGTTGGAACCTCTTATTCACCACCTACAATGGTGGATGGAAAGAGAGAATCTCCTGGTGGTGGTGATGCTCACCCCTCCCCACCCTCAAATAATGATGTATTCAGATGCATCAATGGAGGGATGGGGAGCGTGCCTGGAAGAAGCCACAGTATCAGGGCTTTCGAATCTGGATCAGTCACAAGAACATATCAATCTGCTGGAATTACGAGCAGTAGTACTGGGCCTGGAACATTTGATAGAGAAAGTTCAGGGCAGGATAGTTCTAGTTCGATCAGACAATTCTACAGTAGTGACTGACATAAACTGCCAGGGCAGAACGAAGTCGCGCAGTCTCCGTATGATGACATGGAAATTGCTTTGCTGGTGCCTGAATCACAGGATTGCCTTGAAAGCAGTTCATATTCCGGGAAGGCTAAATCTGTTAGCAGACTCATTGAGCCAAAGGATGAGTGTTTTACCTATGGAATGGCAACTAAATCAATGTGTGGCGGATCATCTGTTCAACCACTGGCGGAAACCCAACATAGATTTATTCGCAGCAAAGAAGAACGCGAAGATGATGACGTACGTCTCTCCAATTCCAGATCCGAGCGCTATCACAACAGCGCTAACTATCAGCTGGGTGGGAATGTATGCATACACATTCCCTCAAGCAATCCTGATTCCAAAAATTCTTCAGAAAATCTGACCGGAGGAGTGCCAAGTGCTTCTGATCGCCTCAAGTTGGCCAAGCCGATCATGGTATACGGATCTGCTGGATCTTCTGGTCTGCAATCCGGTTCCTCTGCCTCTGATGCACAATATTATCTTCCAGAACAAGGCCTTTCACAACAATCCATCCATGTTCAGATTGACTGCGTGGATGTTGTCAAGGAATCAGCAGTTAAGGAGGGCTTTTCTGAGCAAGCAGCCATGTTCATGGCAAGAGCCAGAAGGGGTCAACCTCCTGAGCATATAACTATAAAATCAACAGATTTGCAGAATGGTGCTCAAAAAGATGTATTAATCCAATGGATTCATCTATTCAGGTAGTAGCCGATTTCCTCTGTCACCTGTATCATTGTATGATGCCTATAGCCTCAAGCCTAACTCTATTGCTGGCTACAAGTCGGCTTTAATGTCAGTTATCCCTTGCTTGGCTAATAGGGGAAGTGATGAAGTAAGTACATTAAATACTTTAATTAAAGGTATGTGCAATCTAAGACCAGCAAATCCTCCAGCGATTCCATCTTGGAGTTTATCTCTAATGCTTCAAGTACCAGCTGATAAACCGTTTGAACCATTAAGTTCCATTTCTATGAAATTGTTGACACTTAAAACCGTATTTTTAATTGCTGCGGCCTCAGCAAGGCAGAGAAGCAAAATTCATGCCTTATCTACTGAGGCAGACTGTTATGAGGTTACGGGGGAAGGCCTTAGGCTTCTACCTAGTATTAATTTCATGGCTAAAAAACAGTCATTGAAATATCCAGGTCAACTCATATTTTTTCCAGCTTTGACTAGATATGATCCTTCTTCAAAAGCATGGTGTCCAGTCCGCGCATTAAACAGTACAAACAATGTATCCAGGAATGTCGGACAGACCCAACAGTGTTATGGTTGTCATATACTGAACCCCATGGGAAGGTATCCAAGGACAGCATTTCCAGGTGGATTGTAGAATGTATCCAATTTTGCCATAAATCTGCCACAGGTAAACAAGTTGACATGGCCAAGGCTCCCAGTGTTCGCGGCGTAGTGGTTTCAACCACCCTGTTTAATGGGGTTCTGGTGGATGACATTATGTCAGTAGCCCAGTGGCACTGTGAGTCAAGTTTTACCGATCATGAGGCTTTCTCATTGTTTATAAATATCACAATTTAGCAATGGAAACAACCACTTGTCAGTACTACATCAGTCTTCACCAACGGTAAGTTAATGACAGTGACAAGGTTTTCAGAGTCAGTCTTGTATATGTGTTGTTCGTTGTTGGTTGTCATTGTCACGTGACCCTTTATACTAATATGTGATGGTACATGTTTTATGTGGTTAACTCTTATTGAGAGTATATGAAAATGAATCGTTTCGTCCGATGTCCTATAGTACTGTGGCACTAGTACGTGGAGGGCATATGGGACATTTAGGTCATTCTGCCTCCCTTTCAAGAAAAGGGGGGCGGGGGCTGCGCATATGACATATGGTCTTCTGTCAGCCATCGGTTGTGTTATCCGATGTTCAAATCATTCCCTGGTTGTATTCTCACACAATTTTCAGAAGTTTAGTGCCTTAAACCTAGAAAAGTGCATAGGGAAGAGCTGGTCTTTTCACCTCGCTTCTCTCCCACCGAATTCACTGATGTATTCTGACAATATCAAAGAGTGTTAGGGAGGTAAGTATATTCTTGAAGTGAAATAAACGAAATCATGGATTTATTGTTTTCACGAGAGAGTTTATACTTACCTCCCTAACACGGGCCTGGCCTCTCCGCCCATAGAGGCTCGGTCTTCAGGCTTACTTAGTTGCATTGTGTCAGCCAATAAATTAGTCAGAGGAAGTGCTAGTCTGCGCGAGGTTGGGGCTGGCATCCACCGGACTGTCATCTGACAACCTGCCCAATCTGGGCACCTTATCTGTGATTTCGTTTATTAAAGCTGTATCTAAAAAAATTACTGATCCCGTTCATCTCAAATCATTAAACTTAACCAAATTGAAGGGAACTTCCAGATGTTGGCCATGATCTGAATAACAAAAAAACAATCTGAATCGGATCAATTCATGGATCTATGGATATCTCTGATATGGCTGGTCTGATTTGGTTCAAATCTTACCACAAGAAAGGATGTGGCCGTGAACTAGGAATGTGACAAAAACAGGAGGGCGATGTTTTGCAATCTTGAATCATTCTTTAATTGTCTTAATTTCCTGTGCACTGAGTTGCTTCCCTTGTGTCATTATGTAAGCACAGTTGAATTTGAAGTTATTTCCCTCGAACGCTCAAAATGCAATTTGATTTCAGTTTTACACTCAAGCAAACAGACGAGATATATAGCAATTTCTATGCAATGTAATTTCAGAAAGTATTCTGCTGAATATTTGAAATTTACTTTGACTGGGAGTTGGAGTTGGTGATGCTTAAAGCAGCAATGATTGATTGGTTTTCATGCTTGTTCAAGGGAAAGTTTGAGAGGTTAAAAACATGTAAAAGTGTGCGTTTCTTGATGGATTTTGACAGGCGTATATTAATCGGGCTGATATGCTATAATAACAATTTATGTGAGCGCAGTTCAGGTTAAAAATGGCTGGTGCTGATAAATTTGTAATTCTGGGTGAACAATGTGCATGTACTTTTCTGGCTGATATACTATGCTATCAACTTATGTGTTTGTACATTTTATGCTGTCTCCCAGTGTGTGTGTGTGTGTGTGTGTGTGTGTGTGTGTGTGTTGTGTGTTGTGTGTGTGTGTGTGTGTGTGTGTGTGTGTGTGTGTGTGTGTGGCATCAATTTGATCACCCCCTATCTGAATTTTCTTAAATTTCCAGGAAATTCTGTAAAACACAATGTAATTTAATAAACCTCTTGACCAATTTAACCAAACTTTGATACTAGAAGCCTTGTTTGGTAGATTTGTGAACCTAAATATGGAATAATCGTATTGATCAATTTGGTTGGTTGTAATCTTGGCTTTTCCAAAAGATTCTTGTTAAATTCTTTGATAACCTCTCTAACTTGTTAGATTTTTTGCAAATTTTGCCGTCAGACATCTGTGAATTTAAGCTGTCCATCTGGCTCAAGAATCAACTCTTTCTTAACCCTTTAATGGTCAAGATTGGTCAAGAAAATTTATATTTTTGCTACGTCAATGTCCATTTGCATGCTAAGTGAAGACTTAGAAAATGTATTACTGGAATAACCGCCTTGGTTATCGAGCCAGTCATTTCAGTGGTAAATTTTCAAAAACATCTCGGCCTACAAATTGACATTCCACAAGCCCTCTTATTGTGGCCGCATGTGGCCGGGTTGGCCCTTGAAGGGTTAAAATACTGATGTTCAAGTGAGCAACATAGACCTGTGTTTTTCTGACTTGTTATCAAGATCAAACAAACAACTAAAATTATAGGAAAGCGGGATTATTAACCCTTTCACCAATAAATTCCGTGTCTCAATCTCAATCTCAATCTCAATCTCAGGGCAAACAAACACGAAAACTGCTGATTATTTTGGAATTAATATGACTAGAAATCATTGCTGCCTAAGGCAGCAATGGTTTCCTGTTATATTGATTTCAAAATATTCAGCAGAATATGCTATAAATTGCAAAGAATTTACTTTGTTCAGGGATTTGTGGTTAAAAGGGTTAATAGGTGGTTGGTGTTGGTAGGTGTGTCAGGACAGGACGTCGTGCGATGAACATTTTGAAAATAATTTGTTTGAAAGATTTTGCTGTATTAGCCAATTAGCCGTTTTCCAAATACCCATCAGGTTTCATCTGTGGTAATTTTTTTAATTTTTATTTCCAAGGAATTACATATGAAAAGGTTTAACCCTTGAAATTCTAGTGTCTCAATTTCAAAACACCTATCCAGGAAATCTGTTAAATGTTTTGAAACTTATTTCGACTGGAACCTGCTGTAATAGGCATCAACAGCTCCCAGTCAAATTAATTTCAAAATATTCAGGCGAATATTCCATACGTGTACATCAATTAAAGGATGCATGATTTCTGCTCCGTCTGGTTTAATTCTAATGGTCAAGATTGGTCAAGAAAGTTGAAATTTTCATTTAGTCAATGTCCATTTGCAGGCTTAGAGAAGACAATTTTTTTTATTTTACCAATGGAATGACTGGCTCGGTTATCGAGTCAGTTATTCCAATGATCCAATTTTTAAAATAGTCTTCTGATGCCCTGCAATTAGCCATTTACTAGGTGAAAATTTAAATTTTCTTGACAAATCTTGACCGCAAGACCACTGCAGAGGATGTTTCTGGTCGACTTGAACCTGAAAGGGTTAAATAATGACTGCATGTGTTTCAGGTCTACAATACTGGGTGAGAGTTGTAGCCGTCTGTTGGAGTGGGTCGGCCATGATGTTCTGAGGATAAACCATATAGGTGATTGGGGAACGCAGTTTGGAATGCTAATTGCTCATCTTAAAGAGAAATTTCCTAATTATCTCACTCAATCTCCACCTATCGGTGACTTGCAGGCATTCTATAAGGTAAATTATGTAGTTTCAGGGAAGTCTATTGTCTATTACTAGTACTCAGCCACAATAACGGGATTTTACAATTTCTAGCTCAGCTTGGCCGATTTTTAGCTATGCTCTGACCATTTCTAATTAAGCTTGGCCCATTTCTAACTAAGCTCTGCACATTTCTAAGCTCCGCCCATTTTATAGCTACGCTCTGTCCATTTCTAAGCTCAGTCCATTTCTAACGAAGCTCTTCCCATTTCTAACTAAGCTCTGCCCATTTCTAACAGAGCTCTGCCCATTTCTAACTAAGCGCTACCCATTTCTATCTAAGCTCTGCCCATTTCTATCTAAACTCTGCCGATTTCTAGCTAAGTTCTGCCCATTTCTAGCTAAGCTCTGTCCATTTCTATCTAAGCTCTGTCCATTTCTAACTTAGCTCTGCCCATTTCTAACTAAGCTCTGCCCATTTCTAACTAAGCTCTGTCCATTTCGAACTAAGTTCTGTCCATTTCTAAGCTCTGTCCATTTCTAACACGGTTCTTCCCATTTCTATCTAAGTTTTGCCCATTTCTAACTAAGCTCTGCCCATTTCTAACTAAGCTCTGTCCATTTCTAACTAAGTTCTGTCCATTTCTAACTAAGTTCTGCCCATTTCTAACAAAGTCCTGCCCATTTATAACAAAGTTCTGCCCATTTATAACAAAGTTCTGCCCATTTCTAACTAAGCTCTGCCCATTTCTAACTAAGCTCTGCCCATTTCTAAGTAAGTTCTGCCCATTTCTAAGTAAGTTCTGCCCATTTTTCTAAGTAAGTTCTGCCCATTTCTAACTAAGCTATGGCGACTTTCTTGCGCATGTTGGAATCGATTTGAAACTTTGAAACATGAATTCCCAGAATCTAATTTTTAAGGTAACTACAGATGCATCTAATCTGTTGAATATTTTAAAACTTGTTTGGGGGGTTTGGGGTGTATGTGGCTATTTCTGCCTATCACCATAACAGCTCCCAGTAAAATTAGTTTCAAAATATCCACCACACTGTTTTTAAATCGGAGCTTCATCAAAGACATACAATTCATACACTTTCACGACAGACTTTTTGATATTTCTGACAGAGCGATGTCATTTTGATTGTGATGTGAGCTAACATGTGACGTAATTAATTATGACATTAGATACTCGATTAGCAGATCAGATCCCTGCATTGAGAATTGTCAAGAATACACTATTTATATAACCCTTGTGTGTGCTGTTCCAGGAGTCGAAAGTACGTTTTGATAATGAGGATGACTTTCGTAAACGTGCCTATCAATCTGTCGTACAACTACAAAATAAAGAACATGACCATATATGTGCATGGAAGCTCATCTGTGATGTCTCACGAAAAGGTATACTTCACTTTCATGTGTACATTACATGCAAGCACATGCACATCTGCAGACACTCAAAATGCCTTCCATTGATCAGCTCAATAACGTGAGAGTTCCATTAAATTTGCGATTGTTACATTATAATGAGTACTATTTGAATGCTTCCTTGTTTATCAGAATAGTCAATACCTATATTCAGTTTATTGTATCATTGTTAGCTCACCTGGACCGAAGGGCCTAGTGAACCTATGCCATGGCATCCGTCTGTCAAATCGCATCTACTTAACGGTTTTACTGATTTCAACCAAGTTTGGCTGGACGGATCTTATTGTAATAGACTCCAGAACTTCTATTCAGAATTTTGATTGGTTAATTTTGTCTCTCACCTGCAAAGCAGAAGGTGAGACATATGTATCACTTTTCCGACGACGGCGTCAAGAATGTAAAATATTTATCCCTCCTCCCCCCCCCCCCCCCCCCCAGTCTGGAAGACAGAGGGGTAAAGCGATCAACATTTCTGTCTGTCCGTCTGTCTCCATTTTGTCAACATAATTCCTCCTAGAGGTTTCAATGAATTAACTTTAAATTTCGTCAACATTATCAGTATCATGTGCAGATGTGCATGTGCTTTTTTCGCGGCCAAAAACTTGTTCATTACAGAGTTATCCCCCTTTAAATATCTTAAACAAGATACATAACTGCATTGCCAATCATTTCTTGTCAACGCAACTCCTACATTTTAGCTGCGATTCTTTTGAAACTGGCTAAGTATTATCATTACGACATGAAGATGTGCATGTGCTATGCGTATACTTGTACATCCATCCATCTATCCCAAATGTATGTTCGTCTGTCGATCCATCCTTGTCAACGCAACTCCTACAGTTTAGTGACAATTCTTTTGAAACATGGTAAATCTAGTCAGTACCATCTGAAGATGTACATGTGGTTTTTTTGGCGCCAGGAAATTATTCATTACAGAGTTATTCTCCTTTAAATACTTTTAAGCCGACACATAAACTGCAGTACCAATCATTTCTGGTCAACACAGCTCCTGCAATTTAGCCATGATTCTTTTGAAAATTGGTAAGAGTTCTCATTACCACTTGAAGATGTGCATGTGCTATGCGTATGCCTGTACATCCATGCATCCGTATACAATGTATGTATATCAGTCTGTCGGTCTGTCCATCTCTAACAATTATTTCACGATGTAAACATAACTCCTACAGTTTACCTATGATTCAAGAAGTCTGTTTGAATGACATTAAGGGAGTCTACTCCATCCAGAAGCCTGGACTAGAGTAGAGAGTTGTGGTTCTTGCATTAGAAGGGATTAAAACGCAAGATTAGAAATCTTTTTCGGGCGCTAAATGTAAGAGGATTTATCTAGCAAGTAATGATTGAACGACAAGTATGTTTATGTGGTTAATAAAATGACAGACCAACCATAGGGGGGGGGGGGGGGGGGGTTGGGGGTGGTTTCTGTGGTCGTTATCTCCTCTGAAGTACTTAAAATTCATCAAAATTGTCTTGTTCGTGCCAGATCGAATTTTGAACCTATGCTCTGAATATATTACTTGAAGAAGCAGTGTTATGATTCCATTTTGAAGAAATTCATCCGTATTTTTCCGGAGTTATCTCCCTTGAAAAAATGTAATTAATAGTTGAACGGAATTGAACCTGCACTTACAAATCTATCTTTCTTTAAGGTGAGATGCTGTGTCAGGATTTCATTTTTCATTGATTAGTTTTTCTAAAATATTGTCCTTTACAATTAACATTACATGTATGTCCACTCTTGATGTATTTTTATCTGAAATGTTTGGATCCTGTGGGGTGGGCGGAGGTGTTGGGGGGGGGGGGGTTGTTGGATATGCTGTCTTCTGATGGCTCTTGTTGCCTTTAGCAAAATTTCTCAACGTATATCTCATGCTTAGTTAAATCCTATTGCCAGTAAACTTGGCCGTGTGGTTGCCTATGCTGTTAAGAAGCAGCATGATGATAATCAGTTCACACAGTCAATGGACCTTGATACAAAACTATGATTTTTCAATGTTAAGTTTTTGCGTTTAACAAAACTTCTTAGCTTATCTGTCAGGATTGGTTAATCCTATTGGAACTAAGCTTGGATACATTGTTACCTATAATGTTAGGAAGCAGTGTGCTGACACTGAAGTCACAACATCGAAGGTCAAGCTCATTATAGCTTCTACAAAACTGTGTAATTTTTCAATGTTAAGTTTTTCGGCTTAGCAAATATTATCACACTATATTTCTGGATTGCTTAACCCTAATGGAACACAACTTGGGTACATGGATGCTTATGCCAAGAGATTACAAGATGGTTACTTGGCGGTCAACAGGTCAAAGGTCAAGGCCATTCTAATATTGCTATTTGACCTCTGCTTTTTCAATCTTAAGTTAGGAAGCAGCATGATAACACACAGGTCACAAGGTCAACGGTCAATGCAAGACATTTACTTCCGCGGAATTTTTGTTTTAGTAAGTCTTGTCTTTTCCAAAGATTTTACAGAACCATTTAAAACTTTAAAAACTCCTTAAAGAATAGCTCGATTTCAATGAAACTTGGGTGGAATGCTCCTATGATGGTAGGCTTCAAGATATCAAATGAGTATTTAAATTGATCAATTTGTTTGCTGGCCATCTTTGGATTTTCCAAAAATTATCCATTATATCTAGTATGTAAATGCAAATGACTCAGATGCTAATGGTCTAGGTGAGCGTCACAAGCCCCTAGGCCTCTTATTTATTTATTATCTCTAGACCTGCTAAATATTTTGAAAACAATTTAACTGAAAGTTGATGGTGGCTAAGCCACCAACAACTTTCAGTCAAATTGTTTTCAAGATATTCAGCAGGTCCACGGTTATTGCACATTGCAATTATTATCTGATGGCTTGTAGCAATGATACAGTTAATCATCAGCAGTAACCCTTAGGCCTCTTGTTTATTGTATTCTCCATTACAGAATTTTCTCAGGTATATAAACGACTGGGTATTACCATCGTGGAGCGAGGCGAGTCATTCTACCATGACCTAATGAAGACTGTGGTTAAAGAGTTGGAAGCTAAAGGTACAGATATAAACATTCTGTGTAGCAGGTCGTTTGGAACTAATGCCTCATTGATAGTAAATCACTTATTTTGCTAAACAAATGTATTCAAAAAATTTCATAAGATTTTGTTTACCATCTTATTAATCCTTTAATGGTCAAGCAGTGGTCTGGAGGAATGTTTATTTGCAGGCCAAGTAAATGCTATTTTTGACAATTTACCACTGGAATGACTGGCTCGGTTATCAAGCCAGTCATTCCAGTGGTAAATTCTCAAAAATAGTTTTCTCTTGGCCTGCTGCTGAACGAGATTGACCCTATGTTAATATTATGGAATGTATATGCCAGCTTTCATAATGTATCTGAATTTACATTTAAAAGAATTAATTAATATCTTTGATGTAATGATGTAAATTTGACCGTACCATAAATAAGCTATGCATGTCATATTCTGTCCCCCGTCCTGAATACTTGGTATAAATTTAAGTATTGCCTGAACCATCCATCTAGGGGTCAAATTTATAAAGAAAGATAATTTCAATTTTCTCATGAAAAATATCCATTTACAGACCAAGAGGAGATTATTTCTTAAGATTTAACACTGGAATCACCGGCTTGATTATCTAGCCAGCCATTCCAGTGGTGAGTTTTTAAAAAGTCTTGATCTGCAAATTCACATTTCTCAAGACCATTGTAGAAGCTGGGTTTTTTACTTTGTTAATGACATCACTTCAGTAACTAATATATTTTTGTGTAGGACATTTAATTGAGGATGAGGGCAGGAAGGTATTGTTTGTTGATGGACTTGATATGCCACTAACAATCGTGAAATCAGATGGCGGCTTTACTTATGACACATCTGACATGGCAGCACTTAAGCAACGTGTCCAGGACGAGAAAGGCGATTGGCTCATTTATGTCGTCGATATGGGACAGGTAAGGCTGTGACCTATATTTTCCTAATAAACTAATAAAATGTTTTATAGCATGTCTGTGTACACATTAATGTGTGTGTGCGTGCGTGCGCGTGTGAGTGATATTAATGTGGTTGTGGTTAGTATATGTTGTTATTGTGATGGTACATTATTAGCTCAACCTGGCCAGAATGGCCAAGTGAGCTTATTCTGCGGCGGATCGTCTGTTATGTATTGGCATTTACGGGCAGGCGGGCGAGCAGCAGTTTACAGGATCACTTTAAGGATGATTGGACTAGGTCTGAGGAAGAAACCATATCGAAAACGACGATGATCCGAAATCAAAGATGGCCGGCGACGATCTTGAAAATTGGTTTCTGTATGATAACTCTGTTACAGTTTATCGGTTCACTTTGAAACTTGATAGGGTCGTTGGACTAGGTATATGAAAGAAACCTATCGAAATTGATGATGATCCGAAATGCAAGAGGGCCGCCAGCCACTGGCTGCCATCTTGAAAATTGGTTTCCGGATGATAACTCTGTTACCATTTATTGAATCACTTTAAAACTTCATAGTCTGGTTGGACTAGGTCTGGGAACGATACCTATGGAAATTGACGATGGTCCAAAATTCAACATGGCCAGCAGCCACCGCCAGCCATCTTGAAAATTTAATTTCGGATGATATCGCTATTGCCGTGTATCTGATCACTTTAAAAATTTAAAGGGTGCTTCTACTAGGTCTGGGGAAGAAATTTTTCAAAAATAATTATGATCCATAATCCACGATGGCAACCAGCAACCATCTTGAAAATTGCTTGCCAAATGATCGCATCTTTACTGTTTATCAGATTGCTTTGAAACTTCATAGGGTATTTGGACTAGGTCTGGAGAAGAAAGTTATCGAAATCGACGATAATCCAAAACCCAAGATGACCACCAGCCAAGGAGGGCCATCTTGAAAATTGGTTTCAGGTCAGTAACTCTATTACCATTTATCGGATTGCTTTGAATCTTTATAGGGTGGTTGGACTAGGCCTGGAGAAGAAACCTATCGAAAATGATGATAATCTTAAATTCAAGATGGCCACCAACCACAGGCAGCCATCTTGAAAATTGGTTTCCGAACGGTAACTCCAATTCTGTTTTAGTGGATCGCTTTGAAACTTCATAGGATTACTGGACAACATCTGAGGAAGCAACTTATCGAATTTGATGAATAGCCAAAATCCAATATGGCCACCAGCCACCGACCGCATCTTGTTTCCGGACATTAAGTCCATGACCTTTTAGTTGATCGATTTGAAACTTCAGAGGATGACTGATCTAGGTCCGAGGAAGAAACCACTATTTTCTGAAAGGTCTCATTCATTAGTTTATCATCATGGCATGATATTATATGCCGTGTGTGGAGCTCTTGTTAGAAATGTGTTTAAAAAGCTTCCCCGAAATCACTTTGGAGATCGATTAAAAAATCATGAAATATCGTCTCGTGTAAACAAAGATTGTTCAAGGGAGCTTGATTGGTCAAATAGTTTGGTGGGGTGATCTTGGATGATCTAGTTTTCATGAAAATTACTTCTCCAGACCCGCTGAATGGATCGGACCGAAATTTGGAAGACATGATTAGGGACTAAGTGCCATTAAATTTTTGTTCACGGGAAAATGATTCTTCAAAAAACATGCACACCATGGACCAATCAAAATGTAGCATGTTTGGCAGGCATATTGGATTTTTAGCTCACCTGGCCAGAATGGCCTATTTGGGAGAAGAAAGATCCTAGTTTGTTCAAAGGAAGTTGGTCTGCCAATTTGGCCAGTGGCCTTCTCGCTTTTGGTCAATTTTTAGAAATGTCTTTACAATTCTCCGAAACCACTTGGTGGATTAATTGAAAACTCATGAAATATCATCTAGGGCAAGAGCTAAACCAAGTTTGTTCAAGAAAACTTGATTGGCCAAATGGTTTTTGCAAAAACGACTTCTCCAGAACCACTGAATGGACCTGCCATTTGTGAAGTATGATTATTACACATCCTTGTTCTTGTTGTGGTTCTGGCCAATCTTAATGCTCTACATAAAGACGATGAACTTTCTAGTTGAAATAGGCATGTTCCACATGGTCCAGGTGAGTGGTACAGGCCCCTTGGACCTCTTGTTTCATCCTACTATCTACCATTCAGTAGTTGATTAGCTTTTTAATGACTAAATTTGGTCAAGAAATCTAAATATTTGCCTAATGAATGTCCATTTGCAGACAATGAGAAGACTATTTTTGAAAATTTACCACTGGAATGACTAACTCATTTACAAAACCAGTCATTCTGTCTGTTTGTTTGTGTCCGGAGGTCTATCTAAAAAACTACTGATCCGATTTAGCTCAAATTTTAACACAACAAAGGAACATACTTTTTGCTTTCCATTTATTTCTATGCAAAGACTACAGTACATGTATATGTCATAATAGACTTGAATTATTAAATTTTCCCATATTTTACACGATTTGAATTTGTAACTTCATATAATTACTTCCATGTTCTGAGATTTCAACAAATGTGAACTTAACCCTTGACCTCCCAAGCTGGCCAAAAGCAGCCTCTGCAGAAGGAGCTGGACCAAGAGAAGACCTTTTTTGTAGAGCCCTGTATGAAGCGTGTGATTGCTGGACGTAGTGATCCAAATGCCATGTCATGTGCAAATAAATGTTAAAGTTTTTCAATGTACATTTAATTCATCAAGGATTATCCGATCTTTACTGATTTGTTCTATACCGTCATTGCATTCAAAATTAAAATGATCTAAAAATTTTTTCCATACTTTGAAATGGTTTATTTCTGTTTGATTTGCCTCCTTTTCAAGAATTAGAAGAATGTTAAAGTTTTCAATAGACATTTGATTTATCAAGGGTTATACTATTTTAAGAAATCCTTATTTTGTGACACTCACACATGTATGATATGCAGAAAAACTAAAGGGCTCAACACGCAGGACGCAGTCCATCTAGTTTGAAAATATACCACTGGACTTACTGGCTCGATAACCAAGCCAATCATTTCAGTGGTACCATTTCAAATTTCAATTTTTAATTTGTCTTTTTGCCCGGCAAATGGTCATTTTCCTTTAGAAAGTAATTTTTTAACCGTATTCGATGATTAACGGTTTAATTGCATGATGTGTTTAGGTTATATTCTGTGATGATATATACTGAACAAGCATTATTTCCTATCTTTCTGATTGTACTACCTATAGGGTCTTCACCTGCAGACAGTATACGCTGCCTGTAAACAAGCTGGCTATTATGATCACAGCAGGGTACGAGTTGATCATATGGCGTTTGGTGTCGTTCTTGGCGAAGACAAGTGAGTGAATATTATTTATGCAAATGAGCAAGATTAAAACTTTTGATTCTAAATTCTAAAAAAATTTTAAATATTGAACCTGTTGAGTATTTTTGAAACAATGGGAATGAAAGTGCTGCCAGAAATGTTCTGCCTATGGCAGCAATGATTTTCAATAAATATTTTTTCAGCAAGTGTTTAGAAATAATGTTTATTTATGCGATAGTTGTTGTGCGATATAATGCGGAGACTTCTTGCCATTGCCAGCGCATGTCTTCATCAGCGCAACTGTCTCAATGGCAGAATCGTCAAAGTCATCTTATTTAGCATGTTCTTTTTCTGGAATTCATCCGGGAAGTTTGAGAGAGGATGCTCTCTCCTCCTCCTCCTCCTCCTCCTCCTCCACCCCCTATTTAAGTTTTTGAAAACTGCATATGCTGTAATGTAAAGCCTTTAGTGACAATAAAACCCGTCCTATATTCATAAATCTATCACTCAATAGAAAAATGGCACACTATAGCCACCTGATTGCACATGCACATGTGTGCGCACACAGCACACACACGCATGCACGCACGCATGCACACACACACACACATGCACTGGATCTGCTCAATTATTTCTCACATGGCTTTTCTGCATTATCAGTTTAGCGGTAATTAACTACATGTCATTAATTGGATATACCGGTTTTGTCATTAGACTAGATATATAATAATAATAATAATAATAATAGTACATTTATAATGCGCTGAAATCCATGCATGTAATGCATATATCAAACAACTCGATGATATATTATGTTAAATGATTATAATGCCATCATCCTCATTGTAACATCGCTATCGTCGATAATTATCATTACTATCATCATCACCACCGCTATCATGATCATCATCTTCTATCTAAACTATCAATGCACTATTGATGAAGGCATTCACTTGCTTCTCTCATTCATGCTATTATTCTATGTCATGTGACGCCCCACCAGAACCCCTCACCATCCACCATTCTCACCTGCTGCAGCGCCGTAGCAAGATTTACATGCACAATGTGTCTTCAAGCCCACCAGTATACTCTTACCTCTGTAGACCAAAAACTTGTTCATCCATGAAATCCCAATATCTCACTTTCAAAACAATTATGTATTACTATTCTGCTGAATATTTATCAATTAATTTTTAAAAACTCAATATTTAGTGAAACATTTGCCCCCAATACAGTATATCGCAATACAGCATTGGTGAGCAGGTTTATTTCAGGTTTATTGCAACCACTGAGATACAAGCTTATATTATACTTGCAAGCTAAAGGTTATCATTAACCCTTTAACACTCATATCAGCCAAAAATGGCTTCTGCAGTAGTTTTGAGAAATGTCCATTTGCAGACCAAGAGAAGACTATTTTCAAAAATTTATCACTGAAATGGCTGGCTCAATATCCGAGCCAGTCATTCCAGTCATAAATTTTCAAAAATAGTCTCTTGGCCTGAATGAAAATGATCATTTTATATGAGGAAATAAAAATGTTCTTGAACAAATATAAAGGATAACTAATCCCATCTCTTGATAGCTATTCATGTGATCTAACACGCCGGTCATAAACTATCCAGGTAATTTTAAGCTTTTTATCATGCCGCTAAGGAAAGATATTCAGGATTTAGTAGTTAAATGTTGGTGCATTTCTACACCATATGATGGCTGTCATGATTAACTTTTCAAGCAATCAGAAAAATCCTAGTGTGTCTGCCTCAGTATATACGCTCAGTCATAGAGGCGCCAGCTATAGTTTGGCAACGTGGTATAAAAGTAATTCTACAGGTAAGCTGTTGAATATTTTGAAACGAATTTGATTGGAATGTGTAGGCAGCAACAACTTCCAGTCAAATTAGTTTCAAAATATTGAATGTGATGAGCATTACATAATAAAGAATGTGATGCATTGGAGCTTACATGACATCACGCACAATAGCTTGAGGATACAAAATGGTGTCGATCACTGTCCAACATTTACTCGACATTACAAAACAGATAATTGCGATACAGATCAGGGAATGTGACAGGACATGAGTGATATGGAATCTATAAACCATATTCTATCAGTGCAAAACAACATTTAAGATGAGATTAGCATCCCTTTAAACATTTAACTCTGTGGGTGGCGTAAAACAACTTCTTTAGTGGCCTTGTGTACATTTGCAGACCGAGAGAAGACTATTTTTGAAAATTTACCACTGGTATGGCTCGCTCGATTACTGAGCCAGTCATTCCAGTAGTAAATTTTGAAAATAGTCTTCCTTTATTTGGCAAAATATACATTTTCTATAAGCATTGCTTTACGGGTTAATGGGTTAGCTTTGAAACGATGTCAGCAGTGGTCTTAGAAAACATACATTTGCAGCCCAAGACCAGGTTTTTCAAAAATGCCCAGAAAAATCAATTAACAGACTATTACTCATTAGCCGTCAGGCCAATGTCAACCAAACTTGGCTGGAAGGACCCCGGTGTGATTGGCTTCAGAAAATTTAATCAGAGAAATTTCATTCATCCTTTTTTCGAGCAGTCATCTTGGATTTCCAAAAATGGTCCAGAAATTTGTTAAAGTCGTACCGGTACTCCTCAGTAAGTATTAGGCCAATTTCAACCAAATTTGCCTCGATAAATTATGGTATTTGGTATCGTTCTTGTCGAGGACAAGTAAGTGAATATTATTTATACAAATGAGCAAGATTAAAACTTGATTGTGACCATTTGGTCAGATTCAGGAGTTCTATGCAGAAATTTCACTGCTTATTTTTTTTATGCCCAGAAAATCGCTTAAAAGACTCCTGATTAACCGCTGCGGTAGCGTTAATCCAACTTGGCTGATAAATGAGCCAGTCATTTCAGTGGTAAATTTTTCAAAATTGTCTACTTTCGGCTTGCAAGTGAATATTCACTAAGTAAATATTTCTTCTGTTCTAGACAACTTATAACCAATAATGGCTTAATGCGGAATCATCAACTTCTTGACAATGAGCTTGAGTTAGCCCTTTCACTGATGAATTCTCCATATCTTATTTTTAACACTTACCACTCTGATTTCAGAATTTTAAATTTTCACATAAAATTAAAAGATGAACTGGTGTACATTTTTCAATAAATTTGGTGGAAGATGTGGCATCAGAGCGGTACAGATTAAGAGAACCACCCAGGAAAACTAATGAATGCTGTTGAAATTGCTTGAAATTAATTTGACTGGAAGTCATTGCTGCCTTAGGCAGCAACGGTTTTCAGTCAGTTTAATTTCAAAATATTCAACAGAATAAGTTTTATATCGTAAAGAATTAAGATCAGAGATTTGACGGTGAAAGGTTTAATCTGGAAGCATTATCGCCTTAGCAATGAGTTTGAGTTAAATCCCAATATGTATTTGTGCTAATGCCTTGCTATCAGAGATTTACAGCACAATTCACTTACTAATAATCCCCCTAGCCATTCATGATGACACCGTAGATGCAACACTCTGGAGATGGAATCAACATGCTGCATCAAAGAATAGGTGGAGTATTTAGAAAATGGTTTGAGTGAAAGTTGTTTGTGCCTCTACCAGCAACTATTTTCAGTCAAATTGTTCTAAGATCTTCAACATCTATCCACTATAATCAGCAAAATGTTGATGTGTAGGTTATGGAGCCGTGAAATAGTTAAATCATAAAACGTATCCTCTGTCCAACAGATACTCTCGTGCTTGCAGATGGCGGTATTACGGGTGAGTTATTGGCAGGTATTACGCAAACAGGATAAAACCTATAGCACAGATCTAATAAACAGCTCCAAGATGTCATGGCTGTCAACATTTCACAGAGGAATTATATTATATTTTTTTCCCAGCATTTTATAACTAGCAGACACTATCTATCTGAATTTGCCAGATTGTTATCGCGTGTTGGTTGCAATAGAGATTTGCACGATCGAACTTGTGCTGGCTTTTAGCTATTTTGATTCTACTGTGATTCATTCTATGCCCTACTTGAATTGCCCTGCTTTCCAATAGTTATTTATGAAACATGTTGAATGTTTTAAAAGCATTTTGACAAAGTCATTGTTGCTATCCAGGTGAAAACGACTTTCAGCAGTCAAATTCAACAAGTACTTATCATATAGCAAGTTTTGATGGTATCATAATTAACACTTTAGTGGCTAAATTTGGTCAAGAAAATCAAATTATGTGTTGATTTAATGTCCATTTGCGGACTGAAAGAAGACTATTTTTATACCCCACCAAAAAATTTGGCATGTTATGTAATGGCGCCGGGTGGGAGTGCGTGCGTGTGGCAGACTGGTTTCCGTATGATAACGCCATTGCCATTTGTCGGGTCGCATTTAAACTCCATAGGGTGGTTGGTCTATGTGTGGGGAAGAAACCTATCGATATTGACGGTGATCCGAAATCCAAGATGGGCGACAGCCACCTTGAAAATGGGTTTCCAGATGATAACTCCGTTACCGTTTATCGGATCACTTTGAAACTTCATAGAGTGGTTGAACCAGGTCTGCGGAAGAAACCTATTGAATTTGACAAAGATCTGAAATCCAAGCTCGCCACCGGTGGCCATCTTGAAAATTGGTTTCCGGACGATAACTCTGTTTCCATTTATCGGATCGCTTTGAAACTGCATAGAGTGGTTGGACTAGGTCTGGGGAAGAAACCTCTCAAAATCGACAATGTTCAAAAATCCAAGATGACCACCAGCCACTGGCGGCCATCTTGAAAAGTGGTTTCCAGATGATAAGTCCTTTACCGTTTATCGGATCGCTTTGGTTGGACTAGGTCCGGGGAAGAAACCTATCGAAATTGACAATTATCCGAAATCCAAGATGGCCGCCAGCCACCATCTAGAAAATTGGTTTCCGGATGCTAACTGTTCCCGTTTATCGGATCGCTTTAAAATTGTATAGGGTGGTTGGACTAGGTCTGGAGAAGAAACCTGTTGAAATTGACGATTATTTGAATTCTAAGATGGCCGCCAGCCATGGGTCGCCATCTTGAAAGTTGGTTTCTGGATGATATCTCTGTTACCATTTATCAGATCACTTCATAGGGTGGTTGGAATATGTCTGGTGGAGAAACTTATCAAAATTTACAATAATCCGAAATCCAATATGGCCGCCAGTCCAGCGACCATCTTGAAAATCGGTTTCCGGATGATACCTCCTTGACCGTTTAACGGATCGCTTTGACACTTCATAAGGGTGACTGGTCTGGGTCTGAGGAAGAAATACATATTTTCTGATAGCTCTCATTCATTGGTTTGTCATCATGGCAGGGTATTATGCGCCGTTTGCGGAGCTCTTGTTTACAATTTATCACTGGAATGACTAGGTTAGTTACCAGTGGTAAATCTTTAAAAATAGTCTGGATTTGGCCTATGAATGGACATTTCTCAAGACCACTACAGAGGCTGGTTTTGGCCGGTTTCGGCCTGAAATGGTTAAATGCTCTGAGATTCAAGTTTAACCCATTCACTCTCAAATTTGCTCAGTTAAGACCAGTTATCGAGCCAGACATTCCAGTTGTAAACTTTTAAAAATAGTTTTGGTCTGCAAATTGGCATTTCTTAAGGCGGCTGCGGAAGCTAATTTTGGCTGGCTTGGTTTTTAGCTCACCTGGCCAGAATGACCAAGTGAGCTTATGCCATGGCGACCGTCCGTCGTCAGTCCGGCGTCCGTCCGTCTGTCCATCCGTCAACTTTTTCCTTTAAACGACTTCTCAAGAACCACTAGGCCGATATAAGTTATCTTTGGCAGGAAATATCCTTAGGGCATAGGGATCCAAGTTTGTTCAAACGAAGCCGATCAGCCAATTTGGCCGGTGGCCAATTTGGATTTCGGCCGATTTTAGGAAATGTCTTTAAAAATCTTCTCCGAAACCGCTTGGTGGATTGAAGCAAATCCCATGAAATATGATCTATGGCAAGAGCTGAACCAAGTTTGTTCAAGGGAACTTGATTGGCCAAATGGTTCAGCGGCCATTTTGGTTGACCTAGTTTTAGCGAAAACAACTTCTTCTCCAGAACCGCTGAAGGGATCAGGCCGAAATTTGGCAGATATGATTAGGGATTAAAGGCCATTAAAGTTTGTTCAAGGGAAGTTAATCCGTCAAAAAACATGGTGCAGTCGGCCAATCAATATACAGCATGTTTGGCGGCCACATTGGATTTTTTTATTTGATGGATTTTGAGGCTGAAATTGGTTTTATATAGGGTTTTTGGGTATTCTAGTCACAAATTTGCAATTTTCAAAGCTGTCGGATAAACGGTTTGGTGGCCATCTTGGATCATTTTCCCGCCAAAAGCTCCCATACTAAAGCAATGGGAAATCTAAAATTTCTACTTTTCGAGAACTTATGGGACGATTTCAATTATATTTGGAAGGAAGCATCCTTAGGTTGTAGAGATTCAAATTTGTTCAAACGAAGCCGATCGGCCAATTTGGCCAGTGGCCATCTTGATTTTTGGCCGATTTTTTTTAAACGTCTAAAAATCTTCTCCGAAACCGCTTGGTGGATTGAAACAAACCCCATGAAATATGATCTAGGGCAAGAGCTGAACCAAGTTTGTTCAAGGGAACTTGATTGGTCAAATGGTTCGGCGGCCATTTTGGTTGACCTAGTTTTAGCCAAAACAGCTCCAGAACCGCTGAAGGGATCGAAATTTGGCAGATCTAATTAGGGATTAAGGGCCATTAAAGTTTTAAAAAACATGGCCGCAGTGGGACAAACAAAATACAGCATGTTTGGCGGCCGTATTGGATTTTTTTATTTGATGGATTTTGAAGCAAAAATTTGTGTAGTACAGGGTTATGAGTATGCTGATTTCAACCATGCCATTTCTAAATCTATCAGATAAACGGCTTGGCGGCATGTAGTAAAATTGGCATTTAGTACAGGTGGTCTTTATAGCATGTTCAACTTCATGCTAAAACCCTTGTAATCATTTGACAGAGTGCCCAAACTCACTTAGCAGCAGTTGTTCACTAGTTCGAAATAACAATTTGACTGAAAGTCATTGCTGCCTTAGAATGCAACAACTTTCTGTCAAATAAATATCAAAATATTCAAAGTCATATATGTCAGCATACACAATACATATCTTAGATATTTAGCCAGCATAGGAAAACATTTAATCTTGTAATTTAAAACCACAACTCTAATTCTCAGGAGTGAAATGAAATTAATACCCCGTGAGGTAGTGAGCTGATGAAGTGTACCATATTCACATACTGATTCTAAAAGATTTATTTAATTAATTCATCATTAACCCTTTAACACTCATATCAGCCAAAAACGGCTTCTGCAGTGGTCGTGAGAAATGTCCATTTGCCGACTAAAAGAAGACGGTTTTTGAAAATTTACCACTGGAATGACTGGCTCGTTTTATTTGACAGATTTTGAGGCTGAAATTGATTCTATTTTTTGGGTTATTCTGATTTCAAATTTGCAATTTTCGAAACTGTCGGATAAACGGTTTGCCAGCTATCATGGATCATTTTCCCACCAAAAGCTCCCATACTAAAGCAATGGGAAAATTAAATTGTCTTCTCGAGTACTACTGGGCCGATTTCAATTATATTTGAGAGGAAGCATCCTTAGGGTGTAGAGATTCAAGTTTATTCAAACGAAGCCGATCGGCCAATTTGGCTGGTGGCCATCTTGGATTTTGCCCAATTTTTAGAAATGTCTTTAAAAATCTCCGAAACCGTTTGCGGAATCAATTCAAGACTCGTGAAACATCATCTAGGTCAAAAGTCCAAATTTGTTTAATAGCCATCTTGGATGACCTAGTTTTTGCAAAAACAACTCCAAAACCTGTACTTATAGCCAGTCACCTTTCTAGTTTAAATGCCTATGTTTCAGGTGAGCGATACAGGCCCCTTGGGCCTCTTGTTAAATAGATATGTGATGTTGATCTTTTAATCTTCACGCAATACTGTATTTATCCTAAATTAACCACCAGCCGGTTAGCGGTCATGTAAGAGGGCGGCTTACTTAGGGAGGAAAATGATATCAACGAAAAATAGGTTATTTTAACAGGTATCAGTTATGTGGATCGGTTTGAATGTATACTACTCGGTTACCATCACGTAATGATTATATAGACATAGTACATTCCGAGTGGTCGATTCTACCGAGTATTAACCAACTTCTGCGATAGGATGAGTTTACGCCGTCACTCTCGTAGCTACATGTACTCGAAGCTACCCTCCTATATATATGAATTGTGCAAGTATCTACCCGGCTACTAATGTTAGCATCTTCGCACTCCTCGAGTAATGCCCTAAACTCGTCCTCTAGTGGAATCTGATGCATCACGTGATTTATTTATATCTTCTCTCATCGACATTTTATGTCAAAATTAGGATTAAATTTGATGAATTAAATGATCTTTAATAAATTATACACACTATTTAGGTGGTCCCAGTTAATAATTTTACTTGCGCGATGATGGATATAAGGTATACATTAAGCATAGGTGTAAGACGGTAAGAATGTGTGGCATGAAAATATGTTCAATTTTCGTGCTGTTTTTTTTTTAATACAGATTTTAAGGTTTATTTTTTACACTTCTCAAAAACATGGGGATGGTAAATTGGGAGGGGAGGTTAAATTAGGAAAAATGCGGTATATGTTATTAGTCCCCTACCGGTAAAACCGGGGTGAGGGGGGAACTATAGGTTTGCACTCCGTCTGTCCGTCCGTCCATCTGTCGCAGTTGGTTTTCCGCACTTTTTTTCGCAGTCCTTCAAGGTACTCAACTGAGAATTGGTATATTGCTTTGTTATGAGAAGTTAGAGAACAAGTTCGAGTTTCAGGCATATGCGTCAATTTTTGATGAAGTTATACCCCCTTTCGAGTTAAGAAATACTAAAAATATCAGCTTTCCGCACTCTTTTTTTGCACTCCTTCAAGATATTTAAGCGAAAATCTGTGCATCACTTTAGTATAAGGACTTACTGAGCAAGTTCGAGTTTCAGACATTTTCATCAATTTTTGATGGAGTTATGCCCCCCTTTCGACTTAAGAAATAGGAAAAATATTAGCTTTCCGCACTTTTTTTCGTACTCCTTAAAGATATTTAAGCCAAAATCGGTGCATCACTTTAGTATTAGGGGTTACAGAACATGTTTGAGTTTCAGACATTTTCGTCAATTTTTCATGGAGTTATGCCCGCTTTCGACTTATGAAATACAAAATATATTAGTTTTTCCGCACTTTTTTTCGCAGTCTTTCAAGATATTATATTGAGAACTGCTACATTGCTTTGTTATGAGAAGTTACAGACCAAGTTGGATTTTCAGGCATATGCGTAAATTTTGATGGAGTTATGCCCCCTTTCGACTTAAGAAATACGAAAAATATCAGCTTTCCACACTTTTTCGCACTCATTCAAGATATTTAAGCAAAAATTGGTGCATCGCTTTAGTATAAGGAGTTACAGAGCAAGTTCGAGTTTCAGACATTTTCGTCAATTTTTCATGGAGTTATGCCCCCTTTCGACTTATGCAATACTTTCAAGTCTTTCAAGATGTTACACTGAGAATTGCTACATTGCTTTGTTATGAGAAGCTACAGACCAAGTTCGAGTTTCGGGTGTATGCGTAAATCTTTGATGAAGTTATGCCCCATTTCGACCTATGAAATATGAAAAATATTAGTTTTCTGCCCTTTTTCTCGCAGTCTTTCAAGATATTCAACTGAGAATTGGTACATTACTTTATTGTGAGAAATTACAGACCAAGTTCGGGTTTCAGGCGTTTGCGTCATTTTTTGATGGAGTTATGTCCCCTTTCTACTTAGGAAATACAAACATATCAGCTTTCAAGACATTTTCCTTCTCCTTCACCATATATAACTGAGACTTGGTTTATTGCTATGTTATGAGAAGTTACAGATCAAGTTCGAGCTTCAGCTGCTTTTGACAATTTTTAATGAAATTTTTGAGTGTCAATCTCTAAAGATTTATATCACCATGTAGGGGACATGTATTGCAAAGCAATACTTACAGAATGCTCGTAAAATATGTGGTTTCCACAAGTTTTACGTAACTCTGATGTCAATATTCTATCTTTTACTGTGTCAATAGCATTTCAACAATTTTGGTGGACAATGTTGCTGCCTATGCCAGCAACATCTTCAACCAAATTTATTGAAAAATTAACACCAGTGTATCTTTTAATTTAATTTAAAGATTTACAATTTTGACATCAGAGTGGTAAGGGTTAATGATTGTATACGTGTGTAGTTAGCTATCATCATGATAACTTAGCATTCATTTGGAAACTTCCTGCTTCATTCAGCACACTACTTTATGCAGAATCTAAACTTTTGGAG
This sequence comes from Chaetoderma sp. LZ-2023a, assembly GCA_034401795.1. NCBI lineage: Eukaryota > Metazoa > Mollusca > Caudofoveata > Chaetodermatida > Chaetodermatidae > Chaetoderma > Chaetoderma sp. LZ-2023a. The sequence continues at coordinate 104,718,750 of CM067366.1, forward strand.
ACAGCAGAGTATCGGTCACCTGGGTATTTATTTGTTTATCGCGAACACCAAGGAGATCTTGCGGTGAGAAAGACATGGTGTGGGTGGGTGTGCGTGTGTTATTTAACAACGGAACCAATATGCGAATTACTGGAGAAATCAGTCAGTGTTGGCGGGAAGAGCTAAAATATCCACTAATTCACCTTTCCAGAGTATCCGTCCATCATCTGACCCCGTATGACGTCATAATCAGCTCAGCGCTTGCAAGATGACGTCATAATCATTACGTCACCAAGGGTTCCATATAGACTGTCATCAAATCTCAAATACTCTGACATATTGTATGAATTGTATGCCTTTGTAATTTTTTGCAATTTAATAAACATGCTGTTGAATATTTTTAGACTAATTTGACTGGGCGCTGTTGCTGCCTTAGGCTTTGCTCACATCTTTTGCCAAGTTAATATTATAACTTTAGAAGACCTTGTGGAAGGAAGGTTTGTGTTCATGTTGCTGAAATCTCTTGCTGTCTTCTATTTTATGTTAGTTTCAAAGTATACAATAGAATTATTAAATTGTAAATTCATCAAAGACATACAGTTTGTGAATTTTCGTGACAAACTATTTGATTTTCGTGACAGAGAATTGATTATGATTTTGTAATTGATTATGTTGTCAGATATTATTATTATTAGCATTATTATTCAACAATGGAGTTCAATGAAACGTGACAGAAATGTTCTATGCCATGTAAGGATGCAATCTGCATCATCACTAGTTTAATTTGATGATGTCTTCATGTTTTTTAACATTTTTGTCATGTATTTTGTTACAGTCTTTAACCCTTTAACACGCAAAACAGCTAAAACGGTTTCTAGTGTGGTCTTGAGAAATGCCTATTTGTAGACCAAGAGAGGACTATTTAAAACATTTTTCACTGGAATGACTGGCTCGGTTATCGAGCCAGTCATTCCAGTGATAAATTTTCAAAAATAGTCTTCTTTTGATCTGCAAATCAACATTTTCAATGAAAAAAATTGAAACTTTCTTGAATAAATTTTATGGCTACAGGGTTAATTGGCCTTTAATTATACATCAATGATCGTGCGGATTTCCATGAAACTGTACACAAGTATTCTGCGCTATTCAGGGATGTCATCTGCATCATTAAATGAATTTAATGAAATTACGTGTATTTACCCCCCATTGTTTTCTCGGTTTTAGATCTATTTTTGTGTTTTTGTTATGGTTTTAACGTATTGTTCAACAATGCTTCTTCAGATTTTGATGAAGGTTTACTGAAATTTTCTATTCAATGCCTGGTTTCATGCGCTTAGATATTTCATATTAACCATTTGTCTATCTATATGTTTTACTAGTATTGCTGGCATAGTAAGCAGTTAGTTAGGCTTTACGTTTCAGTCGTGAGACCATGACATAATGGTATCCTTACTGGACAATACCATGGGGATCTTATTCTGGAAATTACCGTGACTAATAAACCCTTAAATGGTCAAATTTGGTCAAGACAAAATATGTGTGTATTGAATGTCCATTTACAAGCCAAGAGAATAAAATTTTTGAAAATTTATCACTTGAATGACTGACTCGGTAGTCATTCCAGTGGTAGATTTTCAAAATCTTATTCTCTTGCCATGTAAATGGACATTCCACAAGACCATAACAGAGGCCAGTTTTGGCCGGCGTGACCATTAGAGGTTAATGATCAGATTGTATATGATTGTCAAGCGTCATGATTGTGATTATGGTTTTAGTTGTAGCTTTATTCATATTTGTTGTGATGTCATATTTTAGGAGTAACAGTAGGCTTATGTGATTATTGCTTTCAGTAATCACGATCGACTATTTAATAATAGTCGCGATTACTGGATTAATCAGCTTGAGTACAAATTACCCAGTTATAACAGCAAAAAAGCATACCAATGATTAAAGCTGCAATGGTGTTGAGAAGGTCGATTTGCACGCCAAGAGAAGACTCTTTGAAAATGTGTCATTGGAATTCCTGTCACGATTCTCGTTATTCCAGTGATACATTTTCAAAAATAGTCTTCTCTTGGCCTGCAAATGTGCATGCGTTCAATGAGCAAAATGTAAATTTCCGTGATCGATCACATTAACGAGTAATTAGAAGGTAGGTTTCTGAAATATTTTATGCTGTGGTATTATTCACGATTATTTGATTATTTAATTTTTAATCATATAAATTCACGATTTAAAAAATAATCGCAATTTTCGATTTAATCGCATCGCGCACGGCCAAGTTACAGTTACTTGTTGACACCTCACTGTATATGTATTGTGGACCATGACGACAGTACAGCTCAGAAATAACCCTTAAATAGTGGCAAAGCAAAATAGAACATACTGTTGAATATTTTGAACATAATTGGATTTGGAAGACATTGCTTCCTAAGGCATCAATGTCTTCCAATCGAATTATATTCAAAAATATTCAACAGAACATTTACTAACTAACACGTTTCTGTTAGTGTTTTGGAAACATGTTTCAGCCTTTAATGGTCAAATTTGGTCATTTTTTTGAAAATTTATCACTGGAATGACTGGCTCGGTTATCGAGCCAGTCATTTCAGTGGTAAATTTTTTTTAATTGTTTTCTCTTGGCCTGTAAATGAGCATTCCACAAGACCATAACGGAGGCCGGTTTTGGCCGGCATGACCATTAAAGGGTTAAGTTATTTCTGAGGTTTGCTGTAGTTTGTTTTGGCAATGCACACTATCCATGCATAAACACGTTTTGGCATTCTTTAATTTGTGATGAATTTCTATTTTACAGTACAAAATCTGACAGAATTTACATTTTTCTCAGCATAGAATTTTACATCTCCAGCACATTTTCTTCATAGAATTTGTGCTTCATTTCCGACCACAAGACTTGGTTATTTTTGGGGTGTTGATTGTATAATTCTGCCAGAAGTCCATTACCCAGGATGGCGCTGTTTTAGTACATTGCTTTTCCACTCGGTCAAATAAGATCAGCTTAAGTCAAACAGCCATTCACCTCCGTCGCTGTCATTAGCATCATGCCAGAAGATACTCGACAAGCACGTACTGGTTAATGACGCAGAGCATTCTAAATTTCCTATCTTATTTTTGATATCATAAATATGATGGCTGAATTATTTTGAAAGCTATTTGACTGAAAGTCAATGATGCATTACGCAGCTATGACATTCAGTCAAATAATTTTCAAAATATTCACCTGTTTTTGTATTGAATTATCTTTAAGCATGTTTATCGGGAATTCAGTACAAAACCAGTAAGTTGAATGATTCTGGGGGCGAAGATCAATCCGTGAGACACAGATTGCCATGATTTGCATGTCCGAGGATATGATCGCGTTACCGGTGTTATCGATCACCGATCAATTAGCGATGACCATTCAGGTCAAACCTGTTGACATTGATGCTATAATAACACGTGTACTAATGACAGGCTGTGAGAGGTTAATGCCAGAGTGAGTCTGAACTGAGCGCACACCCTCGCCAACATATAGAGCGCTTAATCTTTATGGACTGGTGATTATTAACGAGATTATAGAGCAGACTCAAGAGGGTTAATGACCGAAAAATCCATGAAAAAGTAAATTATTTACGATATAAAACATACTCTGTTAAATATTTTGAAATTAATTTGACTGGAAGTTGTTGTGCAGCAACAGCTTCCAGTCAGATTCATTTCAAAATATTCAACAGTTTTTGTCTAAGTTGCCTTGAAAATGAGATATGGGAATTCATCGATGAAAGGGTTAATAATAATAAGGGAGTAGAATATCGTCAAAGGTCATGTGACAGACAGAATTATGACTGATAGGATACAAGTGAAGGTAATCAGAGGATGAAAGAGATGTGGTTAGTTTCAGGAATTAGCAGACAATTTTATATTGATCCGAGGCGGGTGGGGGTGGGGTGGGGGGGAGGGTTGGGGAGCAATAAAAATACCTGATGAATATATTTCAAACAACATCATTGAAATTGACTGTTTACTTTAGAATAAAATTATTGTCAAATTATTAACAAAAAGCTATTTGATGCTCAGAAAAAAATGAGAAAAATCTTTCCCGATTACACATATTTTAAATTCTTCTGAGTTGTTATATTATTAATCAAGGAGAGGGTGAGCGAGGCCCCCCCCACCCCCCCCCCCCCATCCCACCTTATGCCAGGAAATGGACAGAGCAAGACAGAAAAGATGGTTTGGGTGTCACATGAAGAGCCATAGATTTATTGCAGCACTGAGCGCTGGGTCCGCATGGATCCCATACAATATAGAGAGCCTCAGAAGGCTATATATATAGCTAAGATCTATGGTCCTCCAAGTTCACCCAAGTATTCATATTGAATTCACTCTATCAAGTATTGCAGTTGGTGCCATCAGTTTGTCTGTTTGTCTGCAGTATATCTCTAGAACGCAAGAAGGTAGGATCACCACATCTCATTGACTAGAGAGATGTGAAGTACTATCGGTGAAAAGATCAAATATCTAGCTCACGGGGTCACTAACTGCATGCTGGAATGCACATTCTTGTTGATAACTTGGGAATGAAAGACAGTTGAATCACCAAATTAGGAACATAAAATCATATTGTGGCTGACTAGAGATTGTTCAAGTTTTAAGTCAAAAGGTCACCTATCTAGGTCACAGAATCCCTGAGTGCATACAGAAATGCACATTTTGCCATGTCTCGGTAACTCGAAAAGGTAGAATTACCAAATTTCGCTCAGTCAAATTAGTTTCAAAATATTCAATCGCATCTTTCTTAAATAGTAAAGACATACCATTCGTGCAACAACACGTAGCCCATCAGCAATTATGCATTTGTGACACACTTATCCCCGTTTTTCATGAGGTCATTGATTATGACATCATCCTACCTGTCATATAGTTAATTATGACGTCATAATGACGGATAAACTGGAACAGTCCATTCAGCAGTAAGTTAGTTAACGGTTCTCACGATGGTTTCAAATATTATTGTAGATAAAGTAGAAGAATGAGTGGTCTATATTTTAGAAACAATGTTGCTGAAAGGTTTGTGTCTTTCAGACAACAACAGCTTGCAGCAACATTGTTTCCAAAATAATCATGAGTTATCATATGAAATGGGAATTGAAGATAGGAATCAGTGGCATAGGGGTTAACTGATAAATATATCATGAAGGACAGAAGTACAAAAAGCTATTAGCTAATAAACAAGAACAATAAACGTTTTATTATGAAATTTAAAACCCTTTGGGAGAGACATTTATTTGATTAACCCTTTAAAGGCTAAATTTTGTCAGGAAAATCAAAATAATTGCTTATTGAATGTCCATTTGCACATGAAGAGATTATTTCGGAAAATGTACCACTGGAGTGACTGGATTGCCTTGGCTCAGAACAAGCCAGTCATTCTAGTGATAAATTTTCAAAGACTAGTCTTCTCTTTGCCCGCAAATGTGGCATCATTTCCTCAAGACCACAGCACTTAGCCATAAAAGAGTTGAAGTGGTGTGAGATTCTATTTTGTAATCACTATGACAGCTATGGTGAGGGAAGATCAGGACACAGGGAAGGGAATAAATCTGACTTGTTAAAATGTGACCTGGGAAAGGATGCACAGCATCACCTGAATTTTGCATTAACACTTTCACCAACAAATCCTGGAAAACGTATATTCTTTACGTTATAAAACATATTCTTTTGAATATTTTGAAATTAAATTTTAGTTAGTGACCCCGTGAGCTAGATGTTTTGAATATTTTGAAATTTAGTTTGACTGGAAGACGTTGCTGTCTTCCGGTTAGCAACGTCTTCCGGCCAAATTAATTTCTATATATTTAACCGTTATCCTGTATGTTTACCTTAAAAATGAGATATGGAGAATTGATCGGTGAAAGCGTTAATGGTATCTAATGTCTGTAATCGGCGCACTGATATTAGGATCTCCCAGTAAGGCTTGAATAATGCAGACATCTCTCCGCGTGTAGAAGTTAGTGGTAGTGTTGTGAATTGGTACTATTTTTCTGATCGATGATTGGTTTTATATACTAGCAGATGATCAATTAATGATCGATCATAACATTTTCTCATTTTTTACTCATTTTGAATGCAGTAATTATAGCATGTTCAAGGATAATTACCCCTTTCAAACCAAGTCGCAGGTACATTGTATGACAGATTCTTAATTTAAGAAATAATCTGTTGAATATTTTGAAACTAATTTGACTGAAAGCTGTTGTTGCATTTAGGCAGCAACAGCTTCCAGTCAAATAAGTTTCAAAATATTCAACCTGTTATTGGTATGGTTGCATTAAAATTAACATACTATTTCAGTGCTGAAAGAATTAATGTCTTAGATAAAGGAGTAATACTATGTATTTGTAACAATTAAATTTAAATTCTTTTCTTAAAAGTATTCGTTTTCTAGCTTGACCAGTTAAAATGGATTAATAAAGTCAATTTATAAACAACCAAAATCGATCTCTGAAATCATGATCGATCGGTTGGTTGAACATGCAAACCAATCAATCATCGATCAATTCGATTAATCAGAACAACACTAGTTATTGGTCCGTACATGGTCACGGGTGGCCACCATTACCGTACATGGTCACGGGTGGCCACCATAACCGTACATGGTCACGGGTGGCCACCATTACCAGTACTTGTAAATCATTATTTCCGTGTGTAGAAGTTAGTGGTCCGTACATGGTCGCGGGTGGCCACCATTACCGGTACTTGTAAATCATTATTTCCGTGTGTAGAAGTTAGTGGTCCGTACATGGTCACGGGTGGCCACCATTGCCAGTACTTGTAAATCATTATTTCCGTGTGTAGAAGTTAGTGGTCCGTACATGGTCGTGGGTGGCCACCATTACCAGTACTTGTAAATCATTATTTCCGTGTGTAGAAGTTAGTGGTCCGTACATGGTCGCGGGTGGCCACCATTTCCCATACTTGTAAATCGTTATTTCCGTGTGTGGAAGTTAGTGGTCCATACATGGTCGCGGGTGGCCACCATTTCCCATACTTGTAAATCGTTATTTCCGTGTGTCGAAGTTAGTGGTCCATACATGGTCGCAGGTGGCCACCATTACCGGTACTTGTAAATCATTATTTCCATGTGTAGAAGTTAGTGGTCCGTACATGGTCACGGGTGGCCACCATTACCGGTACTTGTAAATCATTATTTCCGTGTGTAGAAGTTAGTGGTCCGTACATGGTCGTAGGTGGTCACCATTACCAGTACTTGTAAATCATTATTACCGTGTGTAGAAGTTAGTGTTCCGTACATGGTCACGGGTGCCCACCATTACCAGTACATGTAAATCATTATTTCTGTGTGTAGAAGTTAGTGGTCCATACATGGTCACGGGTGGCCACCATTACCCGTACTTGTAAATCATTATTTCCGTGTAGAAGTTAGTGGTCCGTACATGGTCACATGTGGCCACCATTACCCGTACTTGTAAATCATTATTTCCGTGTGTAGAAGTTAGTGGTCCGTACATGGTCACGGGTGGCCACCATTACCCATACTTGTAAATCATTATTTCCGTGTGTAGATGTTAGTGGTCCGTACATGGACACGGGTGGCCACCATTACCAGTACTTGTAAATCGTTAAACAGTTGTATTGCTGACCATGTTTTTACCCTCTATAAATAAAGATTTTATTATTATTATTATTATTATTATTATTATTATTATTATTACCCTCGAATTTCTTCAAGAAAATTTAAATTTTCTCATAGTAAATATCCATTTGCAGACCAAGAGAAAACTATTTTTGAAAATTTACCACTGGAATGACTGGCTCGGTTATTGAGCCAGTAATTCCAGTGGTAAATTAAAAAAAATGGTCTTCACTTGGTCTGCAAATAGACATTTCTTAAGACCTCTTGGCTGATATCAGTGTTAAAACATTAACACTTTAACACTAAAGTTGAATCACTCAGTTATCGCGCCTGATATTCCAGTGGTTAATTTTCAAAGATAGTCGTATCTTTATCTGTAAATGGACATAATATCGGGTCCATTGTAGATGTCTTTTTTTCTCTGGCTTGAGTGATTATAGGCTTAATATTCTAACAAATGATTTTAATGAAAGAGTTTTATCTAGTGCTCACAATCTTTTGTTATAGACATTATCTACTGGATCAAGTATGAAACCACTCAAGTTTTTTAGCTCTTTAACCATCAAGTCTGTTCAAAGCAATTGATAATTTCTCATAGGTCAATTTTCAGACCGAGAGAAGACTATTTTTGAAAATGTGCCACTGAAATTGCTGGCTTGGTTATTGAGACAGTCTTTCTAATGGTAAATTTTCAAAAATAGTCTTCATTTTGCAAATGGACACTTGAACTCAAGATCAATGAAGAAACCATTTTTGGCCAACGAGTTTTAATGGGTTAAACATATTTTAGCTCCAGGTTATATGTACAGAAATTAGAAGCCATATTTCTACATGTTTCCTTACACCTCCTAAATGGCACACATTTGCTGAGATTGCTTGGGGTTCTATTGAAAGAGCCAGTAGTTTCGTTTTCACTTCAAGAGTATATTTACCTCCATAATACTCTTTGATATTCCCAAATATCGACATTCACTCAATAAACCCTCAGATTAAAAAGTTAGGTGCCCCTATTGGGCAGGTAGTCAGATGACAGTCTGGCGGATGCCGGCTCCAACCTCCACACATGCGCAGACTAGTACTTTCTCTTTTCCAATTTATTGGCAAAAGAGTTGCATGCATACTTTTTTCTAAGAGTTTTCTGCTGTTTCAAATCACTTTCTAAACTTATTAATCAACTGAAAATCATGTCTGAGCATGGGAAGTCACCAGAGAAGGGCCCAGGACCAAGTCATCAGGTGATTTCTAATACATATTTGTCTAATTTAGCGTTTTAGTTCCGATGTAATGTGTTTCCGCGATTAGACGTGATAAGCGCCCATAAAACTGGTTTATTTCTATATGGCGTTATGAAATACTAATCTCTCTTTGTGTTTGTGTCCGCAGGTATCTATCTATGATTGAAAAGGACAGCACATCATCAGAGGGTTTGTTTTTCTCTCCACCAAGGTTCCATTTCCTACTAACAATGTTAGAATGAACTAATACAAAATCTATGCCCAGTGAGTTGGAGGCCTCGTAAGGTCTTCTCACTTTGCCCTCTGGGTCCACTTCCTTCCCTTAATGGTGGAGAGAGTTAAGAGGTCATAGAGTTTTGTGGCGCTTCCAGTGCATCAGATCGGATGGTTTGTCTTATGCTAAAGACGCAGGTATTCTAGTTATGGTATTAGGCACTTCAATTATTTTTGAAAATATTTCTGAAATCTGCTGCCATTTTATCATTGTATATCTGATGTTTGCATAGTCTGTCTCTACTATCCTTTCCAGTTAGATGTTCTGAATATGAATACAATTCGTCCTTACACCTGGATATTGTCTTCGGGTTGGATTAACTTCTTATTTTTGAAGTTATGACGTCATAATCAGCCTTGCACGTTACTAACAATTATAAAGTTTTGTCCAACGCTGGTTTACTTATTAGTTAGTGGTCTTTATTGGCCACCTTCCCTCTCTCTTATTTTGGTTTTGAGTTACTAATTCATTAACTAAAATGCTCATTGTCTTCATCTTCTGGCCTTTTTTCAGAAGCCTGGTTGCCCTTCTTGTGGAAGGTTTTTGAAAGAACTATTCGCCCCACATTTATGCTTCCAATGCAGTCCTTGTGGACCATTGCTTAACTGTGACATCTGTAAACAGTGTGGGGGGGGGGGGCGAGCAAATGTCTGAATTTTTATCATTACAGACCAAGGAGAGGGAAATTGAGGAGGAGAGAAGAACGAGGAAAGAGGTTCTTGGTAAGAAGGATAAGAGGAAGGCCTCGTCCACCATGGATATGGAGGCCTTCCGTGTTGAAGTGATGGGAGAGATGAAGAGGACAATTAAGGATTTGGCTCAAGAGTTGCTTAGTGGCATGCTTCCTGGACCAAATCCTTTATTGTCATCTTCCTCTGATCCGGAGAAGATAATCCCCACCTCTGAATCTGTGCTCTGTAGGGACTTATCAGTGTTCGTCCACGATTCAGAGGTGGCCCCATTAGAGGGGGAAGTCCACTATGAGGATTCTGGCAGCAGGCTTGCCGCGCCGGTTGTTCGTCGACAGGTGTCGCTGGAGCCTGGTCCCTGCTTATCAGGCCAGGATTATCCACACCCTATAGGTACCACTTCCTCCTATGGTACTTTTCCTGGCTAGTTCGGGTTAGCATGCTTCGCTGACCTGGAGTCTAATCTTTCTGGCCCGGAAGAAGAGGATTATCTGCTGGGTTCTCCTTCTGCCGCCATGGCCATGAATATTGACGTACGTGCACCCCTCGCGGGAGCATGGGCGACATTTTCCAGGGAACTACTCACGCAGGAGTAGCGTTCACGGCGCAGAAGGTAGCCCGGGCTGGATCTGATGGCCAGCATTACCACATACCTCAGCTTGCCGATGGTGAGCAGGTTCTGGCCAGGGCCGTGGTGTGGCAAGATTTTCCACACGCAATACCACGGCACCTACTCCTGGTCAAGCCAGTCAGTTTAGCATGCCTTTTCTTTCAGGCCCGCATGCTTTCTTTGGCTTGCCAGGAATATCAGTTCCTCCAGCCACGTACATGCCTGTGATTGCTCAGGTGGATGACGAAGGCCCGCGCCTTGTCGAGCATTCGCAGGAAGACTGGTCTGATGCTTGTCATTGGCTAATAAACATCAGGCCAGGTCTTGCTGTGGAAGAGTCGGCCAGCCAACGGGACCAGCACCCGTGGCTGGCAGGTAGGCCAACTACTGCTGTTATGCGATCTCTGCCGCTGGCGGAACATATTGTAGATATGTTTGCAGCGGCAGAGATGTCCATCAAGGCGCATGGACATCTCACAAAGGCCCCTCGCGAGGTGGCGAAATGATGTTGCATCGTACCTGAGGAGTATCAGAGGTACGGTGTGGTGCCTAAGCCAAGCGGGGATGACCGCGCTACGCTAGGCAAGGATATGCAGCCAGGCTCCCGGTCGAACACGGGAGCGCTGTGCTCGAACGTTTTGCGTTCGGCAAATACTGTGTTGCGCGATGTGGAGGAGAGTTCGAGAGCGTCTATTGCAGCATTTTTGCATGTCTCCCAGCTGTTACAGCGGGTAGAAACGATGTATTAATCCAATGGATTCATCTATTCAGGTAGTAGCCGATTTCCTCTGTCACCTTTATGATGCCTATAGCCTCAAGCCTAACTCTATTGCTGGCTATAAGTCAGCTTTAATGACAGTTATCCCTTGCTTGGCTAATAGGGGAAGTGATGAAGTAAGTACATTAAATACTTTAATTAAAGGGAGGGGCAATCTAAGACCAAGGAATCCTCCGGTGATTCCGTCTTGGAGTTTATCTCTAGTGCTCCCAGGTACTAGCTGATAAGCCATTTGAACCACTAAGTTCCATTTCTATGAAAATGTTGACACTTAAAACTGTGTTTTTAATTGCTGCGACCTCGGCAAGGCGGAGAAGCGGAATTCATGCCTTGTCAGCCGAGGCAGACCGTTTTGTGGTTACAGGGGAAGGCCTTAAGCTTCTACCTAAGATAAATTTCATGGCTAAAAATCAGTCTTTGAAATATTCAGGTCAGCCCATACTTTTACCTGCTTTGACTAGATATGATCATAATTCAAAAGCATGGTGTCCAGTCCGAGCATTAAACCGGTACAAACAACGTACTCAGGAATGGCGGACGAACTCAACGGCGTTATGGTTGTCATATATTGAATCCCATGGCAGGGCGTCTAAGGACACCATTTCCAGGTGGATTGTTGAGTGCATTAAATTTTGTCCTAAATCTGCCACAGGTAAACAAGTTGACTTAGCTAAAGCTCACAGTGTTCACGGCGTAGTGGTGTCTACTGCCCTGTTTAATGGCGTTCCTGTAGATGACATTATGTCAGTAGCCCAGTGGCACTGTGAGTAAAGTTTTACCGACCATTACCTCCATGACACCTCAAATCCTCTCGCCTTATCGATTTTGAAAAGATAATCTAGGTGTACATATTTTGATGAGGTTTTCTCATTTTTTACATATTTCACAATTAATCAATGGTAACAACCACTTATTTGGACTGCATCAGCCTTCACCAATGGGAAGATGATGACAGCAGCCAATTTTCACAAGGTCAGTCTTGTTTATGTGTTGTTCATTGTTGATTGTGTTGTCACGTGACCCTTCATTATTAATATGGTGATGGGACATGTTTTATTTGGTTCATTATTGAGAGTCTACGAAAATGAAGCCTTTTCGTTTAATGTCCTATAGTACATGGCACTTGTACGTAGAGAGCGTATGGGACATTGATGTCATTCTGAAATTCCAAATTTCTGAAGGGTGTGTTATCACAGGTGTCAAAGGCGGCTATAGAAATCATATCCTGTTCTGGTCTTGTGACCATCACTGGGTCAGCTAGAGGAATACCACATCCTGCCCCCTTATTAATAGCACATTATTAATATTAATAATGCCATTAACCCTCCGACCCACCCAAAGGCTGATAGCGCAAACAAGTTGATTTTGTGAGACATGAGAAAAACCATAGATTTATTAAACATTAGGATTCGTGGGACACAGGGTCCCAGGACATAATATGAACATATAGCAATGAAATGTGTTAAGAATCCATGCTCCTCCAGTCTCACCAAAACCGTAACACTGGAATGACTACCTAGTCTTTCCAATGATAAGTTTTCAAGAAGTCTTCTCTTGGCCTGTATATGGCAATTTCTCTAGAAAAACTTATCAAAATCTTGATCATTTACATGGAGAGTTTAGTCTTAAGGGGGAAATCACATGCGACGGAGGAACATATGTTTTTTTGCATCCGACAGAGGTTTTTGCAGCATCCATGTGAAGATGAAAGCATTGACAGGAGATGTACAGCTCTGTCTAATTGATAATATTAACTATCTTACTGCTGAGTTTGCAGACAAACATATTCCAAGGTTTATATCTCTGAACAGGCTAAATATTTTGCAAACAATTTGCCTGAAAGTTGTTGGCGGCTAGGCCACCAACAACTCAGTCAAATTGTTTACAAAATATTCAGCAAGTCAGGACTTCAAACTCATTGAAATTATTGTCTGGTGGTTCGCAGCAGCAAGTCAGTTAATAATAATTTGCCCATTCCACTGACGAACATCATGTTTGTAGTGTGTTAGTGTGTTGGTGTGTTAGTGTGTTAGTCAGTACTTCTCTTTTAAATAGTCATAGACTGATGGTGTAGTAGTGTGTTGCATATGTGTGAAATACACTACCTTAGCCTACATATAGTTCAGCACTGAAAGAGTGAACCCTTTTATCGGCAGGTAAAACAAAATTCTTAAATATGGATTTTTTGGCCAAATCTCAGTGAAAATTTACCGTTGGAATGGCTGGCTTGATTACCAAGCTAGACTTTCCAGGTGTAAAATTTAAAAAAAGTTTCTTTTGACCTTCCAATGGATGTTCTTCAAGACACCTGCATAGGTGTGTTTTGGCCGACTTGACAAACAATTCACCTTTCCAGTGTACCCACCCATCATATGACATCATAATGAACTGCGTGATGTGTAGAATGACATCATAATGAATGACGTCGATTAATACGTCACGAACGCATATTTGAAGACGGTCTATGCGTTGTTGTACAAATTGTATTGCTTTTACTATTTAATAAATATTATGTTGAATATTTTTAAACTAATTTGACTGGGCGCTGTTGCTGCCATAGGCAGCAACAGCACCCAGTCAAATTACTTACAAAATATTCAACAGCTTCCCTGTATAGTTTTCAGGAAATTGATAGCTAGGGCATTTGGGGATCGATTAATCCCAACACGGCGAGGTGTGGGTGGAGCTTAGCTAGTGATGGGTGGGGCATAGCTAAAAATGGAAAGATCCATTAAGCAGTTAAACTTGGTGACCTCTGTTTACTTATGTACAGTAAAGCTCGGCAATAACTTATTTGTTTCCAAAATAAAATAAAATGTACAGTTGAATATTTTGAACATAATTGGGATTCCAATCCAATCATGTTAAAAATATCCAACAGAACATTTCTTGCAAAATGTTCCCAAATTGTACTAACATCTTTCTATTTGTGTTTTGGAAACATGGTACCGGTAACTTATTTATGAGGCGTTCTATGCTGTATCTATTCCTGGACATGCACACACTATCTCAAAGTCATGTGTGGGTGTGTCATCTAATGTCGCATCACATGGTGATGCTAATCAATCACTCAGGAGTAAATCTCTTTGACTCAGCTGTGAATGCTCGACTTTCTGCGCACCAACAAAAGCAGAAAATCAAACAGACCCATGTGTGGCGAGTGCTCGACAAACAGGAACTGACATGTCAAAATGGCTGTCACAAACATACTCGGTACACATTATTATAAATGGAAACCTGCTCATGAGACAAGCTTCCTTTTACTGCCAAATGATAGTGGTTCATTAAGACCGGTGGTCAAAATACCATCAGATTTAAACAACCAATGTCTATTGGAATCAAGCTTGTACAAATTTTCATTTACCGCTAACTTGTATTAACCTTTTAACACTTGAGCCCGCCAATAGCGGCTTCTACAGTGGTCTTGAGAAATATCCATTTGCAAGCTAAAAAAATACTATTTTTGAATTTTTGAAAATTTGCCACTGTAATGACTTGCTCGATAACTGGTCCAGTCATTCCAGTGATAACCTTTCAAAAATGGTGCTCTCTTAGTCTGCAAATGGACATTTTCTATGAGAAAATTTAAATTTTCTTGAACATCTGTGTGTTCAAGGGTTAAGAGACCACCTGCTAAGTGCTGACCTGAATTAAGAGGCCACCTGGCTATAGGGACCACATATTATTTGACAGATTTCGCTCTACTGATCAAAGCCTGTGTTTGCAGTGGTTTTGAGAATTATTCATCATGTCCTGTGTTATTGCCCCATTGGAATTATGGTACGCTGGTGGCTTGTAGCAGTCAGAAAGTTGATTAATTGAACTCATGTTTATTTTCAAAACAATTTGTTTAAATGTTCTTCCCGCCATATGGGCACAACAACTTTCAGTCACATGTTATTAGAATTATTTATAACGTTTCATATTTAATTTCCTTGCGATAAGAATTCCTGGAATTCAGAATAAAACCTGATAATGATAATTCTGAGACGTATGATTGATTAGTAGCTGTTTTGATTCTCCTGAGAAGTTCAGCGCAATTAACCTCCATGGAGGATTAGCGAACTTTTATTCCCTTATTTGGACGTCGTGTACAGGACTTATAAACTGGCAGATATATAATAAATAAGTTATTTTCTTTGTCAATATTGTTGTTACGGGTATTTCGATGTTGACAACATTAACCCTGTCACTGATGAATTCCCCATATCTCATTTTTGACTCTACCATACAGGAAAACTGTTGAATATTTTGAAATTAATTTGACTGGAAAACATTGCTTCCTTAGGCAGCAATGTCTTCCAGTTAAATTAATTTCAAAATATTCAGCAGAAGAGGTTTTAAATCATAAACTTTAAACAATCCCTATTTTCCTAATTTTTCACTACTTCTTTAGCTCTCCCTATTTACACACTACTTTTTTTTAAAGATCCTATATTTCACAACTTTTCTATCCACTATTACGTAAACATTTTTTCATCCTCCCAATTTGCAGTAGACTAAGGTTTTCGCACCACTGTTCACGTCTAGTTTAAATATTAGCCAGTCATGAACCATTGTCTTATTTATTTATTTGTCAGTTTGTTAGTTTTGCAGGTCTTGATGTCTTGCATCGGGTACTACTGAGATCACATCTGCTTAGACACATCTTTATTTGTGGTATCATGGGTGGCCAATGCAAGATTTCAAGACAAGCGGCCTCTCTAGTTAGCCTTACCGCTCTGATGTCAATATTCAATTTTTTGCTGTGCACAGCAAAAAATTGAAACTGGTAGACATCTTTCAACAATTTTTGTGGACGATGTTGCTGTCTAGGACAGCTATATTTTGTTGCATACGTGTTTGAAGGCCTGTCGTAAAGAATATACTTTGTCATAGATTAGTTGGTGAAATGGTTAAAAGAAGGAGCTGATCAGTATATTAAACATGAAATTTCGCTTCTGGAAATTCAGCGCTGTATTCACGAAGCGTATATAACACTTTAATGATCAAGCCGGCCAAAACCGGCCTCCGCGGTGTTTTTCAGGAATGTTCATTTGCAAGCCAAGATAAAACTATTCTTGAAAACTTACCACCGGAATGCCTGGCTCAATAATCAAGCCAGTCATTCCATTGATAAATTTCAAAAATTGCCTCATCTTGGCATGCAAATGATGAAAAATTTGGACCATTAAAGAGCTATGTACAAAAAATGTGTAAATAGGGCATAAGTACAAAAAATGCCTAAGTCTGTATTCACCTACGTTAGATGAATATTTAGCCGCCTCTTCATGACTACGACGTGGCCGGGGCTTCTAAATAGGTGTAGACAGTTAGCGCGGGGATGTAAGTTAGGCACTCATTGTGAATACGGCCCCAGCTTTCAATTCACCTTTCCAGAGTACCCACCAATCATATGATGTCATAATAAACTGTGTGACGTGTACAATGACATCATAATGAATGACGTCGATAAGTACGTCACGAACGCATATTTGAAGACGGTCTTTGCGTTGTTGTACAAATTGTTTGCTTTTACTATTTAATATAGGCAGCAACAGCACCCAGTCAAATTAGTTACAAAATATTCAACAGCTTCCCTGTATAGTTTTCAGGAAATTGATAGCTAGGGCATTTGCGGATCGATCAATCCCAACACGGCGAGGTGTGGGTGGAACTTAGCTAGTGGTGGGTGGGGCATAGCTAAAAATGGAAAGGTCCATTAATTCCAACACATGTGAAAAGTGAGTAGAATTTAGCTAGAATTGGACTGGACATAGCTAGAAATGGACGGGGCATAGCTAGAATTGGACTGGACATAGCTAGAAATGGACGGGGCATAGCTAGAATTGGACTGGACATAGCTAGAAATGGATGGGAATGGCTAGAAATGGAAGGGAATAGCTAGAAATGGACCGGGCATAGCTAAAAATGGGCGCAGCATGGATAGAAATGGATGGAGCATAGCTAGAATTGGACTGGACATAGCTAGAAATGGTTGGGGCATAGCTAGAAATGGATGGGAAAAGCTAGAAATGGAGCGGGCATAGTTAGAAATGGGCGCAGCATAGCTAGAAATGGATGGGGCAAGAGCTAATGTCGCTGTACCAGGGATAAGATCTGGCGCACATGCTCCAATGTGTAATGGATCACATGTAGCTTATATCTCATTTCTCTGTATATCAGATGCCTTTAGGCCTAGCAAATGAAGTTATGGTCTTTTAACTCAGCGTCTCAACAGTGCCTTAAAGGGTGCTCAAAATGATCCTTATAGATTTACCACTGGAATTTACAAATATAGATTTCTGTTGACCTGCAAATGGATATTTTCCCAGACCACTGTAGAGGTGGTCTTTGGCCAGGTTAATGGTCAAGAAAATACTAATTTTGCCATTACTCAGTTAGAATTCACCTTTCCAGAGTATCCATCCATCATATGACTTCGTATGACATCATAATCAGCTCAGCACTTGTATGATGATGTCACAAACATTACATCACTAAGGGTTCCATATAGACCATCATAAATTCTCAAAAAGTCCAACACGTTGTATGGATTGTATGTGTTTGTAATTCTTTGCTGTTTAATAAACATGCTGTTGAATATTTAGAAACTAATTTGACTGGGTGCTGTTGCTGCCTAAGGCAGCAACAGCACCCAGTCAAATTGGTTTCAAAATATTCAACAGCTTATCTGTGTAATTTTTTTGGAAATTGATGGTCAGGGTGTTCAGAGATCGATCGATCCCAACACGAGTGAGGTGTGGGTGGAGCTTAGCTAGAGATGGGCGGGGCATAGCTAAAACAGGAAAAGTCCATTGCTGACCAAGATTAGATAAGTCTATTTTTGAAAACTTCAAATTTACCACTGGAATTCAAGTCGTAAATTTTGAAAGATAGTCTTCTCTTGGCCTGCAAATGGACATTCCCAAAACCCACTATAGAGGCCTGTGTGATGGTTAAATGTTTAATTTAACAGAGGAGGGGTTGACAATAATATGCCTGTGCAGTACCCTTCAATATTAATTGACCTCATCATTAATAATTTATCTGTTGACCTCATCTTGATCTGGGCTTGATCAGTCCTTGTATCAAAATCGCTATCCTAATCTTTTTGTTACGGATTTATTTAGTGGATTGTGCTGTTTTCTCGAAATCTAATCAACTGTCAGTGTCCATTACATTGTGTCATCATTGTCGGAGATGTTTACATGGTGTCAGCTCAAAGTACCATTATCAGAGCCGACCCACTCACCGTCTAGACATCAATTCTATTTTTTACAATTCTAAGCTAGGAAGCATTCCTGATAAACAGTGATTCTCAACTTGGAGGGTTTTCACGGCGATCACTGATTTGAACAGACAAATTGATTAGCTATTAAATTGTGATCATGTATTCTGACTAATGGAGCCATTGTTGCGCGGAAACCAATCATGAAATGTACAGAGTAAATAGTCATTTGAAAATTGGTTTAGAAATGGTAACTTGATGCAGGAGCGAGAGATAAAAGTAGACATTTGCGCTTCAGTATACAACTTATATACATTTAGACAGTTACAATATGCTTAATACAGCTTTTGTCTCGCTCCATAGGGAAGTGAAAAATGGCGTTGCTCTTTCCGTTATCCGTGTTGTCGCCATCGGTGGTGTATCATATGCATTTGCATTAAGGTTTTTCATTATCCTTATTAGTGAGCAGGGGCTGTTCTGATGTTAATGAAACTTCAGAGGTAGTCTATGCAATGCAAAGATGCAAACTACATCATACCTAGATATTATATTGTGGATGGGTACTAATGTAAACTCTAATATGCCGAGTTATATTGTGGATGGGCGCTAATGTAAAGTCTAATACGCTGAGTTATATTGTGGATGGCCGCTAATGTAAACTCTATTACACCGAGTTATATTGTGGTTGGGTACTAATGTAAACTCTAATATGCTGAGTTATATTGTGGTTGGGTACTAATGTAAACTCTAATATGCTGAGTTATATTGTGGTTGGGTACTAATGTAAACTCTAATACGCTGAGTTATATTGTGGATGGATACTAATGTAAACTCTAATACGCTGAGTTATATATGGGCGCTAATGTAAACTCTAATATGCTGAGTTATATTGTGGATGGGTGGGTACTAATGTAAACTCTAATACGCTGAGTTATATTGTGGATGGATACTAATGTAAACTCTAATATGCTGAGTTATATTGTGGGTGGGTGGGTACTAATGTAAACTCTAATACGCTGAGTTATATTGTGGATGGATACTAATGTAAACTCTAATATGCTGAGTTATATTGTGGATGGGCGCTAATGTAAACTCTAATATGCTGAGTTATATATGGGCACTAATGTAAACTCTAATATGCTGAGCTATATTGTGGATGGGCGCTAATGTAAACTCTAATATGCTGAGTTATATTGTGGATGAGCGCTAATGTAAACTCTAATATGCTGAGTTATATTGTGGATGAGCACTAATGTAAACTCTAATATGCTGAGTTATATATATGGGCGCTAATGTAAACTCTAATATGCTGAGTTATATTGCGGATGAGCGCTAATGTAAACTCTAATATGCTGAGTTATATTGTGGATGAGCGCTAATGTAAACTCTAATATGCTGAGCTATATTGTGGATGAGCGCTAATGTAAACTCTAATATGCTGAGTTATATTGTGGATGAGCGCTAATGTAAACTCTAATATGCTGAGCTATATTGTGGATGAGCGCTAATGTAAACTCTAATATGCTGAGTTATATTGTGGATGGGCGCTAATGTAAACTCTAATATGCTGAGCTATATTGTGGATGAGCGCTAATGTAAACTCTAATATGCTGAGTTATATTGTGGATGGGCGCTAATGTAAACTCTAATATGCTGAGTTATATTGTGGATGAGCGCTAATGTAAACTCTAATATGCTGAGTTATATTGTGGATGAGCGCTAATGTAAACTCTAATATGCTGAGTTTTATTGTGGATGAGCGCTAATGTAAACTCTAATATGCTGAGTTATATTGTGGATGAGCGCTAATGTAAACTCTAATATGCTGAGTTATATTGTGGATGGGTGCTAATGTAAACTCTAATATGCTGAGTTATATTGTGGATGGGCGCTAATGTAAACCCTAATACGAATGCTGAGTGTATGCATCAATTTCTACACAAGCAAACAGAAACCTGTACGCTCCGTCTCATAGCAAATAATCAGACTGATATAACTGTACTACAATGGCTTCCAATCAATATAATTTAAAAGTATTAACAAATACCTAGATGTTGTTTGTAAGTTGGTTTGCACTTGCAATAATAAATCAATTGTATTGATGTATTCCAGGGTTCATTGACAGTGTATTTATTCTGAGCTTTGTATAACCTTTACATGGGATATATATATATAAATAAATATCAGTCTTCAGAAATATTGAAAATGGCTAAAAATTATATCATCTCTAACGTGTGTGTGTGTGTGTGCGTGCGTGCGTGCGTGCGTGCGTGCGTGCGTGCGTGCGTGCGTGCGTGCGTGCGTGCGTGCGTGCGTGCGTGCGCACATGGGCACTGATGAATCTGGTGTAATAATGCTCTCTCTGAGAGGTGATTCACTGTATTTGGAAGGATAAGAATCTTTAGGAAATTTTCACGGTTAAAGGTGCACATTCACACCAGAATGATTGAAAATAAAATTGTTAAAATTGTACTTTTATAGTCTTAAAATATGTGCCTATGCGTAATGAAACGAAATAAATCTTAACATATGATGATTCCATTCCATATAAATTTCAATTTTGCAACTTAAAAAATTATATTAATTTTGATCATATAAACAAGCCTTCTAGCCCGTTCCATATTTTTCGATATTAGCACACATGCCATATTCAACGGAGTATTTTCATTGGTTGTTGGGTGTGCAACCCATTTAAATCTACCAGTTAAAACATCGATTGATGTGAGCGTGATGCGTAGGGATTGCTACGCGGTACTGTTTTACTACGATTTGTTTATTACGATTTGTCATTCATGAAACATCATCGCAAAATTTCATCGTTTGACAGTTTATCAGTCAGCAGTGAAGTAACGATTGATGGCCGTGGAGAAAAGTGTAGTCTATGGCTGACATCACCAGATTTTGTGTTTGTCACTATATTTTGCTGCGCATTCAGTATCTGTTATCAAGTAGTAGTGCGTCACAGCGGCGGTATCGATTTCACGAAAATCAACAATGAGAAATCAGATAAAAGTCACATCAGCAACTATTGGCAAATATTTCAAAATTACAGTTTATATGATAAATAAAATCTCAAACTCGGTCACTTCATATCACTATTATGAACCTCGTTGAAAATTATCAATTTTGCACTCGTTAAAGCTCGTGCAAATTGATAATTTTCAACTCGGTCCATAATAGTGATATGAAAAGTGACCTCGTTCCAGATTCTCTATATATGGAATGGAATCATCATATGTTAAGATTTATCTTGTTTCATTACATATAGCCTCACAGTTTAAGCCTCTAAAAGTGTATAATTTAAACAATTTTATTTTCAGAAATTGTACTGTGAATATGCACCTTTAAATGCTCCTAGCGGTGAAGTCCAAACATCTTAATTTGAAAACCTTAATCATGCAGGTACTTAGGCTTTTTAATATTTTGAAACTAATTTTACTGCATGTTGTTGCTGCATTAAGCAATAAATTATTGTTCACATTCTTTCTTTTATCAATGGATCAGACCACCTGTATGGGCATAGCAATAGAGGGATATAATCTGTCACTCAAGCATATAACGTCATATTCAATTACGTCGTATTTAGGCTGATGTCACAAAACAAAGTGACATATCTAGCTACTTCATGAACATTGAAGACTGTCAGGTGTATGAATTGTAAGTCTTTGCTGTTTAATAAACAGTGTGCAAATATTTTGAAACTAATTTGACTAGGTATTGTTGCTGCTATAGGCAGCAACAACATGCAGTCAAATTAAGTTTCAAAATTTTCAACACCATACCTGTATAGTTACCTTGAAATTTGGGTTGGGTGAAATGGGTGTTCAAATTATGTAATTTATCGATACCAATACGCACAAAGCATGGGTGGAGCTTAACTAGAATTGGGCGGGGCATAGCTAGAAATGGCTTCCTATATTCCGTGCAATATGTATTGATCCACTGTCTCTACGAATGCTTATGTTCCATATTCTTAGATTTCTTCATGAATCAATATATAGAATTTTTTAATACACCTGAAATGGATTCAGCTCTTGCACAAATAAACTTTCTTGCCATCTTTTATATATTTTGCTTTCTTTTATTGTTTTGTGGTTTTATGGATTACGTGATCAATTGTAGACCCTTCTCTCGTTAAAATCATAGAGTTCTTCATTGTCATAGATATCATCAAACATACATCTGAAGGTTTTTTTGAAAATTATTTGATTGAAAGTTGTTGGTGCCTGTGGCACAAACAACTTTTAATTAAAACCTTTTCGCATATGGAGTGGAGTATTCTCTTTGGTCATTATAAGCGTGTGCACAGTTCTTGGTTTAAAAGTGTTTCATAGACTTGTAAGGAAATGCTTTGATGGCATTGTGTTCAGGTAGGTGAAATTAATAGAGCACACCTTAATAACGATGCAGGTGCGTGAGTGGGTGTGGTTGTACAAAGGTGTGTTATTTAGAAAAAAATGTGAAGTTCATGGTTAATAGTCCCACACCGCTAGAGGCTTTGTGTTTATGCCACTGCCAACTTGTGTATACCTCGAATAGCGGTAATAAAGGATTGCATATTAACTCAATGCATGTACTGACCAATTTAATAAAATTCATTAGATTTAACATATTGAGGTTTGATTTATGGCTCGAATCCGCTTCGCCCTGTGGTCAAGACGGTCAATACTGGCTTCGGCACTTAAGTTAGATTAAATATATCGATCATTATGATCTGAAAGTATGTATTTTCACACTTTTCATAAGCAGCAATGTCAGATGAAATCTTAATTGTGTCTCGGCCTGTGTTTTTCATCTGACTACAATGTTTTATCTACGTTCTATCCAATGCTGTCTACTTCACAACTTATTAGTTTATGAGAAGTTACAGGCCACTTTCAAGTTTTAGGTGTATGCGTCAATTTTCGATGGAGTTATGCCCCCTTTCGACTTAAGAAATGCGAAAAATATCAGCTTTCCACAGTTTTTTCGCACTCCTTCAACATATTTAAGAGAAAATTGGTACATCACTTTAGTATAGGGAGTTACAGAGTAAGTTTGAGTTTCAGACATGTTCGTAAATTTTTCATGGGACTATGCCGCCTTTGGCTTATGAAATATGGAAAATATTAGTTTTCCGCAGTTTTTTCGCAGTCTTTCAGGATATTCTATTGAGAATTAGTACATTGCTTTGTTATGGGAAGTTACAGACCAAGTTCGAGTTTCAAGCGTATGTGTCAGTTTTTGATGGAGTTTGCTACTGCGCCGATCTTAAGAAATACAAAAGATATCAGCTTTCCAGTTTTTTCGCACTTCTTCAACATATTTAAGAGAAAATTGGTACATCACTTTAGTATAAGGAGTTACAGAGTAAGTTTGAGTTTCAGACATTTTCGTACATTTTTCTTGGAGTTATGCCGCCATTTGACTTATGAAATAGGAAAATATATTAGTTTTCCTCATTTTTTTTACAGTTTCAAGATATTCTACTGAGAATTAGTACATTGCTTTGTTATGAGAAGTTACAGACCAAATTCGAGTTTCAAGCATATGCGTCAATTCTTTATGGAGTTCTTAAGTAATACGAAAAATATCAGCTTTCCGCCATTTTTAGCACTCCTTCAAGTTATTCAAGTGAGAATTGATAGGTTGCTTTATTAAAGCGAGTTCAACATATTTAAGAGAAAATTGGTACATCGCTTTATTATAGGGAGTTACGGAGCAAGTTCGAGTTTCAGACATTTTAGTAAATTTTTCATGGAGTTAATGCCCGCCCCCCCCCTTTCGACTTATGAAATACGAAAAATATTAGTTTTCCATACAATTTTTCCCAGTCTTTCAAGATATTAAATTGAGAATTGGTGCATTGCTTTGTTATGAGAATATACAGAGCAAGTTCGAGTTTCAGGAGTTTGCATCAATTTTGATTGAGTTACATCCCGTTTTGACTTATGAAATATGAAAAATATCCGTTTTCCACACTTTTTCGCACACCTCAAGGGATTCGAATGAGAATCGGTAGGTTGCTTTTATTATAGGGAGTTATAGAGCAGGTTTGAGTTTCAGACATTTTCATGAATTTTCCATGGAGTTATGCCCCCTTTCGACTTATGAAATACAACAAATATTAGTATTCCACAAATTTTCCCAACCCTTCAAGATATTCAACTGGTACATTGCTTTGTTATGAAAAAGCAGGTTCGAGTATCAGGCATTTGCGTCAATTGTTGATGGAGTTATGCGCCTTTTCGACTTATGAAATACAAACATATCAGCTTTCAAGACTTTTTCCTTCTCCTTCACCATATATAACTGAAACTTGGTTTATTGCTTTGTTATGAGAAGTTACGGATCAAGTTTGAGTTTCAGCTCCTTCTGTCAATTTTGTATGTAGTTTTTGACTGTCAATCTCTAAAGATTTATATCACCAGGTAGGGGACATGTATTGCAAAGCAATACTTACAGAATGCTTGTTATTAGTAAAATGACTCACTGTTGTTTTAATATTTCCGGAGAAAATGTGATAAAATGTGTGTAGACTTTAACTTGGATCACCATATTCTAGTTTGGGAATTCCAAATTTCAGGTAGAAGTTCAGTAGAACCACCTTTCAGGTTTGGATAAATGAACAAGCATCAAGTCGTCTACAGAAGCCGTTTTTGGTTGGCTTGAACAATAATTTCAATAAGCAAAACCTCTTGACTTTCAGCATATTTTGAAAACAATTTGACTGAAAGTTGTTGCTTATATATATATATATATATATATATTATTATTATTAGCTCACCTGGCCTGAAAGGCCATGTGAGTTTATGCCATGGCGACCGTCCATCGTCTATCCGTCGTCCATCAACTTTTCCTTTAAATGACTTCTTCTCAAGAACCACTGGACCGATTTCAATTATATTTGGCAGAAAGCATCCTTAGGGCATAGGGATCCAAATTTGTTCAAATGAACCTGATTGGCCAATTTGGCTGGCAGCCATCTTGGATTTAGGCCGATTTTAGGAAGCGTCTTTAAAAATCTTCTCCAAAACCGCTTAGGGGATTGATGCAAACCTTATGAAATATGATTTAGGGCAAGTGCTGAACCAAATTTGTTCAAGGGAACTTGATTGGTCAAATGGTTCAGCGGCCATCTTGGTTGACCTAGTTGTAGCGAAAAAACTTCTCCAGAACCGCTGAAGGGATTGGGTCAAAATTTGGCAGATATGATTAGGGCATAAGGGCCATTAAAGTTTGTTCAAGATAGTTAATCCGTCAAAAAACATGGCCGCCATGGACCAATCAAAATATATGTTTGGCAGCCATATTGGATTTTTTTATTTGATGGATTTTGAAGCCGAAATTGGTTTTGTATGTATTTTGGGGTATTCTGTGCTCAGATTTGAAATTTTTGAAACTGTCGGATAAACGGTTTGGTGGCCATCTTGGATCTTTTTCCCGCCGAAAGCTCCCACACTAAAGCAATGGGAATGTTTTCTTCTCGAGAACTACTGGGCCAATTTAATTATATTTGGCTGGAGGCATCCTTAGGACATAGCGATTTAAGTTTGTTCAAACGGAGCTGATCGGTCAATTGGGGCGGCAGCCATCTTGGATTTTGGCCGATTTTTAGAAACGTCTTTAAAAATCTTGACCGAAACCGCTTATGGGATTGATGCAAACCTGATGAAATTTGATTTAGGGCAAGAGCTGAACCAAGTTTGTACAAAGGAACTTGATTGGTCAAATGGTTCGGTGGCCATATTGGTTGGCCTAGTTATAGCGAAAACGGCTTTTTATCCAGAACAGCTGAAGGGATCGGACCAAAATTTGGCAGATATAATTAGGGACTAAGGCCCATTAAAGTTTGTTCAAGGGAAGTTGATCCGTCAAAAAACCTGGGCACCATAGGCCAATCAAAATATAGCATGTTTGGCGTCCATATTGGATTTTTTTATTTGATGTATTTTGTGGCCGAAATTGGTTTTATATGTGTTTTTGGGTATTCTGATCTCAAATTTGCAATTTTTGAAACTGTCAGATGAACGGTTTGGTGGCCATCTTGTTGATAAAGAGCATTCTAGTTGAAATGCCTATGGTTCAGGTGAGCAATACAGGCCCCTTGGGCCTCTTGTTTAGGTAATAAATTTGAGCACTTGATCTCCTGCACACCAACCTCCCCCCCCCCCCCCCATACACACATACACCCTCTCACACACACACACCCCTCTCACGCACGCACGCACGCACGCACACTGACTGTTTGTCAAATTTTTTATCTTTCTCACAAAATCACATCTATAGCGCATTCGCTCTTGATTAACCCCTTAATTGTCACGCCAAAACCGGCCTCTGTTATGGTCTAGTGGAATGTCTATTTACAGACCTAGAGAATACTATTTTTTTTAATTTACCACTGGAATTCTAGTGATAAATTTTCAACAATTGTATTCTCTTGGCCTGTAAATGGACATTCAATAGGAAGATATTTAAATTGTCTTGACCAAATTTGACCATTAGAGGGTTAACATATCTGACAAAGATGTCTATGTAATAACATAGTATATCTGTCAATTATAATTGTGATGTTAGCCTACATGTGATGTAATCGATTGTGACATCAGATACTTGAGCGACAGATCGGATTCGACCATTCAGTATAGAATGATGAAATTCTGTTCGTAAGATATAATCTAGTGTATGATTCATCACAAAGAAAGAAGTGCAATTTCTTTCTTGCTATTTGTCTGAATTTCTCTGAGTCCATGGATTTTGCATTATTGTCACTGTTATATATAGTGAAAATATAAGTATTGAAGCGCTGCTTCTGACATTTAGTTATTACCGTTCTCAGTACAGTTTGCATCTGAATAGATTCGTCAGTCTTTGATCTCAACAGACATTCTCGGGTGTGTGCTTTAACCCTTTAGTGCTTAAAATCTGTCAAGAAAATCTAAATATTTTATTTTTGAATCTCCATTTTTGGCTAGGAGAAAACTATTTTTTTTAAATCTTACCATTGGAATAACTGGCTCGGTTATCGAACCAGGCATTCGAAGTGATACATTTTTAAAAGATATTCTTTTCTTAGCTTGAAAATGGACTTACTTGACGACCACTGCAGAGGCTGGTTTTGACAGACTTGACCAGTAAATGGTTTATTGCCATGTGACATTTACTATCAACTAGTAGTACAATTGTATTTACCATGCATTATAGACAAGGATACCTGTTCTGTGTAGGGCTTCATTATGTACCGATAGTATATCGAATACCGATATCATTGCGTTACAGTTAGTCATACCGATATGATTTTGCTGATACCGAAATATCGAGATATAACTTAAAACTGGTATGACATTCTGTTTTGGCAGATAATCTGCTTTCCATTAGCAAAATTCAATAGTATATCTGTCTAATCAGATAAGCGACTGCTCTTGGTATAGAAAAATGCTTTTTACCTGTATTTAGCGACCACACTTAACATTTTCTTATCTGGATCTGTCAAAATGTCGTTTGAAGGCTAGAGAAATTGATAAATTAGCGATTACTGGCACGAAAATTGGCTACTTATAAGAATGCATTTCTCGCAAAAAAAATAGAATAAAACTTATTTTAATTAACCTCATAGAACAGGGGATGGTTAAAAATGTCTAAAATATATCTTTTCTTGCGCTAATGTTTTATAATTTCGACCCGTTGTTTGCTAGAAAATCACAATTTCAAATTAATATTTTGCGTCATATTCTATCTCAATTCTCAATTACTACAGCCTGGTTAGGTAGAGATTTTGAGGAATTGTACAACTTTGTAGTGACCGCCAAACAGCCCAAGTAAAGAGGATCCAACAATATGAGACAATCTCAATCCGTGCGAGCTGTATTCCCTTCTTATGTTGGTGGGTTGCTGGATATTGATCGATACAAGCTACTCTAACGGGAACGAGCGTAGAACTAGGTATTTGCAGCATATATTGTGATCTATTTAGTGAGTGGTACAATGGCTAAGTTGTACGCCTGCGCGGAGATTTGCACGATTCCTGATGATTTCGTCCCATTACTAATTCGTCCCATTTAGCACCGGTCTTTGTGGAATATTTATTTATCATTATAGCATATATCAATAGAAGTAGCCAGGAAAATTAGTAAAACATAGGTTTACATCCATTATCCAATGTTTTTGACTCTTAACATTGATATTTGTCAGTCAATTATCAGTAGGTTTAGGTGTTCACAGTCTCATTAGGCTAGTGTATTCGAGATGAGATGGTCACTGGTTATCTCGCGATCTCCACGCAGGTGCATCTCTGCAGAGATTGCGGAAATAGGTGTAAATTCATGAAAATTTTAATCATTTGTCGGGATGATTTTGGAATTATTTACGCTGTTTTGCGATATGATTTAACTGAAGACAGTTATAATTTAGCGTTTAATATCAGGATTCGTGTAATTTCTCGGTTTTATTGTGGAAATTTGTAACGTTCAGCAGCTATTTTAGGAGCACTGATATAGTCATACTACCCAAGCCTCACTCTATTTTGCCTGTCGCAATAATCCCGATATTAAAGGTATACCGGTATGGAAATTGATATCGATACTGGTATTCATTTTTCTAATACCGTGAAGCCCTAGTTCTGTGATTGCGCCATCATCCCTTCACATTAAGATTTAGCTGTAAACAGATGTGTGATGATGATGATGATGATGACGATGATGAGGCTATAACTGTGACTACAACATTTGAAAACATTATGTAACTACGACGACAATGGTGATGATGATGATGATGATGAGTAGTGATGATGATGATGAGGAGTAGTGATGGTTATGAGTAGTGGTGATGATGACGATGGTGATGATGATGATGATGCGGCTATAACTGTGACTACAACATTTGAAAACATTCTGTAGCTACGATGACAATGGTGATGATGATGATGAGTAGTGAGGATGATGATGAGTAGTGATGATGATGATGAGTAGTGATGATGATGAGTAGTGATGATGATGACGACGATGTTGATGATGATGATGACGACGACGATGATGATGATGATGATGACGATGATGATGACGATGATGAGGCTATAACTATGACTACAACATTTGAAAACATTCTGTAGCTACAATTAGTCCTTTGCCTGCTATTTCTTATTCTCAGCCATATTCCTTAGTTCATACATGTTTGTCTTGGTCATCAGTGTATACTCAGTAGTTCTGCTTCGGTACAGCAGCCCATTTTTGTGTAGTGGTGCCCTCTGCGAGCTTTGTCGATTTTGGCTCTGAGTACAGAGAATTTGATGGCCTCTGCACTGTGGTCTAGTAACATTAGCAGAACATGGCCAAACATAGACCATCTTTGTTGTGAGACTTTCATGACACTTGTATTCAGCACATAGTGTATAGCGCATAATTGGAAATTATGCTGTCCAGCCTCTAATATTGGGCTACTGTCCATCCCCAAACCCCTTGTGCTCTACATTTGGGCATGTCCACTCTTCTACAGTTATCCTATTGATCTAAAATTTTGCCACATGAGAAATGAGGAAAACATAGAAATAGTTCCCAAATCATTGCTATATTGGTCAACAATTTAGCAGACTTAGTTTTAAACGAAAAAACATATGAAATTTTGATACTTAAGAAATGTTTCCAAATGTTTTCATCCTCTTTTCAGTAAGAAGGTACGGATCATTTTCTGAAATGAAACAGAAACCCTAAGGGATTTTGTATGTGTCTTAACCCTTTAGTGGTCAAATTTGGTCAAGAAAATCAAAATATTATCTTATTGAATGTCCATTTGTAGGCCAAGAGAGGACTATTTTGGAAGATTTACCACTGGAATGACTGGCGCAGTTATCGAGCCAGGCATTCCAGTGGTAAATTTTCAAAAATAGACTTCTCTTGGCCTGCAAATGGACATTCCTCAAGACCACTGCAAAGGCCGGTTTTGGCCAGCCTGACCATTAAAGGGTTAAGTAATGGAACTGCCTATGTATTTTTGCTAAAAAATCTACTCTGATAAGTTATTGATCAATATTTGTTGAATATATATGGTATTTAGATTTTTTTATTCATCTTTTCTAATGTGGCCAAAAATCAAATCAATAGGGTAAAATTAGGAAGGTTGGCATGCCGAAATGTAGTGAACAAATGGTTTTGAGATAGACAGGTGTTTGCTTTCGCAGGCATCAAAATGTTATAGAACTTTTTGAAGGTACCAAACTCTATATTACACTTGTACAGCTTCATAGAAGAATATAGTTTGTTATAGATGTTGATTCAATATGACAAAACGATTATCTTAAAACATATCAATGAAAAATATCATTCGCTGATAAATAATTATCCTCATTGACAATTAGCATTGTCTATCTCCCTAATAACTCCCTAATGTGATCAAAGACGTGTTTACGCCTTTAATCGTCAAAATTGGTGAAGACTTGGAATCTTTGCTTAATGTCTGTCCATTTCTTCGTGAACGAAGGCAAAATCGAGATTACTCAAAAAACTATGCTTGTATGACAGGACCTGTGTATCACTGATCTTGTACAACTGTAACAGCTGGGTAGCTCCAAATACAGATACCACAAACACCGTCGTACGATGACCCAACATGCCTGGCCGGACAGTATAATCCCCCAATGACGTGTTATACACGACTGTGCAATACAGTCCCATTGTCAGTGAAGATGGTCCCACAAAGAAGGTCTACGTTTGATACACCTTCACAAAAAGCCTTGGAATGTACTGTACTCGATGCCAACATCTACAAAGCTCGTAGAGGATGCTTAACTGTATAAATGGAGTCGGCCCAAGTTAAACATTTCACTGGCACTACCAGCATCACCACCAGCTTAGGCGTAGTCAGTCAAAACAGGCAGCTCACTTTATTTTTAGATTGAGAGGTACCCGCCTTGGGTTCAAGAGGGAAAACGTTTTAAAACATTTTGCTAAATCTGCAAACTATGACAATCTGTTTTTTTCGTATTAAATACCTCATACCATATACAAATTGAAAAAAGCTGATTTTACATGCGGCAAAACTGCGCATGGGATGGTCTCGCGAGGAGTTCAGAAATATACCTTTGTTGATTGACTCTGATGGGACACAAAACCGCTCAATAGCAGAGATCAAGCCATGTAGGGATGAACACAGTGTATGGTGTGGGTAGAACATGTTTTCTCTTACCGGTACATGAAGTGCTGCCGCTCCCCAGTCTGGTGATGCTGGTGGTGACTGTGGGATGCCTCCCAATGGTGACTGCTGAGAACTAACTCCGCTATCTGGTGTTGCTGGTAGTGTCTGGTTGAGGAGATCAAAATTTACCTCTGCCACCTCGTCAAGAAAAATGTCTTCCTCTTCGGTACTGTAATGAGCTTCTGGGTTGGCTTCTATGGTTGCCGAGGCGGGGGCAGTGGAATTGAGAAAAACTTCCAATTCCTTGTCAAAATCTTCAACGTTTATATTAAGATCCAAGACAGGCAGGTTAATGGTGTTGAATCGTTCATTAATTGGACCATCCTGGATGGGTATATCGAGAAAGTTCTCTAGAGATAAGTTGTGCAGATCGTGAGGAGTTGCACTTACAATTGTTGCTGCAAGTGGGTGGCGCTTCTTGTGGTGTCTTTTCAAATCTTCCTTCCTGGAGAAGCTCGATTCACACTTGTCAAAGACTATCTTTGTTGTGATGCCGTGTTTCAGTGATTTGTGTCTAGTGAGACTAGATCTTTGTGAGAAGACTTTTTCACAGGTAGGACAAGTATAGTTAGCCATTTGCAAAGAAATGTTGCCAAGTGTTTGTGGCTGTTGTAATATGATGTCATAGTAGCATGACATCATATGTGCGTGTGACATGAAGGTATGTTGTGACATATGTGTTGTCTGATGTCATAGGTGTTGTCTCGGTTTGTGAGTGTTGGCAACCCAAGGTGTAAGTATGTGGTTGTTCACCCACAGGGTGTAGGGGTTACCAATCCACGTGATTAATGCCTACAGGATCCATAATATGTAGTTGGTGGATCCAGTAAGATTTGCGGTCCTTGCAAGGACCTTGAATAAGGACCGCGAATCTTATTGGATCCGCCAACTACATACTATGGATCCTGTAGGCATTATTCACGCAGATTGGTAACCCTACACCCTGTGGGTGAGTAACCATGGACTACTAAGGGTACTCCGTCTTGTGATGGACTACATTAATGACGTAGTTGATTATGATGTCAGTGGACATCTACCATAGTTGATTATGATGTCATATGATTGACTGAGAAACCTCATTCCTCAATTACATCACAAACATAATTGAGAGAGAATACTCCATCATGAAGCTGGAATAGTCCATCAAGTGTACGAATTGTATGTCTTGGATGGATCTACTATTTAATAAACATTCAGTTGAATATTTTGGAACTAAATTGACTGGGCTTATGGCAGCAACAGTACCAAGTCAAATTAGTTTCAAATTATTCAGCAACTTACCTGACAGTATAGTTACCTTCAAATTGGAATTCAGGAAATTCAAGATTCAAAATATATATAAATCGATCCCAACACGCACAAAGCATTGGCGGAGCTCGGCATAAAATGGTTAAGGCATAGCTAGAAATGTATCCTATTATTGGTCGTGACTGACGCCACTAGCGTAAGTCTGTCTGTCTGTCTGTCTGGCTGGCTAGCTGTATGTTTCTCAAATAGTAATATGACCATATAGAAGGAGTGGCCTTGTTACACTCTGAGGCTGTAACATCAGGATCATTAAATTCAATTCATTTTTAAAATGCTATAAGTATGACACCTGATTAGCATCTTACGCGCCCAATCATTTGCCATGGCCTTGCCACCCACAACCAATGCCTTCACACATTCGCAATCAAACCTCGGACGTAGAAACAATGAATGCTTAGCTTTTGATTCGAAAGTGTTGGTTGCGTAGGTTGGGAGGGACATATGCCTCGCATTCTTAACGACCACCCATGATATACATTAATTTTAATTTCCTAAATTCTCTATATTCTGCAAAACAAATTACTCCAGGTATAGCCGGGGATTTATTCAAAACAAGGATGTATATATCACTAATCACATTCCTGATCCACCTGTCATTGTGTCGCATCCCATACTGATCTTGCATAATTTTTGCGCCAGATCAATGGCTGTATTACATAACTTATGCACCAGCTTCAGAGAATTACTCAATTGCTGATGCCTCACTTAATTGCTGTTCCTCTAGTCCTCTACTATGGCAAATGTCAAATGATATCTGAAAAGATAAAAATATATTACATCGCTCTGATTGTTAGATTTATTCATTAACTATCTGCTTGCTGAATTTCAGCAGACTTTCCGTGAGCTTAAACGCTGGATATGCTGAAAATTTTGAAAATGATTTGACTGAAAGTTGTTGGTGGCTAAGCCACCAACAACTTTCAGTAAAAATCATTTTCAAAATATTTAGCAGGGCCAGCATTATTACCCATTGAAATTTGTATCTGGTGGCTTGCATCAGTCAAACAGTTAATTTGCTAAAGCATCCACTGGGCGCAATATACAGGCGGGGTTAATCAGTAATACCACCACACGCGTTGTACACACAGACACGCACTCACGCACGCACACACATGCACACACGGCACAAGGCATCAGCAGAAGGAGTAACTTCATCCTCCTATTGCACGGGTCTGGCCCTCCCGCTCTGCTCCCGTTACCGACTACTGTGCTTGCAGGCTTTTGATATCTGCGCTAAGCTGTAAAACATCGTAAATATAAACAAGTGTGGGGTCACCACCGACGAAATTGCTCGATAAGAAAGAAATAATGACCTGATTGGCGGATAGCAGCCCACAAGCGTAAAGTCACTTCACGTAGTATGAGATCGGAGGTCTGCAATGTAGCTATGTGAGTGGGTGGGTGTATGTTAGTACGATGGAGCAACTTCAGTATACCAGAGTTATGGGGTGGTGTGGGTAGTGGTAATGGTTGGCTGTGACAGAGAAGCTAAAAAATGAGTCGAAGAGTCTCCCATATGCATCAGAAATCACCCATGACATTTCAGTGTTTCATTTCATTTGTCTAGAGGGTCAGTGCTGCAAAGTAGCAAAGAGTATGTAGGATTACTGTATTCTGCGGCTGTAGTAGGTTAAACATCCTACAGCTGCAATCAGTCCTTCTTCGCTTTTGCCCAATGTGTCTTGTCCTCAGCCGAAATCCTTAGCTTCCTTAGGCCCATTCTTGACTTGAGTGTACCGGGTCCTGCTTTCTTGAGGTCACCTCGTAGCACTCTTAACAGATTTATGCAATGACATCCTCTCCTGGCTTTGTATTTGCTGGCTCTGAGTAGGGCGAATTCCAAGGCTCATTGTGCTGGTGTCTCTTCTGGCATCCTTAGCACATGGCCAAACATGGACCATCTTTGCTGGGCAACTTTTACAGACAGCGGCGAGATATTACACATCTTGTATAGTGCATCGTTGGAAATTATGCTGTCTGGTCATCGGTGTCCAGTGATGGTGCGTAGGTGGTTGCGGTAGCAGGCATCGAATTTGTCTAGAGATGCCTTTGGAGCTTCCCAACTGTTACAGTTATACAGCATCAAGGATACGCAGGTTGCATTCTATAAACGTAGCCTTTTTATCAAGGGCATCTTTGATCTACGAGACTATAGCTTCCAGAAGGAATGGAAAGCTATGTTCCCCATGACACAGCGTGCAGCAATGTCAGCAGTACTGCAAAGCAGTGAGCCCAGGATTTTACTTTTCCTCCATGGTTCGCCGCCACGAAGTAGATTTATCATTTTCTTTAGTTTCATGCTTTATAGATAGGTATATGTGAGTGAACTCTGTTTTGGATTCATTCATAAAGAGATTCTCAATTTTTAGTTTGCTTGCAGCTTCTTCTTCTTCTTCTTCTTCTTCTTTTCGTTCGCTGATCATACCGCCAGTCCTAACGTGACTATCGACATGATCATAAGCGTTAAGTGCGTGGATCCATGGTTTATTAGAGTGCGCCATGCTACCTGGAACCTCCGTCTTCAGCACTCGAGGTTTCTGTCAGGGTTACCTCACCCTTACCTCCTTTAGTCGCCTCTTACGACACGCAGATGATACGGAAGGTGTATTCTAAGCCCCACCTACAGGGCAAGCTTGCAGCTATTGGGAGTAGTTCGTCAAGGGGTTTCTTTTCCTCATCTATGAGGTCCACATCGTCGGCATATTCCATCTCTAAAGGCATGCCTAGTATTGACGCTGGACGGGGGGGTGGGGGTGGGGGTGTTGGTCTTATGGAACTATCTTGCACAGATTTCAATGCAGCAGCAAGGTAGCAGGTGAAAAGCACAGGATATAGACCATCTCCCTGTGAGGAGCCGATTGATGTCGCAAACTCTACAGCAAAGAGTGGTCACCTATTATGAGCAAATGCTAACATAAAGCCATAACGAGTAACCCTTTCAACAACAAATCCCTGAAAACTATATTCTCTACGATGTAAAATTAATTCTGTTGAGTAGTTTGAAATTAATTTGATTGGAAGCCATTGCTGCATAAGGCAAGCCATTGCTGCATAAGGCAGCAATGGCTTCCAGTCAAATTAATTTCGAAATATTCAGCGGTTTTCCTGTACGGTGGCATTAAAATGAGATATTGGGAATTCATCGGTGGAAGGGGTAAACAAATGTGAGCATGTTGGCGAAAGTATGCGATCGCGATCGTAGAAGCCTGTTTAACATCATAAACCAATGAAAGCTAGAGTATTTTGGGCATGTGATAAGAAGAGATGATGACAGTCTGGAGAAGCTGGTCATGGAGGGATGCATCGATTGTGAAAGAGGTCATGGGAGGCCAGAGACTTGTTGGATAGTTGGAATTAAGAGTGACTGGACGAGGGGTTCAAGAGCTGACAAATATGGCATTAGACCGTACTACATGGAACTCTGTTGTAACAGGGATCACGATGGGACGGCATATGCCCTGATCAACCCAAGACAACTACAACATGAAAGGTGGTGATTATTTTGAAGATAATTTTACTGGAAACCGTTGCTGCCACAGGAAGAGACTTCACCTAGGGCAAGGCCTGCCCCAAGTTTGTTGAAGAAAACCTGATTGGTGCATTTGTCTGGTGGCCATCTTGCATGGCCTGATTTTCAAAATAATTCTCACCTGGAACTATTGAAGGGATATGGTTAAAACTTGGCAGATATTAAGAACTAAGGGTCATTCAAGTTTGTTGTGATACATGGAAAAGGCATGACCTTTATTTCTGACCTAAATGCTTCCTATCAAAATTGTCACATCGGGAACTTAATTTTACTTACACAAATGTTTGTATTTCCAGCAAAATGTTTCTTTCATGTTTCATATCCTAATTTAAATACTGTTCCTGTAGGTGAGTAGTATAGACCCTTTGGAATTCTTGTTTGGAATATTACTGAGAATTTTATCCAAAGGAATTGTTTTGTACAATTTCATCAAGCTTTAATGTGGCTTCTCAGTAGAGAAACCGTTGACCCCTTGGACCCTGAATTCCCATAATCTAAATATCAAGCTATCTACACACTTAGCCCTTTAACCATTAAATTCGTTTAAAAAAATGTAATTTTACTCATAGAAAATGTCAATTTGCAGACAACAGATGATTATTTTTGAAAATTTATCGCTGGAATGACTGGCTCGGTTATCGGTCTACAAATGGACATTTCTCAAGACCCCTGCCATTTTTGGCTGGTTTGAGTGTTAAAAGGGTTTTCCTGTTGAACGTTTTGAAACCAATTTAACATGAACCTGTTGCTCCCAGTCAAATTAGTTTCAAAATATTCAATGGAATAGTTCTTGCATTGTAAATGATTTTTCATGCTTGGTCATTCAGGATCAAAGCATTCAAAGTGTTAACTGGCTGTCTAATACTGTGAATATGATTGAAGCTCTGGTAGAAAATAAATACCCCAGTGGCTGTTGGGTGCAATAAATTGACAAAAATGTTTCGGAATGAGCAATTATCCCCCCTGATGGGAGTCGAAAATTGCTTTTTTATCGCTGTTTATAAGGACTCTCATAACCAGATTGGTAGCTATGCACAGTGCTGTCGTTTCTGAAACTCAATTTTATTCTGTAAGCTGAGGAACAAGATTTCAGCGAAGTGAAATACGACATCTGATGAATATCTTTAATATAAGTTGACTGAATGTCAGGTAGTGATGCCGACTTTAAGTTAAATGATTCCAAAAGTAATCAGTAGTATTTTATCCGTCCAGTGCGTGTATAATATATATCATCTGGTACATACAGCATTAAATGTGTCTGGAAATCCCATTGATTTCTGTGAAATATTGCATATATCGAAGTGGAAATGGCTATATGATATTTCAAGTCATGATGAGTTAATAGCTGGGAAATGATAACTGGTCAGGCTTTTAACCATGTAGTTCCTCTCTGCGTGAACATTAACCCTTTCACTGATCAATTCCCCAGAGATCATTAAGCCAAGACAACCTGACAGGAAAACTGTTGAATATTTTGAAATTAATTGGACTGGAAGCTCTTACTGCCTTAGTCTTAGGCAGCAATGCCTTCCATTAAATTAATTTCAAAATATTCAACGGAATACGTTTTATGTCATAAACAATATACTTTTTCATGGATTTGTCATTGAAAGGGTTACCAGATTCAAAGTGTTAAGCATGAGAGGGGTGGTGGGGTGGGGTGTGAGGGCGGTTGCTTGGGTGGAGAGGGTGAGTCAGATGACAGTACTGTCCGAAATGGTGTTTGTTGAGAATATGGTACAAAGAGTGAATCCAGTATGCTTTCTTTCTTTTTCAAAGAGGGATTTATTTCTAGCTATGCCACGCCCATTTCTAGCTAAGCCCTGCCCACTTTTATCTGTGTTAACCCTTTAACACTCATATCAGCCAAAAACGGCTTCTTCAGTTGTCCTGAGAAATGTAAATTTGCAGACCATGAGAAGACTATTTTTGAAATTTTACCACTGGAATGACTGGCTCGATAACCGGGCCAGTAATTCCAGTGGTAAATTTTTAAAAATAGCTTTCTCTTGTTCTGCAAATTTACATTTTTTTGACAAAATTTAAATTTTCTTGAACAAACTTAAGGCTTAAAAGTGTTAATAGAAATCAATTTGAAACTTTGAAACCTGAATTCCCAGAAGCTAAATTTCAAACTATGCAGATGAACTGTTGACTGTTTTGATACTAATTTAACTTGAGGCTGACTTACAGCTTATGGTAGCTTAGGGATCCATCTGTCACTGAAGTATGTAATTAAATACGCCACTTTTTAGCTGACATCATAATCAAGATGACGTAACTCCGCTACGAAAATCGCAGTCTGTCAAATTGTACAAATTGTATGTCTTTGATTAATTTACAATTTAATAAACATTCTTTTAAGTATTTTGAAACTAATTTGACTGGGAGCGATAGGCCACCAGTAAAATTAGTATCAACAAATTCAAGAGCTTTAATCTGTGAAAATTTTATTCTGGGAACTCCGATTTCAAAGTTTCTAATCGATCTTGATACTCATAAAAAGTGGGCGGAACGTAGCTAGAAATAGGCGGGAGTAGCTAGAAGGTGATCACTCTATTATGGACATGCGGTATAACCAGTCTGTCGTTGTCAACGCGTATTATCAAAGTTCAGGATAATTCATGGCAGTTGTGAACCGAATCCATCCTGGAACAGACTTAGTAATGACAAATTCTTATGACGTGCAGAGTGAGATTCCCGGTTAGCATATAGAGCTGGTGTCGATGGTGTGGAGGGGGCAGGTGGGGGGTGGGGGTTGCTCTAATTCTGGGTCCTCCCCCGTAATCTAGACAATCTCAGATACGACCTGAGGGGCTAATTGACAGCTAACAAACCTCATTATTGTGCGACATGATTTCAAATTGTTGCATGTTTCCATACGCCTGTAACATATTTTTGGAATTCTAACCCCAACCCAGATCTTGTGGGTGCATGGATAATTGGATTGGATTTAGACTCTCTGTGGCGTGGGAGTGTCAGCTGATGGTTTATTGTGTGAGTCTCATGTGGAATGCATGAGACTTGGCATGTCCGTATGTGTGGAATTGATCTGTTGAATTTTTATACCATACCAATTTTTTAGTATTATGTGATGGCACTGTCCGAGTGGGCGGGCGGACTGGCTGGTGGGTCGACGGGTGGCAGAGTGGTGTCAGGATGATAACTCCATTGTTGTTTATTGGCGGTGCTTTGACATTTCCTAGGGTTGTTTGACTAAGGTCTGGTGAAGAAACCAACCACCGGCGACCATCTTGAAAATTTGTTTCTCTGTTACCATTTATCAGATTGCTTTAAAACTTGCTAGGGTAGTTAGTTAATCCAAGATGGCCGCCAGCCTAATGCCCCACCAAAAAACTGGCTGGGTATTATGTGATGGCTTTGTCCGAGCATCCGCCTGGCAGGTTTCCAGATGATAACTCTGTTACTGTTTATCAGATCGCTTTTAAACTTTCTAAGGTTTTTGGATTACAGCTGGGGAAGAAACCTATTAAAACTGATGATGATCTAAAATCCAAGATGGCCGTCAGCCACCGGCGGCCTTCTTGAAAATCGCTTTCCAAATACTAACTCTGTTAGCGTTTATTGGATCCCTTTAAAACTTTATAGTGATTCGACAACATCTGGGGGGAAAAAGCTATTGAAATTGACGATGATCCGAAATCCAAGATTGCCACCAGCCATGGTCAACAATCTTGAAAATTGCTTTCCAGACGATAACTCCATTACTGTTTATCAGATCGCTTTGAAACTTTATAGAATGCCTGGACTGCGTCTGAGGAAGAAATGTATAGAAATCATCGATGATCCGAAATCCAAGATGGCCTCCAGCCACTGGTGACAATCTTGAAAATTGTTTTTGGCATGAGCTCTGTTAAAGTTTATCGGATCGTTTCATTTGGTTTTTGGACTAGGTCTGGAGAAGAAACCTAACAAAATTGTTGATAATCCAAAATCCAAGATGGCCGCCAGTCAAGGAATCATGAAAATTTGCATTACCATTTATCCAATTGCTGTTAGACTTCAGGGGATGACTGGACTCTGTCTGAGGAATAAACTTAACAAAATCGACGATGATCCTACTTAATCCAATGTGGGTGCCATCTTAAGAATTGGTTTCCAAACGATAATGCTTTGAAACTTCATAGGGTGACTAGACTACTCCTGAGGAAAAACATATTGAAATTGAAGATGATCCGAAATCCAATGTGGCCGACAGCCACTGGTGGCCATCTTGAAAATTGGTTTCCAGATGATAACTCCTTGACCGTTTAGCGGATCACTTGGAAACTTTGTAGAATGTCTGAGGAAGAAATCACTATTTTCTGAAAGCTCAGTCATTGGTTTGTCTTCAGGGCGGCATATTATGCGCTGTTTACAGGGCTCTTGCTTTGAAATTAATGTCACATGGAGCCGTTGCTTTCTTAGTAATGGCAGAAACAGCTTCCAGTCAAATTAGTTTCAAAATATTCAACACCATATCTATAGTTGTCTTGTAATTAAGATACTGGAATTACAATGATAAAGTGTTAATAATATATAAACTAATTTTACATCAGATTACGGCATAGTGTTTGCACCAAAATACCGCTCTGGTTAGACACTTATCATTGATGTCATTTTCTAGGACAAATGTGTTATTTATAAAAATGTATTACAATTTGTATTTTTCATCCCTTTTGCTCATCTAAAAATGTATTTTCTGTGATCTGCTATTGAGTTAAATTAATCCATGTTTGTCCATTATTAGAATCATTTAATGCACAAAACCCCCCCTCCCTTTCTTAAATAGACTGTGTTTAAGCTTGACATTTTAATGATTATTTTCTAAATAATCTTACTGAAAGTCATTCAGTAATGACTTCCAGTAAACAGATTTTTTCCCAATATTTATCCGACTATATTTAGCTCCCTTGTAAAGACTTTTACTGACATTCTGTCTGAAAAAGGTTATCCGGACAGATTTTGTCAAGGTAAAGAAAATCGATAGTCAATTACAAGCAAGGAGCTGCACTTGATATTTTGCTGTGATCCAATCTCCAGGGTTTTTTCATCCTGAATAGTTTAACTCTTACCCTTATTCTCCTGAAAAATTAAATTACACAATCTGAAATCTCTGTTCAAAGAAACAGAAGGACGAATTTGACCAACCCCCTCATCATTGATATATTTTGCAATTGGGCCACCGAGATATCTAATGCGTCGCTTTTGGGAGATAATATTTCTGAAAGCAGTTGCTGTTACATTTTACCGTTTCACTCCAAAATACGCATAGATCTTTTGAGACACCACGGGAAAGCTACCACCCAACTTTGGTGACGATCCTGCAGAGTTATCATCCCCACGTTTAAATAAGACGGGGATATTATAATCGCCTCTGTCCATCTGTCACGCTGTCTCCCCCCAAACCATTGGGTGGAATTAACCAAATTTGATATGTGGGTTACCCATATGATTCCACTTTGCAAAACAATATTTACATTTGGCTCTGCCGCCAGGGGTCAAATGGTCAAATCACTTGTAACGCAGCTGCTCTGAAAATGTTAGATGGAACTCAACCAAATTTTACATGTGAATTACCCATATGATTACAGACTGCACGAGGCCATTTACATTTGGCTCTGCCCCCAGGGGGCGGGGAGTGGTTCAACGGTCAAATTTTAACCTACAGCATTTGATTGTAATGCATCTCCTCCAAAACCATTGGACATAATTCAACCAAATTTGGTATGTAAGTTACTCATATATCAATGTGGAGTGGATGAGCCCATTTACAGTTGGTCATGCCCCAAGGGGGTAGGGGATGGGGTAAAAAAGGTCATGAAATTAATTGTAATGCAACTCCTCTGACACTGTTGGATGAAATTCAACCAAATTTGGTATGAGAGTTACCCATATGATTGTGGAGTGCAAAAGGCCATTTACATTTGACTCCGCCCCCCGGGGTGGTTTGTAGGGGATGGGTTAAA
This sequence comes from Chaetoderma sp. LZ-2023a, assembly GCA_034401795.1. NCBI lineage: Eukaryota > Metazoa > Mollusca > Caudofoveata > Chaetodermatida > Chaetodermatidae > Chaetoderma > Chaetoderma sp. LZ-2023a. Next base: position 104,761,152 of record CM067366.1, read on the forward strand.
AGTTCAAAATGGTGAACGTGGGGATTTGTGATGATGCATCAATAACCAATCAATCTAGTTGTAAAATGTCTTAAGAACAACGACAAGAAGTGCTCCATTCTCATATTAACACTCGTGTCTAGCGACGAGGGTAAAAGACAGAAATGGTAAATCCGAGGGAAATTTGGATTCCTACTTTTTTCTAATAATGTTCCAATTTTGTTGTATTGCCTCAGAAAACCATTCATCGTCATCGTCATCGTCATCATCATCATCTGACATCATCATCATCATCACCACCACTATCATTATCATCCATCATCATTGCCATTCCCTTCGGTCGCCAAGTCAGGGCGCTGCTTCAACGTATGGAAATCGACAAAGAGAAGGCCATCCACGTCTGGGACTCCTCCCGGGTGACTCAGTTACTGCTGGTCTCATGGTCTGCGACGCCGTGCCATGTGTGCTTTCTCGGGGCTCCCGTACAATCATTTGCTGGCCAGAGCGGCCAGCCATCTCCTTGGAGACGTACAGGTCCGGTCGGCCATTCCCAACACGATGGAGTTCCAGAGCCTGACGAATCCTGCTGGCGGGATGCGGCTCAGTGGCCGATGCGACATCCTTTTCTTCGCCGCCGGGAACGGGAGTCCAGGGCTCGAGGATGCCATCCCAGTCCTTTCTCATGGGGTGGTCGCGCTGCAGCGGTTCTTAGGCAGAGGTCTTCTCTTCTCCTCAGTCTGAGCGAAGAAGGCTGGAGCCAATGTATACATTCGTGCCGGTTTTGTCGGTGTCTCAATGTGTCTGTAGTGGGGGTGGTGGCGACATCTGTGGTGGCAGTCGTGGTGGTGGTCATGGCAGTAGTTGTGGTGACGGCAGTCATAGCAGCATCGTAGAGGTGGCCGTGTCACTGTTGGTGGAGGCATTAGCAGTGGCTCTTTCCACGATGAGGGAGACAAATCAAATATTATAAGCCGATGAGTAGTTCTTTCAAGGGACAGGAATCTGGTTGGGTTAGTCCTGCGGAGAGCGGGAGGTGTGTGTGGGTGTAGTGGGTCGTTCCACAGATGGAAATGGCCTCAGGTGGCTATTCGGCTTTTCCTGCCTGCGTTCGAGCTCAGCTCTTAAGCAGTTCTCTCTCTGGCGCTAGTGAGCTTGGGAGCGGGTAGGGGTGAGAGAGATGTCGCATGGGGGTGAACATAGTCAGATTTTATTCCATGGACTATGCGTGGTATTGTATCATCGTGGGGGTTGAGGGAAGTACTGTCTCTCAGAAGCGGAAATCCTTACAGGAGTTGGAGGGGTGGTTGTGCTGGGGAGCAATGGGTGTTCAGGAGAGGAGTGAAAGATAGCGGAGGGTATTCCCAACAGTCGTTATGTCGCTGACGGTCGCTATTCTTTCGGTCAGTCTATGAAGGGTTATTCAGTCGTGAAAGTCATTTAGTGCTAAGAGTTAATTCCTGAAAGTCTGCTTAAAATGGAACGGGACAAATTTCTACTTTGGTGTCTTCCCTTGGATGAAAGGGTTTTGGGGGGGTGGGGTTTGCTGAAGATCGTTTTAGTCGATGCTGCCTGGTTGATCCGATGTTTTCGGGAGACGGGCCTTTTGCATGTATCTAAACTTTAGCAATTTTTAGAGCCGATCCCGCGTGACGAGGTAGTTTATCTATCCTAGGTGTTTTTGTGGTTTAAGGCCTCAGACAGCGATCAGTTAAGTTTAACATGAACGTCTACCCTCGCAAAGTCGGGCGAATCTTTCGCTCAGAGATGAAGACGGGCCTGGGCGATGTCAAAATCATTTTGATGCAGTCCGAGGAATGAGCAAACCTGTAATTAATGGAGGAAAGTGTTTCAGGAGTCTCTTGTCAAGTCGAGGCATCACTGTGGACTAGAAAAATATTCCGATTGATGCGGCGGTTATTCTGGTTCGGTCACCTGGGACGGTGATAACCACCGGATCGTTTTTTTATCTTTTTTATCCTGACCGCAAGCCAAGTGGTCTAAAAGAATAGCGGTCGCTATTTCACTGAGAAGATCGAGCCGCAGTGGTTTCGTGTTGCTCTCTTAGGAGATGTGCGCTTAGTGCATGTAGTGCAGTACTTTTATGCTGCTAGACCTTCTCTAAGAGGAAAAGAAAGCGGTACAAGGGCCAACAGATCAGAAGGGACAGGTCAAAAGGAAGGCGGAGGAATATGAAGCCTTTAGAATGGACGCGTCCGTGGTGAGCGATCTTATGTAGCGAGAATAAGGTCGCAGCATTAAGATCCTTCGCAACGGTGCGGGGAGGCAGTGATGGTACTTCAGGCATCAGAAGGTGAGCTGAGAGACGCCTCGATCCGGGAGACTCAGCTTTCCTGTTTCCTAGCAAAAAATATAGGTTACTCTTAAATGAACCAGCGTGAATCGTGGTGCCGAGAGACATGCGACGATCGCGGGAACTTCGAACAGGAGCTATGCGGGAAGCGACAAAAATAACGTCTGCTGGTGACTTCGTTTTAGGGGAGTTCCAAGTGTTGTGCAGTGGACAGTCAATTACTGCGAACGGTTTTGCTAATGCAGACGTTGTTGCCTTTGAACCAGCCTTGGTAGGTATATTTCCAAAGTGCAACGTTATGTGGTGATCTAGTCCTCGGAAGGCGAAGATCACAAAGCCGAAAGGGTGGCACTTCTAGGAACGGAGAAAGTCCTGGCGATCTTTCTTTCATGAGAGGGCAGGCACAGTACTGATGATGTAGAGAAAGTTTGTCGGTGAACAACTATCGCAAAAAATTCCTTTTCAGGTGGTGGAATTTCGGTGCCACAAAGCTGTTCTCGGTTGTAGATGAGTACCGAAATGAGAGTTTCACAGCTCTTTCACGGGATACAGGGTTTCTCGTTCGGCAGTCATGGTTAGAAGCCGGGTGATGTGGGCCACAGTTGTGGCGTGTTCAGTCCCTATTCTGTATCGAGGGGAGGTTTTTTCATACACTAGTCTCTTTGAGCAACACTGGAAGCGGTGGAAAGTTTTCAGGTAGGTGGAACAATTTAGGCTGTTAGTTTGGACCTCTTTAATTTAGCCATCCATCCAAAAATTAGGTCTGAGTTGAGGCTTTGTAAATGTTGCTTGGGCAGACTGGTCATCAAAATTGTTTTTTCTACGGTGGATTTCACAAGTAAAGCTTGTGAAGCGGGAATACTTAAACCGTCAACTGGAGGCGTTGTCAAACCTCTACATGCTCAGACTATGGCGTGGCTGTATGACGACGCAGAGCCGGCTGCTTTTTTACTGGTCACATCTTCATCTCATTATCTTTTGACAAATGGTTACTGTCTTGAGTTTACTCTAGACCAATCAGGTGTCGCTTAGATCAGCTAGGAGATCTTAGCTGAATCCAAGCTGAAGGCAGACAAATCAATGGCATGGCTAAGTTGCTGGGTTTTTTATCTGTGTTTGACTATATTTTGTGCCAAATCCATGGCCGTTTTCTTGTTAACCCTTGCCACTCGATGTCAAAATTATAAATTATCAACTTAAAGTAAAAGATGAACTGGTGTTTACTTTTCAACAAATTTGGTGGAAGATGGTGCTGTCGTAGACAGCAACATCTTTCACCAAAATTGTTGAAAAATGTACACTAGTTTCTTTGTTATTGATAACGTAAAAAATAGAATATTGACATCAGTGTGTTAAGGGTTAAATAACTTCATGATGTCTGTTTAAAACTCTGGAATTTTAAAGCTCCGAAATACTGAACACTCCAAGGGATATTTGTGATCATGGGCCAAATTTCTGAGAAGGAAGTCGTGCAAAGATAATATGTACATCGTAAAAAGTGTCCATCCAATCAATGGCATCATGCGTAAGTGGCCGTGGCCTGCCCTATGAGAAAGGCTGGCTATTACAGGGGTGCTCCGAGTGGCCCGGCACATTCGCAGAGGAGGTAAATCGGGACTTTATCGATCTTGCCGGGGTCTGTGCATCAGGGACTTGCCACCCGATGAGGGTGGCTGTAGCGTAGCTCCAGGAAGCGTTCTTACTAGTTCTGGGTTGGCTATTCCTCCCCATTACCTGACCACAATCATCCATCATCACCACCACCGCAACCATCATCCACCACCACCACCACCACCACCACCACCACCATCATCATCATCATGTCTAGAAGCTGTTGCTATGTTTAGCTGCAACAGATATGCACAATAATATGTGAGAAATAATAGCGCATTTCTCATATATATCCTGTCTGTGTGGAAGACGTGGCTAACACTACAGCCATTTAAGGCTTGTTGCGTAACAGTTAGGTGTGTCTAACACTACAGCCACTTAAGTCTTGTTGTGTAACAGTTGGTTGTATGTTTGCATCTTTAGAAGCATTGTACAATGCTATTAAGATTTTTTTTCACTTTCTCTGGGCTGCAGTAGTACATGGCATTTGTTGTGTCAGTATCTTGTTAAGAATAATTAGTAAACAGATTGGAAATAAGTGTATTTAACCCTTTTATGGTCAATGCGGTGAAAACTAGCCTTTGCGGTGGTCTTGCGGAGTGTCTATTCGCCGGCCAAGAGAAGACTATTTTCTGGAAATTTAACACTAGTTCGGTAACTGAGCCAGTCATCCCGGTGGTAAATTTTCAAAAATTGCCTTCTCATGGCCAGCAACTTGACATTTCAATAAGCAAATGTTTAAATTATTTTGACCATTCAGGGGTTAAATGAACTTTTTGACCCTTTAATCCTCAAATTTGTTGATGAAAATTTAAATTTTCTCATAAATGTCAATTAGTAGACCAAGAAAAAGATTATTAAAAAATATTTATCATTAGTTATGACTAACAAAATTATCGAGCCAGTCAGATCAGTGGTAAATTTTCAAAAATTACTCTTCTCTCAATCCACAAATTTACATTTTCAAAACCACTGCAGAAGACATTTTTGGCTAACTTGTAGGTTAAATGTTTACTGTTTCTGTTTTCACTCTGTACGTGTGAAATGTGTCCATATGATGACAGTGAGATGTTCATGGGAAGGTGTGTGCATGTGTGGTGGTGTTCCATGTGTGTGGGTGGGGATGTTTCCATGTGTGTGGGTGGGGTTGATTCTATGTGTGTGGGTGGGGGTGTTTCCGTGTGTGGGTGGGGGTGTTTCCATGTGTGGGTGTTTCTAGAATGGGAGAGCGAGTGTATTGCATTTTGATCTGTTTAATGTTCTATCTATCTGTTCATGACAATTAATCTGATTTGCTACGCATAATACCATAATATATGAAAGCTAATGTATTCAAACTCTAGGAAGCAAAGAAAAAATTCCAGAAATGATGAGGCATGCATCCCTAATCCATTTTTTCAAGGTCCTATTTCTGTATGATCACTACCTCATCAGAATGGCAAGCAGGAAACAACTTCTATTGTTTTCCATAGTATTTAATCAAACTACCATGGTCAACGATGATAGACCAGGTTTAGTTAAATGGCACCCCTGTAATAGAGTCCATGTTTTATGAACATCGAGGTCTGCTATAGTTGACCAGCCATGGTTGACTGATTTTTATGACTATGTCCCCTGCCAGTGGTACCATTTAACAGAACATGGTTTAGCCGGGCCACATAAATGTGAAATATCATGCCAATGACAAGGGTAGTTCATGTGAAATACCTATGAAGTAACGTGGTAAGCCATGCCTTTTATAACCATGGACACTGACCATGAAGTAACATAGCAAGCATGATGCCTTTTATAACCATGGACACTGACCGTGAAGTAACATAGCAAGCATGATGCCTTTTATAAACATGGGCACTGACCATGAAGTAACATAGCAAGCATGATGCCTTTTACAACCATGGACACTGACCATGAAGTAACATAGTAAGCATGATGCCTTTTATAAACATGAACACTGACCATGAAGTAACATAGCAAGCATGATGCCTTTTATAAATATGGCCACTGACCATGAAGTAACATAGCAAGCATGATGCCTTTTATAACCATGGACACTGACCATGACGTAACATGACAAGCCATGCCTTTTATAACCATGGACACTGACCATGAAGTAACATAGCAAGCATGATGCCTTTTATAAACATGGATGCCTTTTATAACCATGGGCACTGACCATGAAGTAATGTGGAAAAATATGCCTTTTATAACCATGGACACCGACCATGAGACTGTTATCCGAGCCTACTCAAACGACAATTAGATATGGAATTGAGGGAATGATTTAACTCTTTAATGGTCAACATTTTAAAAGAAAATTGCCACTTTTCCACCCACACCTCGCTCATGTTGGGATCGATTAAACTCTGAATGTCCTGACTATGAATTGTATGTCTCTACTATTTAATAAACATGCTGTTGAATATTTTAAAACTAATTTGGCCGGACACTGTTGCACCCAGTCAAATTAGTTTCAACGTATTCAACAGCATGTTTATTAAATGGTAGAGACATGCAATTCATACAACGTGTCGGACTATTAAGAGTTAAAGACGGGCCATATAGACTCATTTGTTACGTAATGATTATGATGTCATCCTACACGCCGCTTAGCTGATTATGATGTCATATGACGTCAGATTGATAGATGGATACCCTAGACAGGTGAATTGGATTCTGATGGTTCTGCTGAGGGTGTCACCATGTCAGATTATAAATAGTGGTGCAGGAATATACAACAGGTATCCGAGAGTAGAAGAAATGATTTCTCTCTTAACCCCTATTAAGGACCAAACAGTCTACCAACTGCAACACAGAGGCAGAGGCCGTCAGGACAGGTGTAGTCCAGATCGGAAACTGTGCAGGAACCAGCTCCAGCAACATTGTCTTTTTTCACGGATGCCTTGCCTGTACTTCAGATACTTCTCTCAGGTAATGACAAAGAAGTGAGTCAACTAGCTGATGTCTGTTTGCAGGGCCCACACAGTTGTTCTGCGATGCTCCTGGATAGGAGATGGCAGACACTTTGGCACAGGAAGACAAAACGAAATGGCGAGAAAAGGGGACACCATTATAACATTTGAAGAAGCCAAGACCAATATCCTGGCAAACTATACAATAAGTGGCTACTGCTGCACTCACACTATATTGCCATAATTCGGACAACATGACCATGTCATTGTTACCACACAATCAATGGGTTTTCTTTATCACACTTCATAAGAACATGTCAGTGATTTATTTGAGCAAACCATGGGTGGCTGCGATTAAGCATAAGCTTGATCATTGATATAACCAACAGAGGAAAATGTCAGCTCACACCTGGCAAAGATTCAGTTAAGAGATCATGAGTTATTATATTATTCTTTAATTTGGACAAATTGACCATGTCATTCTGACCACAAAATTAACATGTTTTCCGTTATGTACCGCTTTACTGGTCAAGCCAGCCAATGGATGGTTCCAGTTTTAGCTATTCCCCATCCATCTCTGCCTAAGCTCCCCCCCCCCACCTCATTTTGATCATGTTGGGATCGATCGATCCTGAACTCCCGGACTCAATTTCCAGAAAACTATGCACGTAATCTGTTGAATATTTTGAAACTAATTTGACTGGGTGCTGTTGCTGCCTATGTTTATTAAATCGTAAAGACATACAATTTGTACAATGTGTCGAATGATTAAGCATTTAAGACGGACTAAATCGAGTCATTCATGCTGTAATTGATTATGATGTCAGCCTACACATCACATAGTTGATTATGATGTCGTATGATGGATGGATAAACTGGAAAGGTTGATACAGCCTTCCATTCACATTAACTGATTATATGCGAGGGTGGTGGCCACATTTATCCATTAAAAGTTTAATAAAAGAATGAAATAAACAAGATTGATTTAATTAGGTTTTTCTGGTTTATTTAATAATGCGAAAGGAGTTATCATAAAATTATGTATGATGAAATAATGATGAGATGATTGAAGCAAAAAAAAGACAGAATTAGTTGAAGATACAAAATCCATTTACTTACATATAGCTAAATAACTCTTTCGCAACTGGAAGCTGTAGTTGACATATTTTTCAAAGTTTATTCTGATGAATAATTAGAAGATAATTTGACAGAATGTTGTTGTTGCTGATAATTTTCAGTCAAAGTATTTCCAAAATATTCATGATATTTATAATTCTTCATATGGAATGAAAAGCAGTGTTCAAGAAAAATATATTGTGAAATAGACTAGTTTTGTAACCCTTTCAATGATACCATACCAACCAGATTTGACAAATCTTATGCGATGTAGGACATTCTCCTGAAATCTGTCTGAACTCAATTTGTCTGGAAGCTGTTGTTGGCGGTTATTCCCGCAACATCTTCCAAGAAATTAAGTTAAAATTATTCATCATCTTTTCTGTATGGTGGACGTGAAAATAAGGTCCTGGGATTTTAGGGGTGGAAGGGTTAACCATGTACAGTTAACACAAACTAACTTCTAGATCACTGTATTGCGCATTGGGTTTTCATGTCTGCACATTATAAAAATAATAATAATAATAATAATAATAATAATAATAATAATAATAATAATAATATAAAATTCTAACTAATTAATTGATCATTATAATATATTTATAACAACTAATTAATTAATCATTATAATATATTTATAACAACTGATTAAAATTTTAGTTAAATACAGAAATTAGTGCGCATATTTATTAGATGAGAGTTTTTTTACGATCTAATCTCATTTTCAGGGTTACCATTGTACAGGAAGACTGTTAACCCTTAAGCACTAATGTATGTATGATTACTGTATTCTGCGGCTGTAGTAGTAGAAACATCCTACAGCTGCAATCAGCCCTTCTTTGTTTTTGCCTACTGTGTCTTGTTCTCAGCCAAAATCCTTAGCTTCCTCAGGTCCATTCTTGACTTGAGTGTACCTAATCCTGCTTTCTTGAGGTCACCTCGTAGCACGCTTAGCAGATTTATGCAATGACGTCCTCTCCTGGCTCTGTATTTGCTGGTTCCAAGTAGGGCGAATTCCAAGGCTCTGTGCTGGTGTGTCTTCTGGCATCCTTAGCACATGGCCAAACATGGACCATGTTTGCTGGGCGACTTTTACAGACAGCGGCGGCGGCGTATTACACATCTTGTATAGTGCATCATGGGAAATTATGCTGTCTGACCATCGGTGTCTCAGTGATGGTGCGTAGGTGTTTGCGGTGGCAGGCATCGAGTTTGTCTAGCGCTGCCTTTGGAGCTGCCCAGCTGTTACAGTTATACAGCATCACGGGTACACAGGTTGCATTGTATAAACATAGCCTCTTTATCAAGGGCATCTTTGATCAACGAATCCATAGCTTCCAGAAGGACTGGAAAGCTATGTTCCCCATGACGCTGCGTGCAGAAATGTCAGCAGTACTGCAAAGCAGTGAGCCCAGGACTTTACTTTTCCTCCATGGTTCGCCACCACGGAGTGGATCGTCATTTTCTTTAGTTTCATGCTTTGTAGATAAGTATATGAGGGTGAACTCCATTTTGGATTCATTCATAAAGAGATTCTCAATTTTTAGTTTGCTTACGGCTATTGGGAGAAGTTCATCAAGGGGTTTCTTTTCCTCATCTATAAGGTCCACATCATCAGCATATTCCATCTCTAACGGCATGCCCAGTATTGTCACGGAGGGGTTTGGTCTTGTGGAATTTTCCTGCACGGATTTCAATGCAGCAGCCAGGTAATAGGTGAAGAGCACAGGGGATGGACCATCTCCCTGTGGGGAGCCGATTGATGTCTCAGACTCTACAGACTCCACTGACTTGACTCGTACTTTCAGCTTGGTGTCTGCAAGCAGTAGTCTCACTAGTCGTGGCTCATCTTCATTGCAACTGGCCTGGCGTAGTACATCTAGGATCTTGTCAATGCCCATTTTGTGGAAATCCCAGTGTTTGGACATGACTACCGACACAAGCGTGCATTGAGCCCATACAATGTCTGCTCAGCTGCGGACACATTTGAAGCCACTTTGATATGATCCGGTGAAGTCGTCGATCTTGTCTCGGATGCAGCATAGAGTAACACTGGATAGGATTTTCCGTATGCTGTTCAGGAGCACAATGGGCTGCAGATTGGGTCGGGGGGGGGGGGGGGGCCAGGTGGGTTGCGCGATAAAGATGCCTTGGCCTACAGCGTCGATGGGAAGGTGGTGCATAAAAGCTGAATTGATTATGTGTGTGATCGGTTTTGAGATAATGTCACTTGCATATTTGAGCAGTTCATTGTTCATGCCATCAGGTCCAGATCCACGTCCATTTTTCAGGGCTTTAAGTGCCTTCTCAACCTCTGCTGTATTAATTGGTGTTAGTAATGGCCTGGGGTCTCCTGAGAATGGGTGCAAGGGCTCATCATCGTGGTCAGTGAACTGTTCCTTGAACCATTCTCGAATTACCTCAGCTTTTCCCTGGTCAGTCCCGATAAAGTGTCCTTCAGAGTTGTGTACGGTGAGTGGTGGTGTGTAGTCAGCAACTCTCAGGGCTCAGGCTGCCAGAAACATTTTGTGGCAGTCATCCGTGGCAGTGATTTCATCTGCTAGGGTGTCTGCTTGTTGGATAGCAGGATCTTTTAAGCATTCGCTAATGTGGCGCAGAATGTTAGTGCGTTCCTGGCATAGTTTGGTGCGATCTTCACTTTGGCCACTTTGATAAATGCGCAGACGTAACACTTTCTTTTCTGCTGATAGTTTTACTACGAGAGGGTCGTCAGTATACCTAGTTCTGTTGTTTTTTTAGAACACCTATGGTGCTAGTAGCTGATGACTCCATAGATATCAGTATTTTGGTTAGGGCTTCGTTTGGATCGGAGCCGACGTCGATGTTAGCTATCTGCTCCCCGAGGGCCTTTTTGTATGACATTTGAGTTTTAAATACTCATATCCGCCAATAATGGCATCTACAGTGGTCTTCAGAAATATCCAATTCTTGAAAATTTACAACTGGACAACTGGAATGACTGGCTCGATAACCGAGCCAGTCATTCCAGTGGTAAATTTTCAAAAATAGTCTTCTCTTGGTCTGCAAATTTACATTTTCTTATTAGAAAATGGAAATTTTCATTAAAAAATTTAAGGCTTACGAAAGTGTTAAACACGTTGAAAATAATTTCACTTGAAGCTGTAATTATGCAGCAACATCATCCAGTCAAAGAGATATCAAAAGTTTTTATGTACATTTTTCCAAATGTCCTGTATCTGGTTCATCATGTTGAAAGGAGCAATATTCTACATGTTAAAATCTGAACAATAAATTTATCCCAGTCTAATACTTTATAAACAATTGTCTATACCAGCAGCAACGTTCAGTCAAATTGGTTTAAAAATTTTTGAAAGGTTTCTCGGCTATTTTTAGCTATGCCCCGCAAATTTCTAGCTAAGCTCCACCCACGCTTTGTACGCAATTGGATCTGTTGAACCCTGAGTTCCTAGAATACCAGTATCAAGGTAACTATAAAGGGAAGCTGTTGAATATTTTGAAACTAATTTGACTTGGTGCTGTTGCTGCCTATGGCAAAATATTCTACAGCCTGTTTATTAAATAGCAAAGACATACAAAACGTACACATGACAGACTATTGCAGTTTCATGACGGAGTAATTTCTGTGTCACATGATTGTGCGGTCAGCCTATATGTGATGTAATTGAGTAAGACATCATATACTTGGGCAACTGATGACACCAATCTATTGCTTTAGTTCCTTACATGTCAAGGTGAAAATAAGCATGTAGGCGAAGGTGGCACGTGTGCGTGCGTGCGTACATGCGTGTGTTGTCCGAGGCAGTGTTCTATAAAGTTTGATGGATGCAGAACAGATATTAAATGACAGGCGTGGCACAAAAACTTCAAGGACATAACTACATAGAAATTTGCGAAAAAGTTGGTCCCGATCCCAGGATGATTCATAATAAGTAAAAATTAGTGCTGAAGAAGTGACCGAGATGGTCATGAAAGCTACACTCAAACAATTTCTACATCCCGGAGAGGTAACTAATTTTTCCTTATTATACATAGAAATTGATTCAAAAGACGTGAATTTGCTTTAAGAAAATGTTGAATAAATATATTGATAAATTTTTTTATTTTCTGTACTTTCCTGGAGAACAACAATTGAAATGCAATCTAGAGTGATGAATTGATGTATTTCTATAATATTGCAATGTTAAGTACAATCATACCTGCTCAAGAGGTCACCTGGCTTTCACAACCAATGGATAGTGTTTTTTGTCTCGCCTGCGAAGCAGAATGCGAGACATAAGTATCACTCTCCGACGGCGACTGCAGCGCCGTCAACATTAAGGTTCTGCGTTTAGTAAAACTTCTCAGGATTGGTTAAGCCTATTGCAACCAAACTTGGATACATGGTTACCTATAATGATAGGAAGCAGCATGATGATGTTAGGATCACAAGGTCAAATGTCAAGGTCACTGTGACCTTGATATAGAACTCTGTTATTTAAACATTACGTTTTTGCGTTTAGCAATGTTTCTCAGCTTATATTTCACGATTGGTTAAGCCTATTTAAACTGAACTTGGATACAAGATTACCTATCATGTTAGGAAGCAGTATGATGATGTTGGGGTCACAAAATCAAAGGTCAAGGTCACCTTGATACAGATCTCTGTTATTTAAACATTAAGTCTTTGCGTTTAGCAAAACTTCTCAGCTTATATTTCAAGATTGGCTAAGCCTATTGCAACTGAACTTTGATACATGGTTACCTATCATGTTAGGAAGCAGTATGATGAGGTTGGGGTCACAAGATCAAAGGTCAAGGTCACCTTGATACAGATCTCTGTTATTTAAACATTAAGTCTGCGTTTAGCAAAACTTCTCAGCTTATATTTCAAAATTGGCTAAGCCTATTGCAACTGAACAGTGATACATGGTTACCTATAATGTTGGGAAGCAGCATGATGATGTTGGGGTCACAAGGTCAAAGGTCAATGTCACTGTGACCTTGATACATAAAGTCCAACAGACCTTGGTCTGTAGTTTTATTAACCACTATAAAACATACTTACTGTTCAATCACTACTTGCTAAATCAACTACTCTGCATTTAGCCACCACAATAAGATTTTTATGCTTGCTTACATTCCTCCATATGCCTATTCCATATCAATATATACCCTCAACCAGGCTACTGGTAGGGTACACCCCCAGCATATGGCCTGATAATGACTGGCACCAGTCTGTACTCAATCCTTGGTGACGCCTGTCACTAAGCATTCCATGCGCAATGGAGCCCAAATAGGAAACAGATTCACTTTTCTAAATTTAAGAGCCAAATATTGCAAACAGATTCTCAAATCATTCCCACACGCGGTGGTTGAGGCCGGATCGTAGTGATTGAACAGTAATTATGTTTTATAGTGGTTAATAAAACTACAGACCAACCCGCAAGGAGGGTGGGGGGGGGGGGGGGGGGTCTGTTGGTGGTTGTTATTACACCACAAAAACATCCATTACCGTTCAATCACTACTTGCTAAACATGTAGATTTGGTCAATGCCACACTTAAAACCATTGGTGGGTGGAGGTTTGAGAATCGATAAACAAGGATAAAAATTAAACAAATCATATCCAAATGTTAATAACATAACATAATAGTGCACCTTAATTGATCACACAGTGATTATCAAACAACGAAAACTTTAAACGTAAAGAAGTAAATAAAAACCAAAGAAATCTCTCACCATTTCTCACAGTCTTAACGAAAATGGCGGGATGTGCTTGGTTGATGGTCTTCGGCTTTTTTAGTTAAAATCGTGATATTGTGAAAAAGGAGCCCGCTGCACTCTGATCCTTTAAATAAAATGAAGTAAAAGTGGACTCAGATTTCCAGCCTGCGATCTGCATGACTTCATCTAAAGAAGAGCCAGTGAAAAGAGCAAAGGAGGTAGCCATTCCCCTAACATCGTGAGTTTTTATATGAGATAGATTAACTTGTTCAGGAGAAGCAATCGCGTAACAAAGTTTGATGGTCTCACAAATCCATCTGGCAATCGTAGCCTTAGAGACTGGTCTGGCTACCTCCGCATACGGAACCCATAAATGGGACGGATCAGACCTTTTAAAATCGGTTTGTTGCTTGTAAACCTTTAATGTCCTGACAGGACACCAACATTTGTCAGATGGTGAAAAAGAAGATAACGATTTTAAAATTATCGGTTTAGCTGGGAAACTGTTCGAGTGTGTCTTCGATAAAAAAATTCCTTCTGGGATATAAGACTAAACCATCCCCAGATACGATAAATCTATCCTTTTCGGCGGAAAGAGCATGAATTTCTGAACGTCTTGTAGCAGAAGCAGATGCAACAAGAAAAACAGCCTTAAGAGTTAAAAATGTTTTATACTAATAGAAGCAATAGGTTCAAAATAGTGGCCTGCCAACACCTGAAGAACCAAGGCCAAATTCCAGGAAGGCAAAGGCTTAGCTACTGGAGGAGGAATATTGCCCAATCCTCTGATAAAACCATTAAGAATCTTCGTATCCTTGACGCCAGCATTCAAAAGACAAGGAAGCGAAGAAGCCAAAGAAAATCTATAACCCCTGACTGTGTTAGCAGACCTCAACAGACTCCGACCAAATGAGACTAGAGGAAGACTGACCAAAAATATCCTGGCCGAAAGGAGGAGCCGAAATAAGACTACTCTTGAGATTACTCAAAATATTCACCTCAACAAGCTTCCCAGACCTTCTCTTTTAGGTAATAAAACCTAAAGATCTGCAGACGGAATTAAGAGAACCTCTCGAAAAACCTCTGCAGGGACCTGCTCACCTCTCTCTTTGGACTTTGGAATCTGAACAGGAGCATCGAATTTGGGAGTAAGAGAAAAGTCCTTAGAATGAACATCGTTCACAATGAAGTCTAACATGTCAACTACTAAATTATCAACCAGGAGGACCTGAGGAGATAAAGAGGAGGAGTCAGATGATGAAAGAGCAGAACCAAAAGAAGGAGGGTCTATAGAGAATTCATCCTTAAGAGGAAGAGAAAGACTAGAAGCAATCCACCTATGAGCCAGTGACCAGTCCTCCGAAGAGGCCCTGACCGGACAAAGCCTCTTCAGATCCCTGGTCCTGACTGATTTGGGAATAGAAGACATAGAAGGATTAGGAGAGGAAGAAGAAGACTGACGAGAAGAGTCACCAGAGAGTCAAAAGCTCTTGAAAATATAGGAGAGCACGGCCTCCTGGACGTCTAGAAGTCACAGGCAAAGAATCGAAAACAGAGGAAAATTGATGAGAAAGAATGTGGTCAACGTCAATGAACCAGACCACTAGCTGAAAACCTGGATAAAATGGAAAAACGAGCCAACACGAAGGAACGATCAAGAGAGGGATCCCTAACCACAAAAAACAAGGAAAATCTAGACCCAATTCAACAATTTGAAACTCTGGGTCAGAGGAGAGCACAACAGAAACTATCGGGTCAAGATGATCAAAGGAGGAAGAAGCAGAAGAGGAGGAAGAGAAGAATTAAGATGAACTGACCTCAGCACAAAGCTATAAAAACTTAGCTGGAATATTTGCAGACTGTACTGCTTGCAGAATATTTAAAAAGTGAATCTGTTTCCTATTTGGGCTCCATTGCGCATGCGCGGGCATGCTTAGTGACAGGTGTCACCAAGGGGTGAGTACAGACTGGTGCCAGTCTTTATCAGGCCATATGCTGGGGGTGTACCCTACCAGTAGCCTGGTTGAGGGTATATATTGATATGGAACAGGCATATGGAGGAATGTAAGCAAGCATAAAAATCTTATTCTGGTGGCTAAATGCAGAGTAGTTGATTTAGCAAGTAGTGATTGAACGGTAATGGATGTTTTTGTGGTGTAATAACAACTCTGCTCATTCAAACGGAAATTTTTGTCAACACCAACAGTGAACTTGGTACAGGTTAAACATTAGTTATCTTGTTATAGTGCAAATAAACTAAGAATCTTATTTATTATATCTAATGGATTTAATCTGAGCTCCGTTGTTTATCGACAAAGAGGAGGCAGGTGAGACATTTAATTCCACAGAATTCTTGTTTAATGGTCTGCATGCTGAATTTCTGCAGACTGCATTTTTCATGAGGTTTAATTCTGGACCTGTTGAATATTTTGAAAACAATTTGACTCAAAGCATTGAGTGGCTTAGCCAAACTTCTCAGCTTATATTTCAGTTATGTTTGGTTAATCCTATTGCAACTAAACTTGGCTACATGGTTGTCTACGCTGTTTGGAAGCAGCATGATGATAATGAGGTCAAGGTCAAAGGTCAACATCACTGTCACCTTGATACCAAACTATTTTTTCAACGTTAAGTTTTTGCGTTTAGCTAGGTTTCTCGGCTTATATTCAAGGATTGGTTAATCCAATTAGAACTAACCGTGGATACATGGTTACTTATAATGTTAGGAAGTAGCATGCTGACATTGATGTAACAAGGTCAAAGGTCAAGGTTACTGTGAACTCCACAAAACTTGGTTATATTTGAGCGTCGTGTTTTTGCATTTAGCCAATCTTATCACCTTATATTTTGGAATTTGTTTAGCCTAAGGGAACACACTTCTTCGTCCTTGTTACTTATACCACGAGGGTGCAGAGAGGTAAACCCAGTTAAAGGTTACGGACATTCTGACCTCTACAAACTTATTTTTCAACATTATTTTTGTGTGGTTTAGGAATTCTTATCAGATTATCTTTTGGGATTGCTTAACCCTAATGGAGCACAACTATCGTACATGGTTGCTTGTGCCAAGAGAATGCAAGATGGTGACAGGGAGGTCACCAGGTCAACGGTCAAAGTCATTCTGATCTTGCTATTTGACCTCTGCTTTTTCAGAGTTTTTTCCATTTAGTAAATCATTTACATTTATGTTTCAGAAGTGCCTAATACTACCAGAATAAATCTTGGACACATAGTTCCCTATGCAATAAGGAAGCTGCGTGATGGTAGTGGCATCACTAGGTCCAATGTCAAGGTCTTTGATATTTGACCTCTGTCATGTCTCAGGGTGTTAAGTTTTTGTGTTTGCATGATGATAGTGAGGTCTTTAGATCAAAGGTCAAGGCCATTCTGACATTGCTATTTGACCTCTGTTTTTTCCACATTCGGTTTTTTTTCATTCAACAAATCATTTACGTTTTATATTTCATTATTGGTTAATCCTATCGCAACTAAACTTGAATACATGGTTACCTATAATGTTAGGAAGCTGTGTGATAACATTGATGTTGCAAGGCCAAAGGTCAAGGTCGCTGTGACAAACCGGAGACAGGCGAGACATTAAATTCTGCAGAATTCCTTTTCAAATCCTCCCCCGTTGCAGGGGTGTGGACAAATCCCTATTGCAGGGCAGGGCTGAACATCACTAAACACACTACTGACTGAGCGTACATTTTCTTAAACCTATGGCAGCAACAGCGCCTAGTCAAATTAGTTTCGAAATATTCAACAGAATGTTTATTAAATTGTAAATCCATCAAAGACACACAATTCCTACATCTGACGAACATTTCCCGCTTCATGACTGAGTATTCTCTGTCAATGATGATTGTGACGTCGGCTTACACGTGACGTAATTGGCTGTGACATCATATGGTTGAGTGATAGATTGGATTCATCACATTTTGAAGCTCACCATGACTTAATGACAAGGTGTACACCATAACTCATGTCTTTGATGGATTTACTATTTAATAAACCTGTTGAGTATTTTGAAACTAATTTGACTGGGCGCTGTTGCTGCCAATTTGTTTCAAAATATTGAACAGCTTACCCGTATAGTTACCTTGAAATTGGGATTCTGGGAATTCAGGATTCAAATTGTATAAATCAATCTCAACACGTGCAAAGCGTAGGCAGAGCTTAGTTAGTGATGGGTGGGGCATAGCTAGAAATGGACTTGACTTGTTGTAAGATGTGACTTGTGTAGTATCTTAACCCCATTATGGTAAAATTCAGGTTAAAGAAAATTGAAATTTCAAATTTTTGCGTCGAATATGTTCATTTACAGCCCGAGCGATTAATTTTGAGTATTTACTGCTAAAATGATTCCGGCTTGGCATGTTATCAAGCCAGTCATTCCGTTAGGAAATGTTGAAATATAATCATACTCTTCTCTTGGTCTGCAAATGAACATTTCTCAAGACCACTTTAGAAGGGGCTTTTGGCCGAGGTGGTAATTTTTTAAGGCTTAAAGAAATTTTTTTTGTGGGGGGTGGCCTGTAAAAGACAGTTGAGTGATTGAACAGGTTCGACAGTATATTCATGATGTTATGTCAGAATCTTATCATAATTAACTCCGTAATTGTCAAACCGGTCAGCACCAGCTGGGAATGAATGTCCATTTGCAGGTCAACAGAAGAATTTGTTTGAAATTTTACCACTGAAGCGACGGGCTCGATAACCAAGCCATTCATTCCAATGGTAAATTCTTTTTAAAAATACCACTCCCATGGTCTACATAGGGGTATTCTCTACGCAGAGATGTTAAGTTTCTTGAGAATTCTTGGCCATTAAGTGGTTAAAGGAGTGGTTACAATGGATGATGATTTTATTATCTGACTTATATACAGGCGTTTATAGTTAACACTTTCAATGATAAATTCCTGAAAAAGTCCCATTCTGTACTATTTATAGCATATTCTTTTAAATATTTTGAAATTAATATGACTGGAAGCCATTGCTGCCTAAGGCAGCAATGGCTTCCAGTCATATATATTTCAAAATATTCAACAATCAACAGCTTTACTGTTTGTTTGCCCTGAGATTCCATTGAGATACCGTGAATTTATCAGTGAAATGGGTAATTACGGTTTTCTATCATGATAGGTAAGTGTATAAACTTTGCATTATACACAGGCTTGCTTGGACTATTATAGAGCTCTATACACTACGTAAACTTACATCAGCACCTGTTAATATGACAGATTTAAACTTTATTAATCAAGATTGTTCAAAATAAATGTGATTTTTACTGAGTGATTGTTCATCTGCAGGCAAAGGATAACTATTTTTTGATTTTTTAGGTGACACTTTCATCTACAAAAAGTAGATAGCGTCAGGCTCAAAGCCACTAACACCGTTCACGTAGTAATTAGATAGAGATATTACTTATTACCAGCACATCGTAAATAACTACTGATCCGATTTGACTCGTATTTTAATACAACAAAGGATCTTTTGATGCAAGAGGACTTTCGGACTTTGCCTGTGCTCCAAAGATCAGATAAAAATCTAGATCTATGGATATTTTGGAACTTACAGAGTCCAATTTGGCTCAAATTTTTAACACAAGAAAGGGCGTGACTATACATTAGGATTCCTCTGGTCATAATGTGAAAATCAAAAAAAATCTTTACAACGAGACAAAGACAGGTGGGCGAGAGTTGGCAATCTCTGATTTTTCTTGAAAATTTAGCCCCCACCACCCACCTGTAGTGTGTTGTAATGAATTTTGTAATACTCTCACTATGGCTTTCTGGCACTAGTCAGATACCTACACCCAATCAAGTCTTGCATAATTTTTTAATGACCTCTTACAGTTGACAGTGACTAATGAGGTGTCTTTCAATGAGTTTATTTTAACTCTCACTGCTACAAGCCACCAACCAGTAATTTCAATGATCAAAAACTCCTGACTTTCTGGATACTTTGAAAACAATTTGACTGAAAGTTGTTGGTGGCTTAGCCACCAACAACTTTCAGTCAAATTGTTTTCAAAATATTTAGAAGGTCCAGAGATATAACCCTTGGAATACATTGTCTCAAAAAACACAGCCGTCAGACAGTTAAAATGCCAACTGGTATGGAAACACCAAATATTAGTTACAACAGTTTTGCTATAGAGTGGTGCAGTAAATATTTTAGAAAACGGACCAGCCGTGTAATTACCAGAATCAAAGATGCTTTTTTTCAACACATGTGCCGCTTTCACCGCCTTTAGGCTAGGGGATGCTGGTTTACGTCTATCAAAACCAACTTATACAATGGTGTTGAGGAATGTCCATTGGCATGCCAAACGAAAGTTATGTTTTGAGAATTCAGCTCTGGAATACCTGGCTCGGTGACCATGGCAGTTATTCCAGCCAGAGAAAATCTTTTTCAAAAGTTATCTTTTGACCCGCGATTGGATACTCACTTAGCAAATATGTCAAGTTTCCGTATATCAATCTTTAACCCTATCATGGCGACGCTGGCCAAAACTGACCTCTGCAGTGGTCTTGGAAAATGTCCATTTATAGGCCAAGAGAAGACTATTTTTGACAATTTACCATTGGAATGGTTGGCTCGGTAAATTTTCAAAAATATTCTTCTCTTGGCCTGCAAATGGACCTTCAATAAACAAGTAGTTTTATTTTCTTGAGCAAATTTAGCCATTAATGGGTAAAAGGATTTAAGTACAAAAATCATGTGGTCCCAAAATTGATGTTGAGGCCCATATATACTATAAACTTTACAGTGTAAAGGTTTTTTTGTTAGCAATATCAGGCATAGAATTAAAATAGCAATACAAGAATAATGTAACACCTTAATGACTAAATTTTGTCAAGAATATTAAAATATTTGCTTATCGAATGTCCATTTTCAAACAAAGAGAAGACTGTTTTTGAAAATTTACAACTGGAATGTCTGGCACTGTAACTGAGCCAGTCATTTCAGTGGTAAATTTTCAAAAACAGTCTTCTGGGTCTGCAAATGGACATTCCTCGACACCACTGCAGAGGCCGGTTTGGGACGGATTCATCATGAAAGGGTTAACCCTTTAAAACACATATCAGCCAAAAACAGCCTCTGCAGTGGTCTTGAGAAATGCCCATTTGCAGACTAACAGAAGACTATTTTTTGAAAATTTACCACTGGAATGACTGGCTCGATAACCGAGCCAGTCATTCCAGTGGTCAATTTTCAAAAAATACTCTTCTCTTGGTCTGCAAATGGACATTTTATATGAGAAAATTGTAATTTTTTAAAACAAATTTAAGCGTTAAAGGGTTCAAGCTGAAGATTATTACAGCATAAAATGATTTCTGTTTACAATAAATAAACTTTCTGAAATTTAGTCCATTCTAGCATAAATAGCCTGGTAAAGCCACGACGTCACTGACGTTATCGCATAAGATTTTTTCCCTACTATCCCCAGCCAGACTGGTGACTAACAAACAAGTAGAGCAACATTGCGGGCGGACGCCTCAACTTATGTGAAGGAGTCCAAATTACATATTTATTAAATGATTATTTTCCTGTCTGTTTTGAGTTATTACAGTCCTCACTTTAAATTTAGTTGTATGCACTTTCACTGATGAATTCCCTATTTTCAAAACGACCGTACAGAAACACTGTTGAATATTTTGAAATTAACTTGACTGGAGCAATTGCTGCAATGTCTTCCAGTCAAATTCATTTCAAAATATTAAACAAAATAAGTTTTATATCATAAAGAAATTACCTTTTTCAAGGATTTGTCAGTGAAAGGGTTAAGTTGTTAGCAAACAGCGCAGTACTGTGATTCAATGTCAAGTTCCATGAAGATTATAAAGACATCATCAGTCCAGAGCCACAAACACTACCAATGTGCTTAAAAACCACAGTCAATAGTTCTAGCGGTTTGTTTGTCACCAGAAAAGTGGTCAGGTTCATAAAGACATCACATGATAATGTCTAACTTTCCATGGTAGAAGTGAGCTAAATTATTGATGAATTACTAGCAATTTGAATTAACGTTATCACTGCACTAGGTAGAGATAAGCTTTAATGAATTTGTTTACAAAATAATCAGCATGCATTTAAATATATCATTTATTCAGTACCATGCATCAGTGACATGACATGGGATTAACTCCTTAATGGTCAAGTCGACCAAAACCAGTCTCTGCAGTGAGTGGTCTTGAGGAAAGTCAATTTGTAGGCCAAGAGAAGACTATTTTTGAAAATTTACTACTGGTATGCCTGGCTCGATACCCGAGCCAGTCATTTCAGTGGTAAAATTTCAAAAAATAGTCTTCTTGACCTGAAAATGGACATTCAATAAGCAAATATTTTTTATTTTCTTGACCAAATTTGACCATTAAATGGTTAATTATCTTACAGGAATCATGAAGTATTATCTCGTTATTGTGTGTTATCGTATATCAACCGACCAGCGATACATATATACAATAATATTACAATAGATGATATGTTATGCTAAAGTTGTGTTGCATTACAGTCTGAATGGTCAGTAATAATAATGATCGAACTGTGCTGGCCACGACGAATCAATCGTTCGCGGACATACTCGAATAATTGTTGGCTCGCATTGTGTATCGTTCTATCCATACACAGGAAGATATTAGGATAGACAATGATCTGTACAATAGAAATGGCGCTCGTGCATGTAATGATGTTTATGTAGGCAGTCAATGAGATGCTGGCATGAAGCGTGTCTGTAATGTACAGCGGTAGTATACACAGAAGAAATGTTGCTATTAATAAACTAGCAAACTTGACAGATTGAAGTTTAATATGTAATTGTCTTATGGCGGCACTTTGACGACGTGCAAAATGCTCAGATATAAGACCTAATGGTGATGTTGCAGTACCCTCTAACACATCCTCATTTTCATCTTCTTGAATGCTAGGCAATGATGGTCGTGATTCCTTTAGTCGTAAGCTCCCATTTTCTTTCTTTATACCAATGGTTACTTCGGGCAAGGTTAGTTGACCATCTTTTAGGTTACGGTCTGCAAAGGGTGATTTACCTCCATGTAGTTTTGGATTTTCAAGTTGCGCTTGCAGCGCTACTATATCTACAGAAAACTTACGCACATAGTTGTATTCTATTGGCTGACGTTCTGATTTTAATTCACCCATCTGACAAATGGTATGTCGGCGCCGATTTAGAATATTCCCCAGATTTAACTGTAAACTGTTTTTGCGTTTGGTTGGGAGACAGCCTTGCTGCTGACTGCTTTCGTCTGTGTCATCATCGTCATCATTTAGAGGTTTCTGCGGGATAACAGGCATCTGTGGTGAAGCGGATCGATCATAACCCGGTGTTGACACTTGTGATTTATCATCTGCAGCCTGGTCGTCATTTGCAGTCGCACTGTCGCCGGGTAAACATGCTGCCATCTCTGCTTGAATATCGGAGTCCTCAGACACATCATCATTGGCATCCTCCGAGCTTTTCACCTTGGCACATGTCAGCAATACTAATAACAGCACGATCAGACTCAGAATATATATGGTTAGTAGTGAGATCTTTAGTTTTAAAGATGATGTATTCATCATAATATGCAATACATCGTAAGAGTTTCGAGGCTCAATGTTTATTGATATTACACCATAAGAAATTGCGATGATCAGACCAGCTGCCCAGCTTATAGGAAGTGCACTGTAAATTAACTTCCGCTTAATTCCATGTCCGTTTCTGCGTAACAGAAGAATCAAACTGCGCACTGCTATAAATCCGATACTGAAGGCGATTATGGTTATTAGAAACATATACAAACTGTAGTTGAAAATCTTAATTTTCTGCGACACCTTTCCATGATGGTAATAGCAGAGAAGGTGATACATTTCCATCGGCGCCCATAAGCATCCAAAAATCAGACTGACAATGAGAATGCTATGGAGCAAAGCGTAGCGAAGTTTACGGAGTTGTCTCGATACAAACATGCTGCAAATAATCGTCATTGATGCAGCGAGTCCAAAAACCATGCATACAACTAGTATACTCACAGACAGCACTAATGAGTATGATTCCAGGCGGATCATCGGGCTTTTCACCCTCTCACCTGTCAAGTTCAATGTTAATATATTGCGTAGCATCATTATTGTAGATCAAGAAAATACTTAAATATGAAATTATGATACACTGGATAGGATCTTTTTATCTAATTTTAACTACTTCGCATATCACATAGAAATCTAGTTTATCCTTGCTAATTGCGACTATGTGATCGTTAGAACATGCTATGAAATGCTACTGAGAATTGGTCACTGTAGTACTTAATAGTATCGAGCTGAAGTGTTCACATAAAGAACTCGGTGCTGAATGCGGCTGACAATAAGACTGTATTTATTAATATATGCCAAGCACTATTTTAGATTTCACTAATGATGATAACATCCGTACAACTCCTTCTCTATATGAATTTCATTTGCATATTAATTATTTGCAGCACAGTGGTCTCTAATGATCATAATTATAGCTATAATAGATTCCTTGGTGATTATTACGTCTGATGGTGATATTGCATCATCAACAAATGGTAGGCACTAGATTAGTTGCTATGGTAGCTGCAGTGTTGCTGACCTTCATTAAATTCCTCTATGCAAATTCACACATGGTCACTTTGGGATTATTGATGTAGCATTAATTGGTCATACAATTATTTCCTGTCAATGAATGATATTGTACCAGTTTGGGAATTATTTCCGTTCACTAAATGGCTGGTCATACCACACATGCATTTATCATAGAACTCATATTGATTTTAATGCGGTCCACGAGGCACTAATAGTTCAGATGTATTATTGTTACTTTTAATTTATTCATTAATTGCAATTTAGATACAATTTTCATTCCGAGGACTACTACTTAAGCAATGACTTTAATCCAGTTTAAAGCACAATTCCTGTTAGAGTTCTTTCAAATTAAGCTGCTTCTCTTCAGTACAATTTCTCCTTATTTAAGCCACATAGAAATGTAATGCAAGAAAACAACAGTGCTTTCGACACTAACCACAACTTACTATTGCGACGTTATACCATTATGTGATTATTGATCGGAATTTGTATAATTTATCATCCATTAAATGCCACTTCAGACCTCTAAACACACTCGGCTCCTATCCAAACTATAGCGCAATGATTTTGTTAATTGCCTCTTATTTATCACTCCTTTTGCTAAGTACACAGTCCTGATTAGTAACTTCCTGTGCGTTTAATTTGCTGCAACAAAACTAAAGAGATTATGGACACTGCAGTTTATTCTAGCGATTTTATGGAGGGGTATTGGCAAATAGGTCTACAATTATCAGCCGATTAGTCGTAGTTTCTGAGCTATAAACACGTTTTATTTTCAATATACTGGTGATTTACCTTTTCAAAGAACAATCTTTGCCATCAATTATTAAGAACAATTTCATGCGTACCGTTTCGTCTACTCGATTACAGGTACATTTGCTTATATAATTGCGAGGACAACGAAGTGGAATAACATCAGGACTCGTTGAATGTTGCCGTAAAACTCTGCCTATCTAATTGCTAGAGCAGGAATTGTTGCCGTGCTAGTTGTTCCTAGCACGCTGATCGTGTCCATGTCGCAGTCGCGATATAAAATCTATAGTTCAGCGTGGTGGCTCGATTGAACTGTAGCTTTTTTTTCCAAGCAACTTCATCTGAGAATGCTGCTTTGTATTTGTCACTGGCACACTGTACGATCTAGAAAGAAAACAGAACACAGATATTATCCTGCAATGCTATGTGCTTATGAATAATGTATGGATAATTTAATCTGTATTATCATCATGATATCAAAGATATCCTGATTGTGTCCAGCTAAAGAGAAAACTGGAATTTCATACAATAATTTAGTTTGAAAGCTCTTGCTCGCTGTGGTAGCAACAACTTTCGTCCAAAATTATTTATAAAATATTCATCAGTTATCCAGTATTTCTGGCCTGAAGTTGATATACATTCAATCGTTGTATCACCACCTGAGTCTTAGATCAGTTGATGCATGGCGGTTACATATTTCCAGGATGGAAGGAACTGATCTGTCAGATCCATCACACATCAGCTGACGCCGCAATCAAAATGAAGTAGATCTGTCACGAAAGTCGAGAGATCCATTATGAAAGTGTATGAACTGTATAGCTTTGATGAATTTTCAATTTGTAATCATTCTGTTGATTATTTTGAAATGAATTTGACTGGGAACTGTTGCTGCCATAAGCAGCAACAGCTCCTAGTCAAATTAGTTTCAAAATATTTAACCGCTTACCTGTATAGTTACCTTCAAGTTTAGAGTCCAAAAATTCTGGTTTCAAGGTTTCCAATCAATTTAAAAATGCATAAAAAGTGTGCAGAACTTATCTCGAGATGCATGGGGAAAAAGCTAGAGATGGATCGATCCCTCTATAGTGTCTGCATGGATTAATTAATCCCTTAACTTTTTACCCCTCAAATTTGTTTAAGAAAATTTAAACTGTCTCAGAAAATGTCAATTTGCAGACCAAGAGAAGGCTATGTTTGAAAATTTACCACTGGAATGACTGGTAAGTTTTCAAAAATGGTCTTCTCATGGTCTGTAAATGGACATTTCTCAAGAACACGGCAGAAGCTATTTTGGACGGATATGAGTGTTAAAGAGTTAATGGTCAAGTCTGCTGTTTTCGTGAGGAACGGTCATTTGCCGGACACAGGACAAGTATTTTTGAAAATATCTTACTAGAATGACTAGCTCCATAGCCAAGCCAGCCAGTCCAATGGTTAATATTCTCCTCTCCGCTACCCACTGATACACATTCCCTTTGAGAATACCTGTCGATACATCTTCTTCGCTGTAAACCATTCACGTACACACACATACACATACATCCATGCATGCTCTGAAGTGCTCAAACACACACATACGCACGCACACACACACACAGTATTTCATAAGGTTTCTATCTAAAGCACATAGTGTTGTGATTGCAATCATCAACAAGCATAAACCAGACTGGAAGTGGCAGATTCTGTCACAGATTTCCATAGAACAGACATTTTGTTGAACAGTCCTATAAACATTCGATCACTCGTAGAAGAGATCAATCATTCTATGTCAGATTACCCAGATTTCTCGGACTCTTCCTTCCTGTGCTAAATCTGTCTTAACCAGTTCATCACGGAAATCCACATGTTTAAATTTCAAACCAAATATGTTGTAGATACTTTGACACTATAAATCCAACCTCAAACTGTTGCTTTCTTAGTAAAGTCCTTCTTGTAGAAATGTAGAGGTTTTGTCATATTTTCTCTACAATGGGAGAATCCTGTTTTAGCTATGCACCGCCCATCTTTAGCTAAGCTCCAACCACACTTCCCCCATTTTGGGAACACTTGATCCCTGCACTCCCTGACTATCATTTTCTCGAAAACTATACAGGTAAGCTGTTGAATATTTTTAGTCCAGTCAAATTAGTTTTAAAATGTCACGTAGTTGTTTATGACGTCATATGATTGATGGAGGATAAACTGGAATCCTCCATTGAGTGAAATGTCTACCTCAGCTAATAAATAACTGCAAATGAACGCTTTAACACCTTGAACAATCAAGCTGGCCAAAAATCGGCTTCTTCTGCAATGGTCTTAGAAAAATATCAATTTGCGGACCAAGAGAAGACTATTTTTGAAAGTTCACCATTGGAATGACTGTCTCAGTAATTGTAATTGAAATTTTCTTGATGAAATTTGAGGGTTAACCCTTTAACCATCAAATTAGTTCAAGAAAATTTCAACTCTCAAATAATGCGCATTTGCAGACCTAGAGAATACTATTTCTGAAAATTTATCACCGGAATGACTGGCTCTGTTATTGAGTCAGTAATTCAAATGGTAAATTCTGAAAAATAGTCTTCTCTTGGTCTGCAAATGGACATTTTCTATGAGAAAATTGAACTTTTCCTGAACAAATTTAAGGGTTAAAGGGCTTAACTTTATAGCTCTAAGCTGATCAAGAAAATCTAAATATTTGCTTACTGATTGTCCATTTGCGCCAAAAATTTGCTCCAAAAGAAAACTGTTGAAAATTTAACATAGTCAAGAGAAGAATTTCTAAAATTCCATGGTGGAATGACGAGTTGTGATCTATACAGAATTCATGTTATCCAATTTTAGTGCTATCTTCATGTTGCGATGTTGCATCCCGCCCCGCCCCCCCCCCCCCCACACACACCCCCCCCTCGCCAAATCCCTTAATGCATTGCTGTCTAGTGGCATGACTCAAATGAATTAGACCCTGAGACTGACGCTAGAATCGTTCTGCATATTGGTACAATATCCAGAATGTGATCGGTTATTGCTGATATTAGAAGGATCCATCTCTAGCGATACCCCATACTATTTTTAGATAAGCTCCACCTGCAACAGTGCCCAACCAAATTAGTTTCAAAATATTCAAGAGAATTTATTAAATAATAAAGACACAATTCATGCAACTGATGGACTGTTCAAGGCTCGAGTTAATTCTTAACACATTTTCATTATGACGTCAGTCTACATATGAGGTAATTGATTATGACATGATATACATGAGTGACAAATCCGATCCGTCTATACACCAATGGGATTTGTCGGTAATACATCATGACTTGCGCAATAAAGTAATTGTTTCCTCTGTATCATTGGCGGCAGATCGTCATATATAGTATGCGGATATAATCATGGGTATCGTCAATCATTTATGAAAAATGTCCCTGTCAAGGCCAGATAATCTCTCATTCACTTTAATATTCAGAAAATAGATTAGTCAAACGTTTGCTAATGAATTGCAAACACACTAGGTTCGATAACTGCTTTTTAAGCGAGAAATTGGTTTTTTGTTTTACAATACCCTCCTAAATTAATTTGTCCATATATTGAAAAAAGATTAAATGCTGGAATTTAGGGTGATTATTTCCAGCATTCCATCTTATAATTTTGACAGGCAAATTTATCGTTATCACTTAGGAGTCTGGAGTTGTCCATAACTCTGTAGCTTTACTCCGTAGACATTTAACACTAATGGTCAAATCTGGTCAAGAAAATCTATATATTTGCTTATTAAATATCCATTTGCAAAGACGAGAGAAGACTTTTTGAACATTTACAACAGGAATGACTGGCTCGGTTATCGAGCCAGTCATTCCAGTGGTAAATTTTCAAAAATTGTCTTCTGTTGTCCTACAAATGGGCATTCCATAAGAGCACTACAGAGGCTGGTTTTCGCCGGAATGACCACTAAAAGGTTAATGTTCAAGTCGGTCAAAGTTAGTCTGTATTGGTCTTGGGAAATGTCCAGTTTTTGAAAATTTACCATTAGAGTGACTGGCTCCATAATCAAGCCAGTCATTCTAGTGGTAAATTTTCAAAAATTGTTTTATCTTGGCCTGTGAGTGTACATTCACTAAGCAAATATTTCAATTTACGGTGTAAATCTTGACCATTAATGAGTTAGTACTATAATAGTCTAATGCTCGTCAGCTTGAATTTGTGCATTATTTTTATTTTTTCCTTATTTCTGATCTTGTGTTCTGGCTGAGAATTTTCGTAAAACAAGATTAAATGGATGAATCCAGTTTTAGCTATGCACCGCCCATCTCTAGCTCAGCTCCACCCACACACCGCTTGTGTTGGGATCAATCGATTCCGGCACACTCTAAATCTCAATTTCCAGAAAACTATGCAGGTAAGCTGTTGAATATGGCAGCAACAGCACCCAGTCAAATTAGTATCAAAATATTCAACAGCATATTTATTAAATAGTAAAACAAACAACGCTTCATCAATTAAGCATTCATGAAGAACTTAGCTACATCATTCAGGACGCAATTGATTATGACATCAGCCTACGCGTCACATAGTTGATTATGACGTAATGAGCTTGACTGAAATGCTGGATTCATGAATTACACATTTTCAAATTGTTAGGAAGGAAATGCTTGTAAAATGTATAATTTTTATCAAGAAATGAGAATGATGGTGATTTGGGCCCAAATTTTTCTCATCATCTTTCCATGTCTGATACTGTGGCATTATATAGGAATTATTAAATTTTTTAGTTGATATATCTATTTATAACCACTTGGAACTGACCCGCGATGAAGGAAAACTGACCACGTAAAGATACTTTTTAGGTTTTTTCATTTGCTCACAATTGTTTTATGTCTCAATGTTGGATGTCTTTGTGTGTTGATACATGTAGAGTGGATTGGTAGTCACGTGACTGAACAAGCATGGTAGTCACGTGACTGAACAAGCATGAAATTTCTGGATATTTAGAAATTCATGAATCCATTTCCCCAGTCAATCAAATGACGTCATAATCAACTAAGTGATGTGTAGGATGACATCAGAATCATTATGTAAGTCATGAATGACTTGATTTAATCTGTCTCATACATGAGAGTCTTCAGTGGATACACTGATTTCAGTGGGGTTTTTTTATTATAAAATTGGGATTTCAAAGGCTTCTTGTTTTGATTAAATACCTTTAAATCTAACCTTTTTCTAAGGGGTTACGTGTTTTTCAGTGTTTTTTCAAATGTTTTCAGTGTTTTTCTTCAGTTGCCACTCTCATCTCTGCAGTGAGTGTCTTAAACGCTTACAAGTCTGACACGTACGAATTGTATGGCTACTATTTAATAAACATTCTGTTGAATATTTTGAAACTAATTTGACTGGGCACTGTTGCTGCCAAAATATTCAACAGCTTACCTGTATGGTTTTCTGGAAATTGATCCCAACACGAATGATGTGTGGGTGGAGATCAGCTAGTGATGGGTGGGGCGTAGCTAAAACTGGAGCAGTCCATTCCATTGACTGCCTAAGGCAGCAGCTTCCAGTCAAAGGAGTTTCAAAATTTTCATAATTTTATGATTTTCACAGTTTGGAACTTAAATTGTTATATAACTAAATATCAATAAATCATGAACTTCATACAGCAGCGTGATTTTACACATGCACACCACACTACGCCACAGTCCCGTAAAGTTTCGTAAAATTATGAAAGTTGATTTACTATAGCGAACATCTCAATAGAAAAATCTCTGAGTATTGTAAGAATGGCACGGCTGACCGTTTTTGCCATTACATAATTGATACAACTCGACATTCAGTAATGCTGATTTGAAAATAAATAGTGTAATTTGATATAATATTGATAATTTATATACTCAGTGACTTGGCTTTGAAAGTGTTAATCGAGCACACTTCGGGTTCTTAAAGTTGATGGATATGTTTTCCGAGCTCATAAACAGTTGTAATATTTTAGTTATTTAATATCACATCCATTATTGACATATATCGTTATTATCTGACAGCACATGAATAACCATTACCATATTTTTGCCATATTTAGTACTGCATTGTTTTTGTTCGCATTTGTCATACTCAATATAGTCTCTATTTACTGTGAATACCATTTATGCGCATGTTTATTATTGTCATGCTAATACATGATGTGCGCATTCGCCGGCATGCGTGCATGGCTAACTAGAATGCCTACTCATGTTGTGTGCGTGCACGCGTACGTACGTACGTACGTATGCGCAGATTTCTGTGCAGAAACAGTGGCTTCCAAACAAATTAATTTCAATGTATTCAAGATAATATTAATTTGTGCATCGTTAATAATTTACTCTGGTCTGTTTTGTACAAAAGGCTTAAGATCTCCGAAACATTTGTAACACTTGAATGGTCAAGCTGGCCAAATCCGGCCTTTGTAGTGGACTTGAGAACTGTCCAGTTGCACATCAAGAGAAGACTATAATAGAAATTATAACTGCAATTCCACGAAAATACAAGTGGTACTTGGTTCCATATTCCATTCTCTTAACCCTGCATAACCCTTTAACAAACATGTCAGGCAAAAACGGCTTCTGCAGTGACCTTGAGAAATGTCCATTTGCAGACCAAGAGAAAGTATTTTTGGAAATTTACCACTGGAATGACTGGCTCGATAACCGAGCCAGTCATTCCATTGGTAAATTTTCAAAAATACTCTTCTCTTGGTCTGCAAATAGACATTTTTTATGAGAAAATTATAATTTTCTTGAATAAATTCAAGAGTTAAAGGGTTAACATTTAAACCAGCCAAAAATGGCTTCTGCAGTGCTCCTGAGAAATGTCCGTTTGCTCACCAACACAAAATGATTTTTGAAAATTTATCACTGCAATGACTGGCTCGATTACCAGTGATAATTTTTCAAAATTAATTAACCTGCAAGTGGACATTCACTAAGCAAAAAAAATTTACCTTAGCAAATCTTGATCATTAGCGAGTTAATCTGAATCATATTTAAAATTAGCCCTCTTGTTTTCAAAATGTCAGCTTGGAGTACAAATCATGATCCTTGACCATGCAAATTATGACTCTGATGTTCGGCTAGTGTAAGTCATCAATCATGTCAGACAGTCAGTCAGTATGTCAGTCAAGATTTTCCCAAAAATGTAGCCATTGCAGCTATATGGTGTATACTGGTTTGAATTTATAACATGTTAATGGTCAAGTCAGCCAAAACTGGACTCTGCAGTTGTCTTGCAAAAAGTCCATTTGAAGGCTATTTAACTCTTTTATGGTCAAATTTGTTCAAGAAAATTAAAATATTTGCTTACTGAATGTCCATCTGCAGGCCAAGAGAAGACCATTTGTGAAAATGTACCACTGGTATGACTGGTTCGGTTATCGATCCAGGCATTCCAGGGGTAAATTTTCAAAAAAGTCTTATCTTGGGCAGAAAATAGACATTCCACAGGGCCACTGCAGAGGCCAGTTTTGGCTGGCTTGCCCACTAAAGGGTTATGGTAAGATTTCTTATCACTGGACTAACTAACTCAATGACTATGCCAATCATTTCCAAGGGTAATTAACAAAAATAGCCTCTTGACCTGCAGATGACCATTACACTAAGCAAATATTTAGGTTTTCTAGACTGATACTACCCAAAGAATTTCTCACATCAACACGTGGTGTCTGGCATACAAGGCTTTGACATTATAAGACATTAATTCTCATATCAAGACCTAATTCAGTGAACATTGCGAGGTATTTTGTCTATAGGGCAGCTATTCCTAGGTCAAGCTAGTCCAGACAGCATCAGTGGAGGAATCCAGTTTTATCTATGCCCTGCTCATCTCTAGCTAACCTCCACCCATGCTTTGCCCGTATAGGGATCGATCGACGTTAGTGATAAACTTAGCTACATCATTCATGACGTAATTGATTATGATGTCATCCAACATGTGACATAGTTGATTATGATGTCATATGATTGACTGAGAAACTGGATTCATGGATTCTGAAACATGAATATTAGGCTTGATTAATAGAAATATTAATATTGTTAATATACTAGTAATGCAGAGGTGGGTAGGGGTGTCATGCATAACTTCCCTTTTCCCTCTGTATGGTCATAGAGACCAGACCAGATATCGCTATTCGCCTTGACACCTGTGAAAACATACATCCGTAATCTGAGTTTCTGACATCCGCTTGTGTATGTACAATTGGGGAAACAAGTGCGAGGCATCCAGCTGGCCCCTTTCAACTTCCACTCTGGTCATGCTGGACAAAGACAGCCCGTATACAGTCACATCTTGCGGAATGTCCACATGCAGCCCAAGAGAATACAATTTTTTGAAAGCCTAGCACTGGAGCGACTGGCTCAATGACTGAACCAGTCATTCCAGTGGTAAATTTTCAGAAATAGTCTTCTCTTGGTCGGCAAATGGACATTACCCTATAAGCAAGTCTTAATTTTCTTAATCAAATTTGACCAGTAAACAATTAACCAGCTTGCTATAAATTCATAGCCAGCAGTTGACACTTAACCTTGCCACGAAGTGTGTCTGTCTGTCTGTCTGTCTGTCTGTCTGTCTGTCTGTCTGTCTGTCTGTCTGTCTGTCTGTGTGTCTGTCCTGGTTTGGTCTGTCTGGCTGGCACAATGACTCAGGTTCTGGGGTGGGGGAGGGGGCTTGAACAAACTGCAAACTATGGTATCAGGTTGAGAAAGCAAGTGTCCAGTAGATGTGTCGAGTTTGTGATTTAAAGCTTAAAGTCTCAAACTTGTCAAGATCATCGAAGGTATAAAATGTCAGACGTCCGAACTCAAGTTCTCTTGAAGTGATCTTGGCCAACCTTGGGTGGATGGTTGCAGTTAGAATCCTGTGGGTATTGATTTTTCGGTCAAAAGATCAAGAATTAAAAGAGCAATTGGTGAGACTGAATTCTTCTGAATGTTTATTTTAAAAAGAAATTGGCTGATAGTTAGATGCAGAAATGACTTTTTGTTAAATTTTGTTAAAAATAATCAGGTGTCAGACTTCGCTTTTTCAAAAGTAGGGTATATACAATTCAGAGTTAAATGTAGTTTAGTATTCATAATTTCATACATAGGTATGATTACTGTATTCTGGAGCTGTAGGAGTAAAACCATCCTACAGCTGCAATTAGTCCTTCTTCGCTTTTGACAACTGTGCTTTTTCCTCGGTGAAAACCTTTAGCTTCCTCAGGTCCATTCTTGATCTGAGTGCACCTAAGTCCTGCTCTATTGAGGTCACCCTGCAGCATGTTTAACATATTTATGCAATGCCATCCTCCTGGCTTTATATCTACTGGGTCGCAGTAGGGCGAATTCGAAGGCTCTGTGCGGTAGTGTCTTATTGCATCCTTAGCTCGAGATATAATTTCGCAAACTTTTGACATAAATGAATGGGGTCAGCTAGGTCGGGTGAGTGAGTGCATATAGTATAATTATCTCGAGGAAGTCCTCCGAAAGAAACAAATACAGTTGATAATCGAGCTCGGCAATGAAACCCGTCTCACAGCGACCATAGAATTTCTTCATTAGAATACTGGTGTCTATGCATAATATTGCAGGGTGCTATAAGGAATGATTCACTATCACAGATAAATGATTCTGGAAATATTACTGTCTGTGGCTGGCACTATTTCCGTGGCGTTTATATCCCCTGGAGTCAATGTTGTCTGCGCCATTGTAGATATGGTCTGGCTTTTTAATAGACATTGGTATGACTGCGATGAAGAACATAAGAAAACACTTAGCGGAACCTGACATTGTCTTTGCTTTAGGATAGAACATTTCTATATTGCTTAAGGAGGAACTTGACAGTTGTTCTCATTGATGACATTATTAATGCATACGTACTGTTGCAGTTACAGATGTTACAGCTTGCCAATACACTATTTTAATAGTTTTGTGGTCAGGATTATTGTGCCATAAGTCTCTAGCTGTGTCCCCTGCATGTCCTTACAACACCAGATGTGTGAAATCAATGCAATGTTATGGCGAGTCCATACTTTATGTGGAGAATGGCTTCACTTAACTCTTACCGCTCTTACGTCAAAATTTTTAATTTTCACATTAAATTAAATTAAAAGATGAATTGGTGTTCATCACAATTGAATTGGAAGTCATTGCATCCTATTAAAGCAGCCTAATGCAGCAACATTTTCCAATTCAATTATGTTTAAAATATTCAAACGGAACATTTTTTCCATTGTGTTCAAAATTGTACTAACATGGTTTTATTTTGGAAACACATTAACTTATTTCTGAGATGTAATTGTGAGTCACAATGAAAAATATTCAACAGCTTCCCTGTATGGTTGAGTTTAACCCCTTTAACCCTCACAACCCTGGTGTCAAAATTTAAAATTTTCAAATTAAATTAAAAGATAAACTGGTATTAATTTTTTAAGAAATTTGATGGAAGATGTTGCTGTCATAGACAGTAACATCCTCCTCCAAAATTGTTGAAACATGTACATGAGTTTCTTCACTTTTGACACTGTAAAAGATAGAATATTGACAGCAGAGTGGCAGAGGTTAAGCCTTTAATAACTAAATTTTGTCAAGAAAATCAGAATGTTTCCTTATTGAATGTAGATTTGCAGGCCAGAGAAGACAATTAAAAAATATTTACTACTGAAATGGCTGGCTCGGTTTAATTGAACCAGTCATTTCAGCGGTAAATTATTACAAATAGTTTTCTCTTGTCCTGCAAATGGACATTCTTCAAGACTACTGCAGAGGCTGGTTTTGGCCAGCTTGACCATTAAACAGTTATATTGCTCAGAATGGCCTCCGGTGTGCTGGCGCCGGACATCTAAGAAGAATTAGAATGGTAAAGTTATTCAAAATGTCCAATGACTTGACATGCGCAGGCCCAAATAAAAACGATCCTATTTTATAATTTTCTCATACAGTGCAGTTGAGAAATAACTTAACATGTTTACAGGAGAAAATAAAAGTTAAATATTTTTAGCATAATGCACAGTTCCGCTGTATCAATCCGTCATATGACATCATAATCAATTACGTGATGTGTAGAATGACATCATAATGAATGACATCATTATGACATCATGAATGACGTAGATAAGTACGTCACGAACGCATATTTGATGATAGTTAGGGCATTCAGTGATCGATCGATCCCAACATGGCGAAGTGTGGGTGGAGCTTAGCTAGAGGTGGGTGGGGCATAGCTAAAATTGGAAATGTCCAATGGATTGGAAGACATTGCTGCCTTATGTGCAAACATTTCAACAGAGCATTTCTTACTAACTAATCATGATTTTTTATATTAACCTATATATGAACTGTACCGCTTAGTAAAAGGAAAGATGATAGGTCGATGAAGCAATCTGATGATTTGATTGGGTAATTGATTTTGTTGCACCAGAAGTCCACAATACTAGAAGTTGGCAATGTTTGATTATTTAATGTATACTATATCACGATGGTCTTTTATGACATATATGATAATTTACTGACTTTACACAAAAACAACTCATGAATCACGTGAGCATGTCAGCCATACGCTCAATAACTTAGAACCCTCTCAGCCTCACTAGATACAAGTTTTCTTTTAAATTTCAAAACAATAATGAAATATGTGGCCTGCAATTTTCATTGATTTCTGACTTTGAACATTATTAGCTCACCTGGCCTGAAAGGCCAAGTGAGATTATGCCATGGTGGCCATCCGGTGTCCATCCGTCATCCGTTATCCGTCGTCCGGCCGTCAAATCGCTTCTCCTTAATGGTTTGACCGATTTCAACCAAATTTGGCTGGAAGGATCCTATGCTGGTACCCTCCAGACTTTTTTTTCCAAATTTTGATTGGTCAATTTTTTTTGGATCAAAAACATTAGATTTTATGACAAATCTACCCTAAATGGTCAAAATGCTACTCCTCCTTAGCTGATTTACATATTTCAACCAAATTTGACTAGATGTATTCAATGGTGGTAGGCTCTAGAAGATCTATTCAGAATTTTGATTGATCAATTTTTTTCCCGTGAAAATCTTAGATTTTATGAAAACCTACCGGAAATGGTCAAAATGCTACTCGTCCATAGCCACTTGACATATTTCAACCAAATTTGACTAGATGGATTCTGCTGTGATAGATTCTAGAATTTCTATTCAGAATTTTGATTGATTCATTTTTTGCGTGAAAATCAGATTTTATGAAAAATCTACCGGAAGTGGTCAAAATGCTACTCCACCATAGCTGCTTGACATATGTCAACCAAATTTAACTAGATGGATTTCATGATGGTAGGCTCTAGACGATCTAGTCAGAATTTTGATTGATTAATTTTTGGGGAGAAAATCTTAGATTTTATGAAAAATCTACCAGAAATGGTCAAAATGCTACTCCTCCTTAGCTGCTTGACATATTTCAACCAAATTTAACTGGATGGATTCGATGGTGGTAAGCTCTAGAACATTTATTCAGAATTTTGATTGATTAATTTTTGTGGTGAAAATCTTAGATTTTGTTAAAAAAAAATTAAGGGAAATTTTCAAAGCGCTACTCCTCATTAACTGTTTGGTGGATTTCAACCTAGTTTGACTTGAAGGACCCTTAGAACGTGTACACAGAATTTTGATTAGTATATTTTTGTGTGAATTTTTTGAAAATTTAGCGGATATCGCTTAAAATGCTACTCCTCATTAACTGCTTGGCCGATTTCAACCAGACTTCAAATCTTCTATGCAGAATTTTAATTGCTCACTTTTTGGGTGGCCATCTTGGATTTTCCAAAAGTTTTGGTAAATCAGATAAAAGCCTACACCTCATTAACCACTTGGCAAATTTCAATCAATCTCAGCTGGAAGGACCCTAGGTGAGTAGGCTTCAGAACACACATATATATATATATATATATATATATATAATTTTGATTGCTCGATTCTTTTAGTAGCCATCTTGGATTTTCCAAAAAATATCCATTATGTCTTTAAATGCGAATGGTGCAAATGCTATTGGTCCAGGTGAGCATCACATTCCCTTGGGCCTCTTGTTTTCCATTTGAATAAAAATTCCAACATATTCTCTCTGATGCTGGTAGTGTAGCAGTGGAGGAGGTTATTGTGGCAGAGGATGGGCGGTGGTGGGGGTTTCAGCGGTGGTGGTGGTGGCAGTGGTGACAGAAACGTCTTCTGTGGTGGTCTTGAGAAATGTTCATAAATTGCAGACCAAGAGACGACTATTTTTTTAGGTTTACCCATGGAATGACTAAGTCGATAACCAGTCAATCCAGTGGTAAATTTAAAAAAATTGTCTTCTCTTGGTCTGCAAGTGGACATTTTCTATGAAAAATTGAAATTTTCTTGAACAAATTTGAGTGTTAAAGGGTTAAGACAAAAGTAAGGTGAACACATTGTCTTCTCAAAATATACCTGAATTCATTGTTAGCCAGAGTAATCCTGACCGACTAAGATTTAATTAAAATTTAAGAAATTAAGCTTTTTTTGTATTTTCCCCATCAGACAGGATTCAAACTGAAACGTTTTTGTTTGCAAGCAGAAGAGTAGACCACTGGACCACATTGACATATATTATTAATTTATGTGTTAATATAAATGTATAAAACAACTCGAAAACTGGTTATAATTTAGTGGATTAATATTTTTTGGTTTTGATAAATCAAACTTTTCAACTTATGTATTAAATTACCCAATCTATACATAAGATAATTTTGACGTACACTTCCCATCTGCTATCTAGTTATCAAGCTCTATACTTACCATGTAACTTAAAATGTCGTAAGCTTTGTGTCATTAGATGGGAAGAAAATCAAATCATTATAGCTGAGTTTGTCCATACTCCAAAGTTGTGTGTATAATAAATAGTTTATTCATTGATTACGTTATTTATGAACTGTGCGATATAGAATGCAATAAGCTTTAATGTAAAGTTGCTGCATGCCAGTGTTGGGTGTGGCTAGATTAGTTATTATCTTACAAGCTGCATCTCTATATGCTAAATCTAATGATGTGGATAATTTTATCATACACGCTTGGAAAATCAATGCCTGGATCTCAAACCTTTCTCAGGTAATTTAAGAGAAAAGGCTTCATCGCTACTTGCTGTAGTTTTTCCTTTCTTCTGTGACCTTTCTGAAATCAGTGTATGAGCAATTGTGAAACGTTCCTGTACAAGCTCTTTGTTGTTGCTTGATAATTGATATCGAAATAATATATATATATATGTATATATATATATATATATATATATATATCATTTCTCTAAAGTCTATAAGCGTAAATGCTTGCTCGTATCCACATATATCCTCTTCTCCTCAGCTGGCAATCCATGAAATGTATTTTGAGCCTGACATTTTCTGTTATCAAATCTGCACATCGAAATTATTCAAAATTCATATATACCAGTGGTTCCTATAAGCTGCATTAAAACTTCACTATCCAGTATCTGAGATATAAAGCCAGTATCCATTGTCAAGCTGCTCCAGGTACCAGCATCAGTATCCGATCGAGTACAGCTCTTATATTAGTTAACATGTTTCGTCACTATAAGTTTTAAAACATCGTTGGTCATCTTATACAGTTGCGTTCATCATGGATTGGACTGTTCAGGATGGCCTCCAAGCATGATTGAAAATTATGTTCTCATTGAAAGTGCCCATTTCCAGACCAAGAGAAGATTATTTTTGAAAATTTGTCATGAATCCTGTGATAAACTTTCAAAAATAGTCTTTTCTTGGTCTGCAAATGGATATTTCTCGGAACACTGTAGAAGGCATTTTTGGCATACTTGTTAAAAAGTATCTGTTGAATATTTTGAACATAATTGGATTAGAAGAGCTGCCTTAGGCTGCAATGACTTCCAATCCAATTATGATCACAATATTCATTAGTACGTTTTATCTTGTTTTCTAAACATGATAAGTTATTTGTGAGCTGTACTCTATCTTAATCTGTTGGTACCATCTCCCATTGTCTGAATCTGTCATTGCTGTCTCCCATTTTTTAAAACTGTCGGTGCTGTCTCCCATTGTCTGAATCTGTCTGTGCCATTTCCCATTTTCTGAATCTGTCTGCCATTTCCCGTTGTCTGAATCTGTCTGTGTCATCTCCCATTGTCTGAATCTGTCTGTGCCATTTCCCATTGTCTGAATCTGTCGTTGCTGTCTCCCATTTTTTTAAAACTGTCGGTGCTGTCTCTCATTGTCTGAATCTGTCGGTGCGATTTCCCATTTTCTGAATCTGTCGGTGACATCTCCCATTGTCTGAATCTGTCGGTGCTATCTCCCATTGTCTGAATCTGTTTGTGCCATCTCCCATTGTCTGAATCATTTGGTGCCCTCTTCCATTGTCTGAATCTGTCGGTGCCATCTCTCATTGTCTGAATCTGTTGGTACCATCTCCCATTGTCTGAATCTGTCGGTGCAATCTCCCATTGTCTGAATCTGTTTGTGCCATTTCCCATTTTCTGAATCTGTCGGTGCAATCTCCCATTGTCTGAATCTGTTTGTGCCATTTCCCATTTTCTGAATCTGTTGGTACCATCTCCCATTGTCTGAATCTGTCGGTGTCATCTCCCATTGGCTGAATCTGTCGGTGCCATCTCCCATTGTCTGAATCTGTTGGTGCCATCTCTCATTGTCTGAATCTGTTGGTGCCATCTGCCATTGTCTGAATCTCTTGGTGCCATCTCTCATTGTCTGAATCTGTTGGTGCCATCTCCCATTGTCTGAATCTGTCGATACCATCTCCCATTGTCTGAATCTGTCAGTGCCGTCTCCCATTGGCTGAATCTGTCGGTGCCGTCTCCCAATGTCTGAATCTGTCGGTGCCATCTCCCATTGTCTGAATCTGTCAGTGCGAATCTGTCGGTACCATCTCCCATTGTCTGAATCTGTCGGTGCTGTCTCCCATTGTCTGAATCTGTCGGTGCCATCTCCCATTGTCTGAATCTGTCGGTGCCGTCTCCCATTGTCTGAATCTGTCGGTGCCGTCTCCCATTGTCTGAATCTGTCGGTACCATCTCCCATTGTCTGAATCTGTCGGTACCATCTCCCATTGTCTGAATCTGTCGGTGCAAATCTGTCGGTGCCGTCTCCCATTGTCTGAATCTGTCGGTGCCGTCTCCCATTGTCTAAATCTGTCGGTACCATCTCCCATTGTCTGAATCTGTCGGTGCGAATCTGTCGGTACCATCTCCCATTGTCTGAATCTGTCGGTGCCGTCTCCCATTGTCTGAATCGTTTGGTGCCCTCTACCATTGTCTGAATCTGTTGGTACCGCCTCTGATTGTTTGAAACTTTTGGTGCCGTCTCCCATTGTCTGAATCGTTTGTGCCATCTCCCATTGTCTGAATCGTTTGTGCCCTCTCCCATTGTCTGAATTTGTTGGTGCCGTCTCCCATTGTCTGCATCTGTTGGTGCTGTCTCCCATTGTTTGAAACTGTTGATGACAATACATGGACTGTTCCAGTTTATTCATCAATCATACTACATCATAATCATCTATGTATCAACTATGTGATGTGTGGGATGATGTCAGGATCAATGACATCTTGAATGACATAGCTAGGTTCATCACAAACACTTAATTGATGACGGAGTAAGGGTTGTTGTAAGAATTGTATGCCTTTCCTATTTAATAAACATGCTGTTGAATAGGCAACACAAGCACCTAGTCAAATTAGCTTCAAGATTTTCAACAGCTTACATGCATAGTTTTCTGAAAATTGAGATTCAGAGAGTGAAAGGATCGATTGATCCCAATATGGCCAAAGCGTGGGTCGAGCTTCGCAGAGCATAGCTAAAACTGGGTTCCTCCATTGTTTGAAACCATTGGTGCAAGTCCATTGTCTCATGCCGCATGTGCCGATATATCCATTATCTAAAGTCATACTGGAGGGATCTTCATCATTCTTGAGAAAGGGGTTGCCATTGGGGTCATGTTGAAGCTTCTTGATTTTTGAAGGCAAAAGGTCAGAGATCAAGATCATCGAAAGGATGTAGCAAAATAACTGAAATTCTACTGGAAGAGTTTTTGCCACACTCTTGTGGGAGATTGGGGTTCTGAAGAAGTCTCTTTATTTGCGGGTTGTACAGAGCTGGCTGAGAGAGATGGGAATAAGATCGTCGAAATGGATATGGCATGATAGCTGAGGTTCTACTGGTGTGATATTCACCAAACTAAGGTGGGAGGTGGCACTTGGGGTCCTGATGAAATGTCTTGATTCTGTTGACAAAATATTATTAGTCATTAGGTCAAGACCATTGGAAGGGTGTGGCATCATACCGGTAACTGAAGGTCTGCTGAAACAATCTTCACCAAACTTATTGAACATTTTCTCAAGAGGGATCCTGAAGAATTTTCGGATGTCAGATTAATGGTTAAGTTGTCCGATGGTAAGCTCATTGAAAAGGGTCTGGATGAGATTCAGAAATCACCAGAATTCTTGATGGAAAATTACCTTCAATGTGAGGCACATGGGATGGTATGACGCATATCTTGTTCTTTATCACAAACCTGTGTATACAGTACAGCTAAGATATTAACTGAAACAGAAAGAAATGAAGCAAAGATGAAGCAAGACAAAAACAGTGGAACAATCTGGTTATCGCACCAGTCATTCCAGTGGTAAAATTTATCACAGATACAACTGTATGGGTTAATTCTTGTGAGCTATACAGCCTGTTGAATTTTAAATAATTGTGCGCTATTTTTAATTTGGATTACTAACATCATGTCAGGAACCCACATATGAATAAATAAGAAAATTTTAAATACAATTTTTTCAAAATATTTTCAAAGAAAGTCATTAATGCTTTATCCAGTAAATGTCTCATTCAAATTTTTTCGTAATGTTCCACAGGAGTTTAACTAAACCTTTGTGACATATAGTGTGAAATGGATTAATTTAAATTTAATCAATGCCTAAGAATCTCAAATTTCAAACTAGAACTCCCTGACAATCAATTTCCAGAAAACTATACAGGTAAGCTGTTGAATACTTTGAAACCAATTTAACTGGGCTATTAAGTGTCTAAGACTGACTAAATTGAGTCATGTATGCTGTAATTGATTATGACATCATCCTATGTGTCACGTAGTTTATGACATCATATGATGGATGGAAAAACTGAAAAGGTCCATTCTTTAATTAGCTGCCAGTACAGCTGTAAAGGCTTAGCATTTCAGTATTTCCCCATTGGCTATTACAATGACAATCATGTTCTGACTAGTAGTCCGTCTTTTTGCGATCAGATTGGACCTGATAATCAATTGCAATCAATTTCGCTTTGCCATTTTGTCTTTATAATAACCATTATTAATAGCTATAGATAGGTCAAACTGAGCTGGCTTGTAAGTTGTCTGATCTATTGTTGAAACATTTTTGTTATCAACTATTGTAAGCATTGTGAAAATGCAGTTTATGTGATTTCAAATATGCCATGATCATATATCCTGGGAATTTAGCCATAGAGCCATATAGGGGTTAACCCTTGCCACTTTGATGTCAAAATTATAAGTTTTCAAATTAATTAAAAAGATGATCTGGTGTTAATTTTTTCGCAAATTTGTTGAAAGATATACACAGCAACATCATCCACCAAAATTATTGAAAAATGTACACCAGTTTCATTGTTTTGTAAAGGCACAACGAGACTAGATGCGGTGCGGGTAGCGTGTACCTTAAAACGTTGTCTAGGCCTACACTTTTATAGTGACTAAATCCTTTGATGGGGATACACCTTAGATCTGATTGGTTTCAAAAATGTAGAATCAAGAGATACGTTTCTTGACCATGACAAGAATGATATATGTGGCCGCTAATCATACAGCATGGACCCGACTCAGGATACAAGGAAGAAAATCTGGTTTAATTACGCAATTGAGCTGACAGTGATAATGAAACGGGGACACGGAACATCCGTCTTGGAAGATATTATAATTCTCATCAGGATAATATTATCACGCAATGTCTGTGAACCCGACTTTTATGTGTGCCTTTTATAATTGCCTGGCAGGATTTATTTCACTGGTACGCAGAAAGGAAATTAAGCTTCTCAAAGAAAGATGCTAACATCAAAGACAAGCAGAAAAATCACCTTGAGGGATCAAAGAAAATTATTTAACACTTACAGCTCCAAAGCACCAGTATCTCAATTCAAAATGAACCTTACCATATGCAAGTAAATTGGCAAAACTAATTTGACTGGATGCTGTTGATATCTTTGGTATGCAGCAACAGTTTCCAGCCGATTTATTTCAAAATGTTCAACCAGATATTTTTGCATCACAGCGAAGTTGTTGTATTCAATTTGTAGAGTTCAAATAATAAATCATACTGGGTATATAGAAATACGCATCATGAATCTACCGC
The DNA here is from genome assembly GCA_034401795.1 of Chaetoderma sp. LZ-2023a. Lineage (NCBI taxonomy): Eukaryota > Metazoa > Mollusca > Caudofoveata > Chaetodermatida > Chaetodermatidae > Chaetoderma > Chaetoderma sp. LZ-2023a. The sequence continues at coordinate 104,805,503 of CM067366.1, forward strand.
ATTAAGGTGTACCTAAATGTAGCTTCTAAACTTGGTCGATCTTTTTTACTTAGTCAGTGACATCATACAAAATGGCCTTCAGATAGAGAATGACTTTTCTAATGTGCTTCTTTGGTAACATGCGTGAGGGGTGATAAAGCTTGGTCACACGAAATTACCTTTTACAGACAGTGTAAAATATGGGTCCTTAATGGTTATGGAAATACGGGAAAGGGACGGAATTGAAAATATAATCTTGAGGGCCATGAAAGTCATGGGAGAGTGCGAGGTTTGCTCCAAGGTCATTGACAGTCATGGAAGTTAACCGTATGTAGCTGTCTTCAACCAAATAGACTTCATACTATGCAAGACAGAAGCAAAACCATTACTCCGGAATGCTCGTTCGTATGAAGGCACAGACCTCAATCCTGACCATAAGCTGGCGGTTTTGGAAAAAACTTTGTTTTGGCAGCTCAGGTTTTTTAATGGTTGAGTTTGTTTTTGGTGATGAATGTCTTAAGGGTCTCTGTCGGTCAAGTTCGTGAGTCTCTTTACTCCTTTAGTGGAGAGAATTCTTTGGGGTGTTTTGTGGGTAATGATCATGTGTAGTCATCACTGTTTTTGATTCAGACTTTATGGCGTTTCATTCCTTGAGCGGAACTCATCAGAGGCGAAGTTTTGTCAACTGGGAGTGGGCATTTTTGTGCTCCACTTTTTTCTGATATAGCATCTGTTTTATGGGCGTTTGATATCTTAAAATAGAAGTAATGTTGGTTGTCCTCTATTGGTCTTGGGAGTATTGGGAAATCCAAGGATAAGTGTCAAGTTTTTACAAGATCGGTATAGATATGTATTATTATGTATAAAGTATTTTTTCAATAATGTATGAAAACTTGTAAATAAAATGAATGAAAAAATAAAGAGGATGACTTGGGGCCTGGTGAGTATCTGTCTTTGTTGTTATTTCATAAAAATTGAAGGAGACAGAGCATTTGCGCTTGTATCCATATTGGGATGCCGTAATATTGAAGGCATCTTTAAAAGATGCTGAAGTGATGACGATGGATATGACATCATGGGGTTTGTTGTCAGCGGCGAAAGTGGTGACGTTGCTATAAAGTGTGTGGTTTACCGTTTCTGATTTAAAAGATGAGCTGTGGGAGCACCTATTTTAAAAAGTGTAATAACAACGTACTGGGCATATCCGCCTATAGTAGTCGTGTTGGTCCAGGTAAAGGGTGTTTCCTAACCTTTTGGCCATAGGTAACTGCCAAACTAGAAATATCGTCTATCTCCTAACTTGTAGCAAATGCAACAAACAATACGTGGGAGAATCCCTGCGCACCTTTAAGATCCGAATTCAGGAACACCTGAGATCTATATCAAACCTCCACAAAGGTGAGAGATACGACACCCCAGTCGCCAGGCATTTCAACAAACCTGGACACTCAGGAACAGACATGCAGTTCAGAATCGTACAGGTTCTCTCATCAGACCCCGATGATGAAAACTCCACACCATGGAGGAGACAAAAAGAATGCCATTGGATACACCAGCTCCACACGATGGAACCTATAGGCATCAATCTAGCAGGTTAGGGAACACCCTTTACCTGGACCAACACGCCTACTATAGGCGGACATGCCCAGTACGTTGTTATTACACAACTATTCAAATATGCAAGTGACATTATTTCAAAGCCGATCACGCACCTAATCAATTCAGCTTTTATGCACTACCTTCCCATCGACGCTGTAGGCCAAGACACGCTTATCGCGCTACCCAAGCCCAAGAAGCCACCTGGGCCCGCAGCCAATCTGCGGTCTATTGTTCTCAACAGCATATGGAAAATCGTATCCAATGTTACTCTATGCCTCATCCGAGACAAGATTGATTATTTCACCGGATCATGTCAAAGTGGCTTCAAACGTGGACGCAGCTGCGCAGACATTGTATGGGCTCAATGCATGTTTGTGTCAGTAGTCATGTCCAAACACTGGGACTTCCACAAAATGGGCATTGACACCAGCCTTCGACACAATTAAATGCTCAAAGATCCTAGATGTACTGCGCCAGGCCAGTTGCAATGAAGATGAGCTACGACTAGTGAGACTACTGCTTGCAGACACCAAGCTGAGCATGCGAGTCAAGTCAGTGAATTCTGTAGAGTTTGAGACATCAATCGGCTCCCCACAGGAAGATGGTCTGTCTCCAGTGCTTTTCACCTGCTACCTTGCTGCTGCATTGAAATCTGTACGGGAAAGTTCCACAAGACCAAACCCCCCCCCAGTGTCAATACTGGGCATGTCGCTAGAGATGAAATATGCCGACAATGTGGACTTCATAGACGAGGAAAAGAAACCCCTTGACGAACTTCTCCCAATAACTGCAAACAAACTAAAAATTGAGAATCTCTTTATGAATGAATCCAAAACAGAGTTCACCCACATATACCTATCGACAAAGCATGATACTATAGAAAATGACGACCCACTTTGTGGTGGCGAACCATGGAGGAAAAGAAAAATCCTGGGCTCACTGCTTTGCAGTACTGCTGACATTTCTGCATGCTGCGTCATGGGGAACATAGCTTTCCAGTCCTTCTGGAAGCTATGGATTCGTAGATCAAAGATGCCCTTGATAAAGAGGCTACGTTTATACAATGTAACCTGCGTATCCTTGATGCTGTATAACTGTAACAGCTGGACAGCTCCAAAGGCAGTGCTAGACAAACTCGATGCCTGCCACCGCAAACACCTATGCACCATCACTGGACATTGATGGTCAGACAGCATAATTTCCAACGATGCACTATACAAGATGTGTAATACCTCGCCGCTGTCTGTAAAAGTCGCCCAGAAAAGATTGTTCATGTTTGGCCATGTGCTAAGGATGCCAGAAGAGACACTAGTACAGAGAGCCTTGGAATTCGGCCTACTCGGAGCCAGCAAATACAAAGCCAGGGGAGGATGTCATTGCATAAATCTACTAAGCATGCTACGAGGTGACCTCAAGAAAGCAGAATGGACCTGAGGAAGCTAAGGATTTCGGCTGAGGACAGGACACAGCAGGCAAAAGCAAAGAAAGACTGATTGCAGCTGTAGGATGTTTCTACTACTACAGCCACAGAATACAGTAATCATACATAAGATAGTTGACAGTCATGGAAGTTAGCCGTATATAAGCATATGTTAAGATCATTAACAATCATGGAAGTTAACCATATGTAACCACATATTACTATGTTCGTAATTAATATTTCCTCCGGCGAGATATTGCATGCTTTAGCATTCACGCTTTTAATTCTGATCACGGCTGATGTTTGGAAATCGTCTTTGACGGGAACAAACTTTCTTGTGTTAAAAGTTGAGTAAAGTCAGATCAGTCAGATCAGTTAAATTTCTGTGATACGTTGAGCTCTAAACAGACCGACCAACAGACATACACACCCACAGGCAGACAGACAGACAGACAGACACGAATGCAATACCCTCTTCTTTGAGTGCTAGAGTAATCGAGTAATCCGCTTTGACCTATATCCTTGCATTAGATAGTTAATTATACAGGTGGTCAACTTACCACCTCATGTTCTATCTTATAGAAGCAGTCAGCTTAACTTTGAAAACTTTGAGTGATCCATTTCTTGCTTTGCCCCGCCCATTTCCAGCTGAGCGCCACCCGCTTTGGACGCATGTTTGAATCAATTTAGAACTTGAATTTCCAGAATCTAAGTATCAATGTGACATTACAGGTAATTAATTAATTTAGAAACTAATTTGATTGGGGCTGAGACTTTTGTTGCTTGTTTCAAAATATTTACCAGAATGTTTATTAAATTGTAAATTCATAAAAAAAAACCTGACAGAGCTACATATTTTTGATTGTGACATTCGTCTAACATGTGATGTATTTGATTATGACATCAGATACTTGATTGACGCATCAGATTGGATGAGATGATCTTCTTTTTTGGATCTACTATGAAATGATTAACTCTTTCATCCCATCAATTCTACTATTGTTACTTCAATCGTCCAATACTCTAATTACTATCAATACAGTTAGGCTGAATATTTTGTTGCTTAATTGACCTTTCATTGAAGTTATTGTCTGATGGCATGGAGCAATGAAACGGTCAATGATGAGAATAACTACTAACAAGACCACTGCTATGGGCTCAGCTTGACCATTAATGATGAGAATTGCAACTAAAACAACCTTTCCTCAGCTCTGTAGTTTATAGAACGTAAATATATTATCATGGCAAATAATTTACATTTATTATTATGATTAAAGAGCCCACACCGGTACTCATCCCACGCCCATGTTTGGCGGTATTTGACAAGACGCCGTCTGCGGGAGTTATAAATCCGTTTTCATAATCTAGTTCCTGACACCATATATTTATCATTCAAAGATGATTTCTCTAGAGAAATATTTCAGAGTTAACCTAGCGGCACTCAGCTCTGAAATCATAGTATATCAATACGGGAATATATCTCTAGCTAATACCCCGTCTATTTATAGCTAAGCTCCACCCTCTTTTAGCTAAGCTCCTCCCACGCTTTGTGCATGTTGGGATTGATTTATATATTTCAAACCCTGAATTCCCAGAATCCCAATTTCACATCAAGAGTATACTTACCAGCCTGATACTCTGTCATATTTCCCAAACATCGCCCTAGCTTCAATAAGACTCAGAATTAAAAAGAACCCCCCCCCCCCCACTGGGCAGCTTACTCAACTGACAGTCCAGCGGATCTGCGGCCCAAACTCGTGCATACGCGGGACTGTCTCATTCTCTTCTCAAATTATTGACCTGCCATTGCAACACGCTTTCTAGTTTTGCTTTTGTTTTTGAATCTTTAATTTTTTATTGAACTTGATTTTGATTTGCTATATTATGTCTGACGCTGCCAAGTCGTCGGAGGATGCGCCCGGTCCTAGCCATCGGGTGTACTTTAGTAAACTTATTGATAAAAAATTTGTGTGTTAACATTTATGGTATATCCGTGAGTCGCGCTAACTGGTGGATACATCTATATTAGGCTAGCTGTTTTTTGGGGAGGCCTATATATTAGCTAACGCGTGTTGTGCTTTGTATTTTCAGACACATTTAGCTGATTTCGGACAGTATCCTTTATTTGAACAATAATTTATACTTGGTTTTCTGGGGTACATATAATTTATTATAGAGTTTGCTGAGGGAATTATTACCATAAGAAGTAATTTTTCCACATTCTCCCCCCACCACAGGGTTTTGGTTCAGGATCAGGTATTCCTGTTGTTGTTCATCAGACTTCACTCATTCTTCAGGAGTTATCTTCTGAGGTTTAGTTCAAATTCTAATTGTTCCTATGTGATTCATGTAGGAGAATAAGAAGCTTTTAGGATTTGTTTACTTTTAGTCAGGCCCATAGTATTATTCTATGGTCCTGACTTATAGTTTCATCTAGTGGTCTAAATTTTCCTTAAGGAATTTATTAGCCTTCTGCAATTGGTTTTTTGGTACGTCATAACTAAAAACTAATTGTTTCCGTTTGTGTTGTTTCAGAGAGTTATTGAAAATAAATTCCCTTCCTGCCACCATTTCGTGAAGGCCTGTTACTTCCCTCATGACTGCATTAGATGCAGTACGTGCGGGCCCTTTAAATTGCCATGTTTGTGAGTCATGACCAGTGGATGTTTTCACTGATTTTATAAATCAGCATGTAAAGGACAAGGCGATAGATGAAAAAGGCGACTTGACAAAGAGTCTTTTGGTAAGAAGAGGAAGGCAGACATGGAGGTCTTCCGTGTTGAGATGATGGGAGAAATGAAGAAGACAATCACGGATCTTGTCCCGGAGTTGCTTCGCAGCTTGCTTCCCGGTTCAAGTTCGTCATTGTCTTCCTCATTTTCTCGAGGACAGAGTGTTCCTGCCTCTGGGTCTGGTTCTCTTAGGAAGCCGGTTTTCGTTATAGACCCAGAGACGGCTCCTGTTGGTCCGGCACTGAGTCTTGCCTTTCCAATGGACCTGGGAGCGAAAGCCATGGCCTCGGGCGTTCGCTTATCAAATGTTCTAGAGCAGCCTAAGGCTAAGGGTGTCAGCACCTCACGCAATGCCCCTCCTGCCCAGGCCGAGTTTGATCCCTTTTCAAGCTTGGCGTCTAATCTTTCTGGGCAGGAAGAAGAGGACACTCTGTTATGGCCTACCAATGAGCCGATGGCCACGAAAATGGAAATCCGTATGACAAGATCCGTAACCAGGAGTTTACGGGCGAGGCGCACATTTGCCCTTGACAATTTGTGCTCCTTGCAGGACCTGTACACTCAGCTTCTTCGGACGCCAATGGCAGGTCCAGGGTTGTTTGGAGGTGAAGGATGCCTGCACCTCAAACAGAACGTAAACCTGGTGAATAACCAGAGGGCGCTACAAGAGGAGTTTGAAGTGCTCCGCAGGGAGCGCGTTCGAGCAGCGCCCCCTGCCTTCCACACTCAGCAGGCTAGAGGTGGTGGTGGCCCTGTCAGAGGCCAACCTATGCAGCGTTGGCCACGGCCACACCAGCGTAAGCCAGCTAGGGGGAGCGCAGGCTCCTCCAGCGCATCCCGCCAAGCAGCCCGCGTACCGAGGTGCACGTGGCGCTGGCAGAAGAGCGCGGGGTTCTGGTCATGGGAATTGAGCCTGATGGGCCGGCACCCACAAGGGTCACACCAGTGCTGCTAGGACAGCTACCAGAGACAGGGCAATTCTTGCACTATTCGGGTCCACCTCAATCCTTAGGTGCACCCGTGGGAGGCCGTCTGGCCTGCCACATACAAGAGTGGGGGTGGATTACTCAGGACCGCTCAGTCGTGCGATGGCTTTCAGTTGGTTACCATCCCGACTGGATATCAAGTGAGCCATCGCGCCTGTCTTTGGTTCCGATCTGGACTCAAAATCTACGAGATCCAGATCAGCGGTTGTGTATAGAGGAAGAAATTCAATCTCTCATACAAAAACATGCAATTCAACCCACACAGAAATGTCCTGGTTATTATTCAACCGTGTTCCTAGTGACAAAAAGCACTGGAGGGTGGAGACCAATTCTCAACCTCAAACCTCTCAACAGGTTTATCCTCACACCAAGTTTCAAAAAGGAAACTGTAAGAATGGTGTGAGCAGGATTGAGGAAGGGAATGTGGACGGCATCAATAAATCTAAAAGATGCTTATTTTCACATTCCCATTGCAAGGAGCTTTCGTCGTTCCTGAGATTTGCATTTCAGGGCCGCTAATGGGAATTCAGTGTTCTCCCATTTGGTATATCAATGGCTCCTTTGGTCTTCACTCGACTCGAGTGCTCCAAACTATGACGTCATACCTCCGCAGGAGACACATAGTAGTCTACACATACGTAGACGACTGGCTGTTAAAAACACACAATCATGACACAGTGGACCCAGAGTACGGGATTCCTATACTCAAAGGTGTCAGTGTTGGAACCGCTTATTCACCACCTTTAATGGTGGATGAAAAGAGAGAATCTCCTGGCGGGTGTGACGTTGTCACCTCCCCACCCTCAGTTAACGATGTACACAGACGCATCAATGGAGGGATGGGGAGCTTGCCTGGAAGAAGACAAGGTATCAGGGCTTTGGAATCTGGATCAGTCAAAAGAACATATCAATCTGCTAGAAATGCGAGCAGTAGTCTTAGCCATGGAACACTTCCTAGAAAAGGTCAATGGCAAGATTGTTCTGGTTCGATCAGACAATACAACAGTAGTGACTTACATAAACCGCCAGTGCGGAACGAAGTCGCGCAGTCTCTGTATGATGACATGGAAACTGGTTTGCTGGTGCCTAGATCATGGGATTTCCCTGAGAGCAGTTCATATTCCGGGAAGGCTAAATCTATTAGCAGACTCATTGAGCCGAAGAATGAGCATTCTTCCCACGGAATGGGAACTAAATCAATGTGTGGCGGACCATCTGTTCAACCACTGGGGCAAGCCCAACATAGAGTTATTCGCAACGAACAAGAATGCGAAGATGATGACGTACGTCTCTCTGATTCCAGATCCGAGCGCTATTGCAATAGATGCATTAGCTATCAGCTGGGAGGGAATGTATGCATACGCATTCCCGTCAGCAATCCTGATTCCAAAAGTTCTCCAGAAAATCAAGCAGCAGGAATGCCAAGTGCTTCTGATCGCCCCAAATTGGCCATGCCGATCATGGTATACGGATCTGCTGGACCTTCTGGTCTGCAATCCTGTTCCTCTGCCTCTGATGGACAACATAATCTTCCAGGGCAAGGCCTTGCACAACAACCCATCAATGTTCCAATTAACTGCGTGGATGTTGTCAAGGAATCGGCAGTTAAGGAGGGCTTTTCTGAACAAGCAGCCATGTTCATGGCAAAAGCCAGAAGAGGGTCAACCTCCAGAGCATATAATTATAAAATCAACAGATTTGCTGAATGGTGCTCAAAAAGATGTATTAATCCAATGGATGCATCTATTCAGGTAGTAGCCGATTTCCTCTGTCACCTTTTTGATGCCTATAGCCTCAAACCTAACTCTATTACTGGCTACAAGTCAACTTTAATGTCAGTTATCCGTTGCTTGGCTAATAGGGGAAGTGATGAAGTATGTAATCTAAATACTTTAATCAACAGCATGGGCAATATAAGACCAAGGAATCCGCCAGTGATTCCATCTTGGAGTTTATCGTTAGTACTTCAAGTATTAGCGGATAAACCCTTTGAACCACTAAGCTCCATTTCCATGAAAATGTTGACGCTTAAAACAGTTTTTCTGATTGCTGCAGCTTCAGCCAGAAGAAGAAGTGAAATACATGCTTTGTCAGCAGAGCCAGACTGTTTTGTGGTTACAGGGGAAGGCCTTAGGCTTCTACCTAGAGTTAACTTTATGGCGAAAAACCAGTCTTTAAAATATCCTTGTCAGCCTATAGTTTTACCCGCTTTGACCAGGTTTGATCCTAATTCAAAGGCTTGGTGTCCGGTCCATGCATTAACACGTTATAAAGAACGTACACAAGAATGGCGGATGTACCCTAGTGCTTTATGGCTATCTTACATTGAACACCATGGGAGAGCTTCTAAAGATACCATTTCTAGGTGAATTATGGAATGCATCCAGCATTGCCACAAAGCCACCATGGGAAAACAAGTTGACATGGGCAAGGCTCACAGTGTCCGTGGCGTAGTGACATCCATGGTTCTGTTTAACGGAGTGCTGGTAGATGACATTATGTCGGTAACACAATGGCACTGTGAGTCTAGTTTTATAGATCATTACCTCTGTGACACGTCACATCCTCTTGCCTTATCGATATTACATAAACATTAAATCTGTATATATTTGTAAATATTGTATACAAGGCCGTTGACTCACACACAGTGCAATTTAGTGGGGGAATCCCCACTTTTCCGTATTGTTCCTATCATCGCCAGCGGTGATTAAAGGGAATCTCGTCAAAATAGGTTAATCCTATATTTGGTGATGATTATTTTTTGTCACAGTTTTTATTACTTTAGCATGAGTACATAGAGAGCGTATAGGACATTGAGGTCCTCGCTCCCTCTTTGAAAGTGGAGGGTGTGTGTGTGTGTGTGAGTGAATATTAAACGGTCTTTACTCTCAACATCGGTCATGTTATCCGAAGTCCAAGTCATTTCCTGATTGTGTTTACATACACAATTTCAGATGTTTTTTGTTCTCCAGAAGCAAAAGAGGTTGCTCTTCCAGGGATGAGCCAGTCTTCTGACCTTCGCCTCCCTCCCGCCGAATTCTCTTACAAATTCTGGCTCTACCATAGAGTGGTAAGTATACTCTTGATGTGAAACAAACGAAGTCACGGATATCTTTTTTCACGAGAGAGTTGATATTTACCACCCTGATGCGATCCTGGCCTGCCCGCCCCACAGAGTCTCGGTCTATCGAGTTTTCTGTTGCAATTATGTCAGCCAATAATTTGGAACAGATTGAGACAGCCCCATACATGCGCGAGTTTGGGCCGCACATGCTCTGGACTGTCAGTGGAGTAACCTGCCCAGTAGGGGCGGTTTCTTTTTAATTCTGAGTCTTATTGAAGCTAGGTCGATATTTGGGAAATATCATAGAGTATCAGAGTGGTAAGTATCAACTCACTTGTGAAAAAAAGTAATCCGTGATTTTGTTTATTTGTAACTATACAGGTAAGGTATTGAATACTTTGAATCTAATTTGACTGGGTGCTGTTGCTGCCTGTGGCAGTAACAACGTCCAGTCAAATTAGTTTCAAACTATTCCCCAGAATGTTTATTAAATGGTAAATCCATTAAAGACATACAATTCCAGCTTCATGACGGAGTATTATTCTCTGTCAATTATGATTGTGACATCAGCTTACATGTGAGGTAATTGAACCGTCTTTCCTCCTTTTCTCACTCAGATTATTTATTTATGGTGCCATTTAATTGTCAACAACACTTCATAATTAAATATCTTTATTAGTGTTGCTTACTGGTGTACAGATATTCCACTCAGAGTTAACTCCATGACAGCTTGTATTCAAGTATTCAAGTTATCAAGTGCAGACTTTGGGTGATCAGCCTTGACCAGTAATTAATGTCCTTTATCAAATTATCCGAGAAATATATTCATCTTATTTAGCACATTCAGCGCAGTGATTATTGTTGTTACCAGTTATCTTCAGAAAGCCAGAAATTGCTATTTACTACTTATAAATTGGTCACTTTCTTAACCGTTAGCACTCTGATGTCAAAATTATAAATTTCCAAATTAAATTTAAAGATGAAATGATGTTCATTGTTAAACAAATTTAGTGCAAAATGTTGCTCTCGTAGACCACCAAAATTGTTGAAAAATATAGCCCGATTTCTTTGCTGTTTGCTATTATTACACAGTAAAAGATAAAATATTGACAGCAGAGTGGTAAGGGTTAATAATAATCTTACTGAAGATCTTTTCGACTTTAACACTAGAAAACGACAAATTCTATACAATATATTTATAAATATTCTGTCAAATATTTTGAAGCTAATTTGACTGAGAGCTGTTGCTGCCACAGGCAGCAACAGGTTCCAGTCAAATTAGTTTCAAAATATTCAACAGTTTTCGTGTATAGTTGTCTTACTCTTCAGACACTGCGTGTTGTATTATAATCTATTGGCATTTTTTCCTACATTTGGAATGGAAAGCAATGTTGCAAAAAGTTGACCTGAAGAATGTAATTATTTGAAAAGCCTTCTAACGGCTCTCATCTATTTTGCCATTTTCTGATATTATTAAATTAATATGTGACAATGTGTAGCGATGTAGACCGGGCCATGTACGGTAGGTAGGTTTCTGCTTTGTCTACGTGAAGCGATCCATACCGGATGTCTGAGTTAAAGATAGAATACGTCAAATGAAGCTCTAGCTTGTGGTATAATTAGATTCTGCTCACATTTGTTCTTATAGATTTCATGTGACATCTGATTTGTTTTCGGTTTTGTATTCGTTTTTACGGTTCGCTGAACTGTTCGTCGAATATTTATACCCGCTTCATGCAAGCACAATGCAGGGTCTAATCAGATGATATTTATACCAAGAGGTTTTACGCAGGTTTTGGCCGTTTGTATTCAGAAATTATCATAGATTTTTGTCATTGGAATACAGTATTACTAAACATAAAATATGTTAAAAACAAATTGTCTAAACGTCTGAACTCACAGCCAAGTTGATTTCAAAATTATCAGCGGTATTTAACCATAGCATATGAATTAATTATTGAATGTACACATGTAATATGTTTGATGATGATGGATTCATAGTGTAGTCGTATTACTTAGGGGTCTGTACTGGCCTGCGAGGGATGATCACCCTAGCTGGCCAGTAGGGAGCATGTATGATGACGTCAGTTAAGCAGCTGCCACCGCCACACATGCACACTGGGCCCAAATCAGTGCATTCCGTTTCTCAAACTTAATCAAGGAAAGGTGAGAGTAGAAACGAGTTAACTAACACTGTGCGCATGGCGCACACCGGTATCGCGATATAGTTTAGGCCTGTAAAATTCTCTGAGATGACCTGTCAGAGATTTCGCTGTCACCTGCTTATTTCATAACTGATACAGTTATTGGACCTGTCTCTTCGTCAGGATTGTGAAACGTTTTTCAGATTTTTACTAGGGTATAATATTGTGGAGCTATCCCAAAATCAAGGATTCTTCCTCTTCAGCTCTCAATGCTTTAAGCGCTGACCAGTGAGTCAGAAGCTGGCACACCCAAATATGGCGTTATCAGCCAGTGTAAACAAAGTATCTGATTCACTCTTGAGTGACGGGAGCAGTCACGTGACCCCTCCGGGTTAGTATATAATCCACTGGACCTCATGAGCGGAGTCAGGAGGAGCGTACTCTGCGCCGCAGCACTGTTCAGGGAATGTTGGGTCACTGGCACTGCTAGCTGCATCTATTGGCCCATTTTGATTCGAGCAGATCAATTCGCAGAGGCCTTCCAGCAGTGCTATCTACAAACCCCGGAGCGAGGCTACCTGGTCGTACCCAATTAGCGGGATATGAAACAAGTTAAAGCCATACAACATCCCTGAGCGCAGATGAGCCTGTTCTCATCGGCTCCGTTATAAAACAGGCATCTGTAGGAATTAACAAGTTTGACCACATCTGAGCTAGGAAGAGGATACACAAGAGTGCCAGCCTGGCCGTGGCAACAAAAGAAACTAAGTTAAGATCAGTGGCCACAAGACTCCACTGTACATAAGCGGTAGCTGCCAGCTCACGAGGGGGACATTTTCTATCGATACTGTCAGACGGTGGGAGCAACAGCAGCAGCCTCCTCAATCCGTATTCGTCCCGAAGTGTATATAATCAGGTCTCACTTTATCTTCATCCCATCATCTTCATCCCATCATCTTCATCATTTATCGAATTCATTGTGTGTATTACCTATGTCTGAGAGCTGCATGATTAATCTCACGGACCGTGCCATCTATAAGCCACTTCATGGATCGACTGAAAACTTCTTTAATATTAACTGTTAAATGCTAAGTGTTCTTTCTGCTCCATTATCTGTGTTAGAGGTGTTCTGAACTTCTACATGTGCCAGACATTCTAATTACTGCATTGCATCTTCTAGCCTAGGAACTGCAATAACACGCTAACAAAAGTAACTGGTTTTTTTACTCTGTTTCCGATATTCTGCTTATATTGTTTTTGTATATTTCTATCATTTTACGATCCTGCATTTGCTTATTCATTTGTGCAGGCTGATAAGTTGTGGTATTATTTTTACCATTGTCTGATACCATTCTCTCATTACATCAGCTTTTACCATTGTATGTGTTATAGAACGGCTACCTTCTAAAAAAGACACATTGTAATAGAATGTCACCAATCAGCTAAATTGTGTTCGAACCTCTCATCTGTCCTCAACCCATTAGGTAGCTTTTCGCACGACTACCCGGTGCTTGAAGTAGACTCACTAGAACACAGCTCACTTGGAACAACATCTCTCTACACATACTGCCATGGTTAGATAGAAATAACGTAATGGCACTTCCGCCAGTGCTGCCTTAAGTTCATCTAGCGGTATCTTTGGGAACTTTGACCGTACTATCCATTTATAACAATTTTGTGTTGAACGCCTCTCTGCCCTCTTGTTGAAGAGACAGAAGTAAACGGGTGCATGCACTGCAGCTTTTACTTTTTGCCTTGTAGTTGTTCAGTAGTTGTGTTAGTTATATATATATGTTCGTATGTGTGTGCTGTTTTGCTAGATAACTGTTTTAGATATACATGTTTGCATGTTATGTCTTCGATATAAGTTAGTCACGGCAGCAGGTAGGTTTTGGAGCTCACATAATTATAACTGTTGTTAGCTTTAGTCATTGCATGCGATGACTGTAATTGTTTATGTCTCTATTGCAACTGTGGGTAGGTTTCGTAGCTCAGATAATTTGGGGCACTGTTGCTACTTTCAATCATGTCTACTAACTTAACCTAATAAGTAGGATAACGATAGGCATAAAACATGCACACAGGCTAAATCTGTTAAATCTGTTCATTTGGGCATACAATTCAGCTTACAATCGGCGAACTCACAGTAGTCGAGATGAACTGCCACAAGACATCTTCAGCAGTATCGACAAACAGATTACTTTATCTCCCGCTCTCTGGCTTGGATAGGAAACATTTTGGCCCCCACTTTCAGACCTCCTGTCGAAATCCTGGGAAAGGCATTAAGATATGATCGTCTTCCCATCTCTTTCATTTGTAATCTCGTGCAGGCAATAATTTACATATATAAAGTAGGGATAAGTCAATGACTATGCATAAAACAGGCGACAACTTGAAACGTACTCACCTCATCTTGTAGGGCACACTCTATATCCCTGTACTTAAAGGTTAGGTTACACTTCTTCATTTACAGAGTCTACAGAGAAAGATGAGCATCTCTTCTATATACATATGTAAAAACCAATGCCCTTGTATTCTTATATATATATATCGCTGATTTAAAGAGTCACTGTCTGCATCCCTTGAATTTATATAAGCGGATGATGATTCTGTCACAAGGAAGAATAAGCCGGCTCATAGTTCGCTGAAAGGTCTCCAGGTGCATCTCTCTGGAATGATGGAATTAGAAGGGAAACCACCGCTAACCAATATGACATCTCGTCAAGACGACCAAGACAGCATGATCGAATTCAACCCGAGGAAGGGCCTCGCTCTGGTTCATATATGGTAAGAGCCGCCTGAATCTATCGATGCAGCAGCCGCTTCTGGTCTGCAAATGTTTGTATGGAGACAAGAGGAAGAGTGCACCAGAGGATAAAGGCGATGAGTAGCACACATGCCCACCCAAGAACAGACATCTCTCATCCTTCCGCCAGCAGCACCAACTGCCCGAACGCCACCAACTTACCGACATTCGCCCCCACGACTATCACATCACTAACGATACCTGCAGCTGATCGCCAGACTTCACCATCCACCGACGATCGCTTGCTGAGCCAGAGCCAGCCACCATCTGAGGTACAACCGCCATCCCGACTCAACTCCTCCGGTTACAGTAATAGGAGCATTCAGATTGCAAGGTCTCACCCTTCCATTTATTCTTCAAGTTTTTTCACATATCTGAGACATAAAGTTGGTGTTTCTTAGGTTACCAAATCACCTGTTCTTGTGTTAATATTTGAGCAAAAGTGGATCAGTTACTTCACAGACAGACAGACAGACAGACAGGCCATACCCTCTTTCCCCTCCTGCGAAGGTAATAGAGGGATCCATTTCTAGCTAAGCTCCACCAACTGTTTGCGCGTGTTGGAATCGAGTTGAAACTTTCAAATCTGAATTCCCACAGTAAAAATTTAATGGTAGCTTTACAGGTTAAAGCTGTTGAATATTTTAAAACTACTTTGACTAGGGTCTGTTGCCAGGGCAGCAACAGCTTCCAGTAAAATTAGTTTTAAAATATTCAGCAGAATGTTTATTACATTGTAAAGTCATCAAAGACAAGGATTCATACACTGTACACTTCATGACAGAGTCATACATCATTTTGATTGTGATGTCACCTAACATGTGACATATTTGATAATGATGTCATCAGATAATTGAGTGACATATCAGATCCTTCCATTATACATTCATTCAAATGAAAGGGAAATGAAACACTACCATTAATAATATGGATACAGATGGTTTGTGACACTTATCATATGGCCGCTAAATGATTTTCTGATCCAGTAAGATATCGTGAAAAGAAGCATAACTATGCCCTCCAGCAAACGTCGATGACAGATGGACTAATTTCACATTTGATTGCTGAAGATATATCTCACAAGGCTGAAAGCCAATATATGACGAGAATAAGCTCTGTGCCAATATTGTATGAATAGATGGGCAAATACCGCTCAGGGTTAATTTTTTCATTGCGGAGCTGGCCAACATCAGCCTCTTCAGTGGCATTGATGAATGTCCCTTTGCAGGCCAAGAGAATACTTTTTGAAAATTTACCAATTGAATGACTGGCAAGTCATTCCAGTGGTAAATTTAAAAAAATACTCTCTTGGTTTGCAAATGGTCATTCAATAAGCCGATATTTTTGATTTTCTTGACCAGATTTCGCTATGAAAGGGTTAAACCTGTGTATACTGGACACCTGCTTTTGGGGCCAAACGTTTTTCTTAGCACCCCACAAATGACTACTCTTATTACCCATGTTGTAAAGAATCTTTTGCTGAATGTTTTGAAGCTAATTTGACTGGGAAGTGTTGATGTCTATAACATTTCAAAATATTCAACAGATTAATCAAGGAATGGGTGAGCAAGGCACCCCCCCATCCCATCCCATCATCCTATTTCAAGGTCTCACCCTCCAGCTCTGCTCTGGTATCGAGTACAGTGCTTGAGGGCTTTTGATATCTTCGCTAAGTTAACAAAACATCATAAATATAAATGAGCTGTGGGTCACAGCCAATGAAATTGCTCGATAAGAAATAAATGAAACCTGATTGGCGGAGGGAAGCCCACTAGCGTAAAGTTACTTCACATAGCAAGAGATCAAAGGTCTACAAGTATGACCACATACAGGGAGCGATGTGAGTGTGCTTATGTTATTATCATGCCCCCCCATCTCACCCTATGCCATGAGCAGGAGAGAGCAATATGGACAAGATGGTTTCGGTATCACATTAAGAACCGTAGATTTATTGCAGTGCTAAGAGCTGGGTCTGCACAGATCGCAGACAAAACGGCTTTCCTGCATACCTGTCCTGAGAGTGAGACATTTCAATAGTTAAATTATTAATTTAACCATTTCCTCCTCTCTCCCCCCCCCCCCCATCAGCACTCCCATCCCGACAAAATCCATGACAAAGTTAATTATTTATGATATAAAAGTTATTCTGTTGAATATTTTGAAATTAATATGACTGCAAACCATTAGGCAGTAACGACTTCAAGTCAGATTACTTTAAAAATATTCAACAGTCTTCTTGTATCAGGTTGCCTTGGAAATGTGATATGGGGAATTCATCTGTGAAAGGGTTCAGTGTAGTGGTCATAAGAATGGCCGACCGTCTTGCCCTTTAGCCATGGCCGATTTGGGTCAGGAAAATCCAAACCTTTGCTTATTGAATGGCCATTTGCAGGCCTAGATAAAACTATTTTTGAAAATGTACGACTGGAATGACTTTTCAAGACCACTGCAGGAGCTGTTTGTAGCCAGCTTGTCATATTAAAGGGTTAGAGAATAGTGGATGTCTGCTAGACATATTTAACTGCGAGTAAAAAACAGAGCATCTCAAAAACAGTGATCTGCAAATTCTGACTTATTTATCCTGAGTAAATGACCTGCAATGGTTGTTTGCGTGTTGACACTCAAATGTACACGTGACGTTAGCCAATACCGATGGCTCTTTGACAAGGACAAATAAAGCACAGATCTGACAGTTATTCGGAAAATCAATCGATCCAAAGAGTGGAACCGGTTCATGCAAACAGAGCTTCCTGATAAAATAAGAAACATCTGCCTTCAACGAACTTCATTACGCCCCTATGTAGAAACAGTTTTCCAGAGCCGCTATGAATATAGGGAATATTAATATCATTAATATGCTATTAATGCAGGAGAAGGGGGGGAGGGGGGGCTTTGGCCCAGCCTGTTTTCACATCTGTCTGTGTTAATCCCTGAATACACCAAAACAAGAAATGACCATCCAGTGTTTTGTCTGTATCATGTCTTGTAAACACTTGTAACTGGGCCTTGGTCACACCTGTGTGGCTTCCCCTGGACTCCTGCGATCTCGTCCGCATTCGTTCCAAGTTAATTGGCGCAATTTTCAGAGCCAATCTCAACCCTTCGTAGGATTTACCATGCTCTATGCTCACGTGAACTTCACCCAGGTTTGGAATAGGCGACCAATGGAAATTGAGTATCATCATTCTTAAACCACTGTCCGGCTGTCAGCACCAGCAATTTGCTATTCGCTTTTCTATCCATATCTCTCCAGTACGTAAATTTAACTCTCCCATCCCTCCCTCCCTGTGAGTATCCTCACATTGGCGTATCACCCTCTGGAGGGTGTATCATATTGGTTGTGTATTGCATAGTATATATTTAATCTTGTTTATAACATATTAAATTGTTTGTTGTAATATAATATAGATTGTAATATATCATATTTAGTTTGGTATATACAGGGATGAGCATAGATTCCAGTATTGTCATGTAATATATTGCTGTTCTAATCTGTACATAGGACCACGTCTCCCAGGGTTTGCTAAGGTGAATAAATCTGTGTTTTCTCTCTTGTTTCGCCCAAACGACTCTTGTATGTCTTTGCTTTACCTGCCCATATTGGGTGGGATTGAGGGCTGTGCCTTCCGCTCCTGCAGAGGTTGGTTTTGGCCAGCTTCGTCAAAAGTGACAAGCCTTTGCAAATGTCACTATCAGTTCTTGTAGCAGCTTTCAGTCTAATTAGTCTCATTATATTCAGCAGAATATTTCTTACATCATATAGAATCTACTCTTGCCCTTTGAAATAAATTATTAATCCTTTCATTGTGAATCAAGCCAAAACTCGTCTCTCCCGTGCTCTTAAGGAATGTCCATTTGCAGGTCAAGAGAAGGCTATTTTCGAAAATTTACCATTAACCGAGCCATTTGTTCTAGTGATTGGTTTTCAAAAGTAATCTCTTGGCCTGGAAATGGATATTTTCTATGAGAAGATTAAAATTTTGTTGATAAAATTTAGCCCTTTAAGTGTTAGATGCATACGTAACAGTTTGATTGATGTGAATATTCCACTGACTGTGTACTTTCTTATTAACATGAATGAACACTGCTTCAGATCAATGACGACATTCTTTACATCACATCTCCATTTCATATGCTATATAATGCTGTTAATTTTCATGTTCAGACCCATTTTTCTCGACCAGATTCCATATGGTTGCCGCCTTTTGTCACAGTGACAAGACTTGCACAAGCAACCTTCAAGTTCAAGAGTAAGATATATTGAGTTTACTCAGCAGTAGGAAAAAGGGGAATAAAGCCTTCTGTAAGATATTGTTATTGTTTTTGTCTGTTTACAGTTATTCAATAATGAACCCAATTCACCTATCCAGAGTATCCATCTAGTCATAATCAGCTAAGGGGCGTGTAGGATGATGTCATAGTCATTACGTCATAAATGGTTCTATTTGGCCCGTCGTTAACTCTTAATACTCCGACATGTATGAATTGTATGTCTTTGCTATTTAATAAATATTCTGTTGAGTATTTTGAAAATAATTTGACTGGGCGCTGTTGCTGATATGACCCATAGCTGTTGTTATAGGATCCAGACGTCCAGTTTTCCGATGTCAGGAGGTCCCAGGATCAGTTGACCAAGTGTAATATTAAAATGGTCTGTGTGTGACACTGAACTGCGGAACGGAGCTTTACATAGGGAGACACGGAGATACATGAATAATAAGATGCACAGCAATCAGAGCCTCCATTTAAACTGACTAACCTGGAACCATAATCTGGCTGTAGAACTTTGGAAAACATACACGGCATTCAGGGAGAGGCAATCTCCCCCCCCCCCCCCCCACAGACAGGGTCTAGTTGATCATACTGGAACCACGACAAGACTTCTAACTTGAAAACCATGTCACAAGTCACTGAAACAGGTTAACACTAATATTATGCTTTTTCTTTATACTCCCAAATATCAGGACATAAGGGTACCACGCAAATTGAACTGTTCAAAACCATCGCGGGTCCGTTACCAGTGGAATGACACCATGTCAAATTCCTGTCTCTGTTTGCATTTCCTGCCTCAGAAAAGCGCCATACATCATGTTTTATGGCTAGGTCTATCAAATATGCCATGATTATAAGTTTATGTAAAGTTATTCAGCAGGTCATTTATTTAAAGCTCCATTAATGAAGCCAGGTGTTAAAAATTCAGAATGAAAGGCAAATTAAACTATACCTCACTGAGATCTTTGAGTAGCCGTATTTTAAGACAGGTGATTCATGATATATTCACAGGTGTGGTATATATCAGGTAATCAAAACTATATATATGGTCTACTGTATAGTATAGCTGCTGTTCGTTGTTTGGCTAATTATTTATGTGCACCTGTCACCTATGAGCCTTCTGATAACTTCTTTGATGTTCACCTTTGTCATTATCACTGAAATGCAAATAATGTTTTCTTTGTGCATGTGTTATCATCTGCCATCAATAGAATGATATAAAGACTGTAATGATTTTAGCTCACCTGGCCTGAAAGGCCAAATGAACTTATGCCATGGCGACCATCCATCGTGTGTCTGTTGTCCGTCCGTCGTCCATCCGTCAACTTTTCCTTTAAACAACTGAAGAACCACTGGGCCAATTGCAATTATATTTGGCAGGAGGTGTCCTTAGGGCGTATGGATCCAACTATGTTCAAATGAAACTGATTGGCCAATTTGGCCGGTGGCCATCTTGAATTTCGGCCGATTTTGGGAAACGTCTTTATAAAAATCTTCTCCGAAACCGCTTAGGGAATCGATTCAAAACTCATGAAACATCATCTAGGGAAAGAGCTACGTCAAGGTTGTTTAAGAAGACTTGATTGACCCAATGGTTTGGCGGCCATCTTGGATGACCTAGTTTTCCTGAAAACACCGCTGAATGGATCAGTCGAAATTTGGTAGATATGATTAGGGACTAAGGGCCATTAAAGTTTGTTCAAGGGAAGTTGATCCCTCAAAAAACATGGCCGTCATGGGTCAATCAAAATGTAGCGTGTTTGGCAGCCATATTGGATTTTTTTATTTGATGGATTTTAAGGCCGAAATTGGTTTTACCGGTATATATGTTTTTGGGTATTCTGATCTCAAATTTGCAGTTTTCACAAACTGTCGGATAAACGTGTTGCCAGTCATTTTGGATACTTTTCCAGCAAAATGCTCCCATACTAAAGCAATGGGAAATTTAAAATGTCTTCTCAAGAACTGCTGGGCTGATTTTAATGATATTTGGCAGGGAACATCCTTAGGGCATGGAGATTTAAGTTTGTTCAAACAAAGCTGATCTGTCAATTGGCCGGTGGCCATCATGGATTTTGGTCGATTTGTCTTTAAAAATCTTTGCCAAAACTTTTTAAGCGATTGATACAAAACTCATAAAATATCATTTAGGGCACGAGCTGAACCAAGTTTGTTCAACGGAACTTGATTTGCCAAATGGTTGGGCGGCCATCTTGGATGGCCTGGTTTTCGTAAAAGCTACTTCGTCTCCAGAGCCACTGAATGGATTGGTCCGAAATTTGGAAGATATGATATTGATGACTAAGGGCCATTGCAGTTTGTTCAAGAGAAGTTGATACATAAAGATCTGCTCAACTGATTAAGAGTTCTACACATTGTTAATGACCATTTTAGTTGAGATGCCTATGGTCGAGGTGAGCAACACAGGCTCGTTAGGCCTCTTGTTACCTGTCCATTTAATTTAGTTCTCCCACTTGGCAAATGTGAAAGCGTTTTTTAGTTCTGTCTGTTTGTCTATGTGCCCATGCAGATTTTGTTGATTCTTTCTTCTAAGAGTGCATTGCTGAAACTACATGAGTAGGTTGCCCATGCATAACTAATTAACTAAAACAAAGGCTATTATTAGTGTGATTTTGGGGTGGTTGGGTGGGGGTCCCATCCAGGGCATGCATCTCGTTAACCATGTTTTCTTATGTATGTCTTGCCTCCTGACAAAGTGGCTGCTATCACAGAATTGGATCATGTGATTTGTCTAATATTTCTAGTTATTTAATAATTGCAGTAACAGATTCCCCCAATCCACTTAATTGCAGTGAATTTCACTGAATATTTCTTGACATTGCATAGAATTCATGTTGTATCTGATTTGTATTATTGAAAGGCGCGGTAATGCCATCGTCATGGCATTGCCCATCATCTATATATCTTTATGTTATGACATTTTTGTTGACGCCTGCAATGGGAAGCATAGGATTATTCAGGAAAGCGGTTTGAATAGTGTCCAGCCAGTGTCATATATGTTAAAAAAAGATTTATAAGTATCACATAGGCTTAACACCCATGTCCAGGCCTTAGTATAGTTAACCAATTGCAAGTCAGGTTTTAAAATAGAGTTCTTGTATCGCGTAGATGCTATAAAATTGAGACATTCAGAGCATTTCCCTGATAAACGAATTAAACCATCTGCCACATTCTTGTCATCATTGCTCTTAACTGTCTCAATGCTGCAAGCCACGAGACAATAATTTCAATAAGCCAAAACTCTTGACTTGATAAATATTTTGAAAATTATTTGACTGAAAGTTCTTGGTGGGTTAGCCACCAACAATTTTCAATCAAATTGTTTTAAAAATATTTAGTGGGTCCAGACAGTTGTGATAATATAACCCTTGGTATATGTTTCCTGCAAAAACTCACCAGTCAACTGGTTGAAGAGATGCTAATCTCATCTCAAATGTTGTATCGCACGGACATATTTTGGTTTATAGATTTCATATGATTCATATCCTGTCACCTTCCCTTACCTTTATCACAACTGTCTGCTTTGTAATATTGCGTAAATGTTGAACAGGGATCGATGCCATTTGCTCTCCTCAAGCGATAGTGCGTGATGTCATGTAAGTGCCAATGCATTACATTCTTTATTATATAATAATAATCTTGTAGAATATTTTGAAACTAATGTAGCAACAACTTCCAGTCAAATCTGTTTCAAATTATTCAACGGTTTACCTGTATGATTGCTTTTACACCGCATGGCCAAACTATAGATGGCACCTCTATGACTGGAAGCATATACTGAGGCAGACACGTTTTTTCTGATTGGTTGAAAATTAAATCATGACAGCCATCACTAAGGTTGTAGAAATGTATTAACATTTAGTTACTAAAACCTGAATATCTTTCATTGTTAGCATGATAAAAAGCTAAAATGTCACGGATGGATTATGCGTGGCAAATTCTATCACAGGAATTGTTAGTATAAGATAAGATGAGGTTTCCTTTAAGGTCTATCAGCTAATCTTGAAAACATACTGTGTCTAGGTATATCCAATATGGCTGCCTGTCAGGAAGCTAGTTTTGATGCTAAGATTACAATCAACAACATTGTTACCATGGCTACTAAAATCTGTATCCTACAAAATGACAAGAATTGGACAATTATGGAAAATTGGTTTTATGTTTAGGCCTAGTTAGTTCAAATTCCCTAAGGTTAAAAAACGTTTGTTTGAATAAACACTTGTCTTTCATAGCCATTGTGGATCCTCAATGTGTTTTCATTGCCAATTGTTTTGAAGTAAATGAACCACAAATTTTGGGAGTTGTGTACACAAATAAATGTTGACCAATGCACAAGATTAGGTAGCTCCAGATGAGTGCAGGTCTACAATACCCTACAACAGAGATCACTAGGAACGCATTGGGATGCTTAGTTGTCATGACACAAGAATAAACTACAATATTGTCAATACCAAGCCAAACGTTGAGGCTATTAAACCTGCAGCAGTTATGTTTAGAAAAATACCATCACCCATATTGCAAAGCTACAACTATAATTTTTATCCCCACACATTTTGAAAAAAATACCTTTTAGTATGCCTATGATACATGACGTTGCCTCCCATGTAATGCTTACATGTATGAGTTAATACGCTTCTGACATGCAGCATTGCATCACAGGTAAAAACCCTGATTAACTGTCTGTTTGCTGAATTTATACAGACTACATTTTCCATCATGTTTAACTCGGGATATGCTGAATAGATTGAAAACAATTTCACTGAAAGTTGTTGGTGGCTAAGCCACCAACAATGTTCAGTCAAATTGTTTTAAAAATATTCAGCAGGTCCAGAGTTATTGCCAATTGAAATTATTGTCTGATGGCTTGCAGCAGGTAGATAGTTAATTATGTCTTATTTCCACATGTCACCTTGGAACATGTTTTGTGGAAACGAAAAATGCACCAACAAAACGTGTTGGCCGAAAGGAGAGGGGTGATTTTCCGTTCTACGAATTTATAACGCAGCCTCCTGCTTTATTGCATGGCTTAAAAATGTCAGTAAAATATGCCAAGACAATGATGCCTTAATGGCATTTATATTTTTTGTAGCATTAAGGCAGCATCTCAGAGCAAATCATAAATCCTGAGGAATTTGGATGGACGCAACATTGTGGTGACTCGGACAATCAACATTTGCTTCCTTAGTCTATTTCTACAGTAACTCTTATATATTAGTCTCAAATTCTTCACTCAATTTTTAATTAGCTTATCATGGGGTGTGTGTTATACACCCACCTGGATCCATCCCTGACCAAACTGCTATTACAAATCGGTTCCAATCTAATATATATTCTGGATATTTCAAAATTAAAGGGGCTAATACCGAAGGCAGCAAGAGTTTCAAGTTAAATTAATTCATTATGTCCCTACTCAACAACTTACTTGTGTAGTTGTTTTGAAATTGAGATGCTGTGATATAACAGAGGTTAATTTGATGCATATGGATGACACAATATCAAGGTGTTCTGATAATTAATAATTATCATCTTCACGATTTTGACCCAATTCACATACGTTGAATATGGGTTCATTGTCGAGTTTAACGCCACTTACCCTGATCATATATCCAAACGACGAGAGTATAATCGGACAATGCTGTCACGTGATACAAATTGTCCGACTCGACTACTCCCGCATCGAGCGAGAGTAAAAGTGTGTACATGCATAGATATGTAAACAAATATGGCTGTTTTTAACAAGGGTAGAGTAACTATGTAACGGTGTATACATTTCTTTTCAAGCCACCATATTTTAATCTGAATTATATTCTTTTGCGTTCGGAAATGATACTTTTACTCCCATATGCTTATACAGTATGCATGCACAAGTACCATGTGATACTTCCAATCGGATTACCTCGACAACATATCTGAACTTAGCCTTCAATATAGGAAATCTTATTTCTCAGAAATAATCTATGTCCCAGACATTGATAATCTGCACCAGTATCCAAGCATGGTCATACACTGTTAGAATACCCCTACTCCTGATAATTACATTAATACTAAAGAGAGCAAGATCACATTAGCTCCTGTCCATTGTCAGGCCTCATTCCAGCCAACTTCCCTACCCATAACATCGTCTTGCCACAGGGCGCTGATCAGGACAGTCTACTTGATTAGTGAGATTGCGCTCGCTATAAGAGCTAAATGATGCAGCCCTAAAGGCATCATCTCTCCTAATACCAGATGTCCTTTGTGACGTTTTTGCGATGCTGAATTACTGACGGTCGCAATGAACGGTATATTTGGAGCTGTAACTTTATTGACACGAAGGGCGGGAATAAATGAGGAAGATACTTTTTCATCACATTAATGAGTTTTTTCGTCGACATGAAATGTCCTTTGGGTGAATGTGCATGCATAATACCCAGCATGCAACTGGTTGAAATATGACATCGCTCGCTGTGATACGGTCTCGAGTATTGTATTTATAACCGTGATTAAGATGTGTCCTGCAGCTTTATTCTGGTTTATGGACGCATAGGTGGGAGAAAAGTATGCTTGTTTAAAGCTTCATCTCCATGATCACGATTTCTTGCGAATATTTCCCTCGTCACATAAAACCAATGGTTGATCCATGCTCAATAGTTTGCTACTGTTCTGTCTCACTGTGTAACACACATTGATACTCCCAGTTATATTTCGACTGTAGGTTCACCATTGGTGCAAAAACACATTAGTCACACAGGCTTGGTGATAGTGTTAGTTTTGCGGTTAGTGTTAACGCTAATCATTAACACCAAGCCAGGTGTTAACACTGGGTCATGTTAACACTAACACGGCATCTACTAGAAATGTTGGGGCTAGCTAGGAGCTATGGGCACGCAGACAAGAATGACACCTGTAGAGGGACAGACAAAGCCCATTGCTATACGAAATGGGGTATGTGGTTATTCTTTTAAAAAAATAGCCTTGAACTATTGACCTGCAAATGGACATTCAGTAGGCAAAATGGACATTCAGTAAGCAAAAATTATATTTTCTTAGTAACAGTTTACCATTAACCCGTATATATCATGATGTCAATATTCTATCTTTTACTGTGTCAATATCAAAGAAACTATTGTACATTTTTAAACAATTTTGGTGGATGATATTGGTGTCTATCAGAGCACCATCTACCATCAAATTTCTGAAAACATTAACACCAGTTTAGCTTTTAATTTAATTTGAAAATTAAAAATTTTGACACCAGGGTTGTGAGGGTTAAAGCAGGTAAACTCAACCATACAGGGAAGCTGTTGAATATTTTTCATTGTGACTCACAATTACATCTCAGAAATAAGTTAATGTGTTTCCAAAATAAAACCATGTTAGTACAATATTGAACACAAAGGAAAAAATGTTCTGTTGAATATTTTGAACATAATTAAATTCAAAAATGTTGCTGCATCAGGCTGCCTTAATAGGCTGCAATGACTTCCAATTCAATTGTGATGAAAATATTCAGCAGTCCGTGTTAACATGAAAATTATTTCAAGAAAATTTCAATGTTTTCATTCCAAATGTCCCTTTGCAGACAGAGAAGGCTATTTTTTTAAATTTCTAACTGGAATGACTGACTCAGTTATCGAGCCAGTCATTCTAGTGTTAGATTCTTCAAAAACAGTCTTCTCTTGGTCTGCAAATGGACATTTCTCAAGACCACTGAAGAAGCCGTTTTTGGCGGATATGAGGGTTAAAGGGTTAAGAATATTTCTGAGCTGTATTTGACTAATATCAGTTCTGACAAAAACCTGCAGGCGAAGACAATGATCGTCACAAGGGTAAAACTAATCTGGCTCAGGACTGTCTAAACCCAGCTCAAGATAGCTGTAGCGTGTATAAGCGCTTGTTATGAATATAATGCGTGACGTGACTGACTGACTATTATCAGCTTTAGGATGATTTAGGCAGAAGTAATGGCTTTCAGTCATATTCATATTTCATCTCTCATGTCTGTACATCAGCCTCAATCTCATCATGTGCTAGACACCCGCAGAATGGCTTGACAATTGTTTGAATAACGGTTGTTTCTGTCTGAGGAGCCATGAAAATGTTGACAATTTCAACAATATATATACTCTAGATAGCTGACAGAGGATTGAGAGGAATCCATTTCTAGCTATGCCCCGCCCGTTTCTATCTAATCTCCGCCCCCATATTGTGCGTGTTGGGATCGATTTATATACTTTGAATCTTGAATTCCCAGAATCCCAATATCAAGATAACTAACTATATAGGTAAGCTGTTGAATATTTTGAAACTAATTTGACTTGGCAGCAACAACGCCCAGTCAATTAAGTTTCAAAATATTCAACAGACTGTTTATTAAATAGTAAAGGCATATAATTCATACACTTGACGGGCCATTCAATGTTCATGACAGAGCCAGATATGTCATTCGTTATGCATTTTGATTGTGATATCATCCTACATGTGACATAATTTATTATGATGTCATATGCTTTGAGTGACAGATGTGATCACTCCATTACTTGTGAAGTAAGGAATATTAGAAGACTGCTGTATTTTCCAGTCAAATAGGCTGAAAATATTCAGTAGTTTTTCTGTATGGCTACTAATTTGAAATCAGATCGTGGAATTTTATGTCTGAATAGACAACATGAATTCACTTCCGATATATATTCTGCATGAAATAATGAACGGAGTACCATATAATCAGTCTTTGTTGAACTTTGAGATTTGTTGCCATGGAAATCATTCCTCATAATTGTATAGTATCAGAAACAGATTCATTGTGAATGATTTGCATGATTTACCCATTGGCGAGATTTCTTTGTAAGCTTTTCGACCAAAATATATGATATTGAATATTGGTGTTGTATAATATTAGTTCTTTAAATGTCACAAATGACGGAAATTATCCTATAAATTATCATGAGTTCATTGCTCTTGTTGTCAAATGAAAGATACGATTCAGAACGTTTTAAGCTGCATTTCACATTCATGTGCGCGAGAATAATATTATTGACGCAATCATATAAATGCTTGTGTCCAAATTATATAACATCTCCGTTATCATTCTCTCACTCCAATTTCACAAGCGAAGTACGTCAGGAAGACGACTTCCAGCCTGTCAAAAGTGGGCTTATATTCATCCAGTAAATTCAGAAAGCAGAAGTAAGGCAGAAGCAGACACCTTCATCCTGCCACGCATAGGATTAACAACAATGTTCAGGTTGCGGCTAGATGCAATCAAATTGTTGAATTCATTACCTGCTCATTACCAGCTCACTTCATTGAAACAGTTCAGTCTGCCAGACTAGGAAATTAGCAGTGACATGTTTTTGAATAGACACATTTTATAGCTTGCCGTATGGAAGTTCCCGATCATCGCATTCCAGCGGCGGCCTCCAGTCATGATTAAGGTTCGCGTTTAGCAGATTTTATGTATGGCTTAAAACTATAATCGGGCGTTTTGTAACCAAACTTACAGAACCTTATTACTGCATCTCTATCAATACGACAATGTATTTATATGTACATTCTTTTTGTATATATTTTTCAGCTTATAGACTTGATAATTTCAGTTTAGGTTTTGCATTTAATAGATCTTTCTAGTTTTAGCTATGCCCCGCCCATCTCTAGCTAAACTGCACCCACACCTCACTTGTGTTGGGATCGATCGATCCAAGAACTCCCGGACTATCAATTTCCAGGAAGACTATACAGGTAAGCTGTTGAATACTTTGAAATTAATTTGACTGGGCACTGTTGTTGTTTATTATGGTGAATATTAAAGACAAGACAATCTGTACAACAACACTTAGTCAGTTACCAATTATACATTCGTGACGTACTTATCTACGTCATTCATGACATCATTGATTATGACGTGATCCTACACGTCGTGTAGTTCATTATAACATATGATGGATGGATAAACTGAAACCATCCATTGGACTTTGTTTCAGAAAACTTTGAAAATGCATTTCCCCCTAATTTAATTAAGTTTTTCATATCAATTCTGTGATGTACATGCATCTGTGTTGGTGCATGTGACTGGAAAACAGTCCAAGGTTTTAAGACAGCGTAATGTTGATCCAAACAGTCCTTGGTCCTTGATACAGCTAATTTCTTATCAGCAAGATCTAAGCATAAATTTAATATCATTCAACCCACACACGACCCTGAACATTCAATCCATCTCCTCGTGCGTGGGTCTGCAAGGTTACGAAGGTTAGACCATAGGGAATATTATTTGGTACTTTGCCATTTTAGTGCAATAATCACTAGATATTGACACGTTGTGGATGGAACATTTTCCTCGTAATGCATGTCATTATCGCTTTCAGCCGTGCTGACATTTGATACAGTACAGCTAAAAAATAAGTTAAAATATTTCCAAAACAAAAACAGAAGCATATATAAAATTTTGTACGGTTTTTAACATGATGTAAAAAATATTCTTTTGAATATTGTGTAGTTAACCCTTTAACACTTATATCAGCCCAAACCGGCTTCTGAAGTCGTCTTGAGAAATGTCGGTTTGCGGACCAAGAGAAGATTATTTTTGAAAATTTACCACTGGAATGAATGGCTCGATAACCGAGCCTGTTATTCCAGTGCTAAACTTTCAAATATAATCTTATCTTGGTTTGCAAATTAACATTTTCTTTGAAAAAAAATTGAAATTTTCTTGAAAAAAGCAAGGTGTAGAGGGTTAATTTCAAAATTGATTCGAAAGCCATTGCTGCCATAAACAGCAATCTCTTCTAATCACAAAATGTGTTGGAGTGTAAGAAATTTGGTCAAATGTTTTTTAGACAATAATTGCTAGAACGAGAGCTCGTCCACTAGAATTAGCCTTAAAACCAGTGCTGTACCGATTAATCGATTTGATCGATGATTGGTTGGTTTGCGTGGTCAACCAACTGATTGATCATGATTTCAGAAATCGATTTTGGTTGTTTATAAATTGATTTTATTAATTGAATATATTTTAACTGCTCAAACTAGAAAACAAATACTTTTTGGAAAAGAATTTAAATTTAATTGTTACAACTATATAGTATTACTCCGTAGTCTAAGACATTAATTTTTTCAGCACTGAAATAGTATGTTCATTTCAAAGCAAACATGCCAATAACATGAAAGGAAGCTGTTGCTGTCCAAGGCAGGAACAGCTTCCAGTCAAATTAGTTTCAAAATATTAAACAGATTATTTCTTAAATTATTAAGAATATGTCATACCTGCAACTTGGTTTGAAAGTGGTAATCCTTGAACATGCAATAATTACTGCATTCAAAATGGGTAAAAAATGAGAACCTGTTATGATCAATCATTAATTGATCATCGGTTAGTATATATAAAACCAATCATCAATCACAAAAATAGTACCAATTCCCAACACTACTTAAAACTATTCAACATCTTGCCTGATATTGAGATGCTATGATTTCAGTGATGAGGGGTCGCAAAGATGGACCAATTAATTAACCCTTTAATGGTCAAATTTGGTTAAGAAAATTTAGGTATTTACACATTTCATGTCCATTTACAGGCCAAGAGAATGCAATTTTTGAAAATTTATCACTGGAATAACTGGCTCAGTTCTCAAGCCAGTCATTCAAGTGGTAAATTAAAAAAAATTATATTCTCTTGGCCTGTAAAGGGACATTCACAAGACTAATAGTGGTAGGTTTTGGCCAGCTTGACCATTAAATAGGTAATAGTAGCCAGACAAAAAAAACAACTTTTCAGCAGTCTTGAGGAATGTCCACTTGCAGGCCAAGCGAAATCTATTTCTGGAAATTTACTATTGGAATGGATTATGGCTTGATTATTGAGCCAGCCATTTCAGCGGTAAATTAAAAAATATACTAAACTTGGCCTGCAAAATGACATTGACATGACAAATTTTTTTATTTTCTTGACCAATCTTGACCACTACAACATTAGCTCATCCCGGGATAATATTGATACTGATGACAGGACCCCTTTAATGGTCAAGATTGGTCAAATATTTATACGCATTTTTGCTCAACTAATGCCTGTAAATGGATATTTCAGAAGACCATTGCAGAAGCTGTTTAATCCGTTTTGACAATTAAATGGTTAATATCCTGCTTATTAATCTGAAAACAATTCAACTGCGTGTCAGTGATGCTTGTTCGAAAAAAGATGTATTTACCAGTAATCCAGCCTCAAACATATCAGTGACCTTGTATCAAATTGTTTTCAGAAATACACACCGGTTTCATGTTTCTCTCCTTTGAAATCGTGGTTCCATGAATTCATGAGACAACAGATTAATATTTGAGCCTCGTGTGGGTAGATTGTGCGCTGCCATGCGTATTATACCTGTCACTTGAACGGGAGTTAACAGAATCAATCATGTATGTGATTGCGGGTCGTCTCATCTGTTCTGTCTCGTGTCACTACAACCATACCCTCAATGCTTAAAATCAGGCAGTCTTTCATCGTATCATGTCGGGATTACATTGATTCCGAGGAGAAACTCAGTATGTATTGAAAGCGATCATGTGCAACCATTCTAGCGCAGATGAAGATTATGAAGTGCATGCCTTCTCTAGCTGTATCTTCGATCACTAATGAATGTGAACGCGTTTCTCGCATCGAGCACACATGCAATAATTTATGGGGTAGATCAGGCCCCGATGAATGCGATCAATTTACTAAGAAAAGTATTGACCCCTTTGAGACTGAGCTTGCTTGAGGCTTTGGACAGAAAAGTATACCATTATTAATGGGGTATGCATCTCAAATCACAGTCATGACAGTGTTAGCGAAATAGCATTTATAAAGCAGAATTGATTAACCCTGGTTAAGCCAGCTGGTGTTCTTTCTCAGAATGGTGGTGATAAAGGCTGTTGCTGTACCCAGCCAAGTTAGTTTCAAAATATTCAACAACTTACATGTATATTTTTCTGGAAATTGAGATTCTGGGAATTCAGGGTTTGATCGATCCTAACATGCCCAAAGCCTGGCCACAGCTTAGCTAGAGATGGGTAGAGCAAAGCTAGAGATGTGCTGGGAATACCTAGCGATGGGCAGGGAATAGCTAGCGATGGGCAGGGAATAGCTAGCGATGGGAAGGGAATGGGTAGACATGGGTGGAGCAAAGCTAAAACTGGATTCATCCATTGTGATAATTAAAACATCAGATTTATAATCGTTTTAAATATCACAATCTTAGATGAATATTGCAGCTTGTATAAGTCTGTAGGCCAAATTGTTTAACATTTTTATGTAGCTCCATAGGTCGCAGCTATAGTTATTGCATTAAGGAACTCATTTCTATATACCACTCATGGTTTGAGTTTTGCCAGGACGGACCGATTTGTATGCGCAGTTGTGTTGCCTAATGAGCCAAAAGAGTTTGCGGAGAGTGACTAGTATGGCTTTGGGAGTTGATGATGCAGTTTGAATGACAAGCAAGGACACATTAGTGTTAGAATAGGCCAACAAAACCGAAACCTCGACTATAAATCATTGCGCTTTTCTAATGAATGTTGTACTGTCCAAAATAACTTGGTATAACCCTGTTGTTTCTATGGCGATTATATTCCAAGCGTTTTGGAGAGAATTCAAGTGAACTTAAATCCTGCTGAATCCTTTAGAAACATTTTAACACTAAATTCTCAAGCTGCCAAAAGCTGACCTTTGCAGTGGTTCTAAGGAATGTCCATTTACAAGCCAAGAGAAGATTATTTCTGAAATCTTACTAGTGGAATAACTGGCTAGATGGGTAAACCCGGCACTCCAGCTGTGAATTTCTTGATAGCTCATGACCAGTATTATTGCAGTATGTGTTTCTTGATAGCTCATGACCAGTATTATTGCAGTATGTGTTTCTTGATAGCTCATGAACAGTATTATTGCAGTATGTGTTTCTTGATACCTCATGACCAGTATTATTGCAGTATGTGTTTCTTGATAGCTCATGACATGTATTATTGCAGTATATGTTTCTTGATACCTCATGACCAGTATTATTGCAGTATGTGTTTCATGATAGCTCATGACCAGTATTATTGCAGTATATGTTTCTTGATAGCTCATGACCAGTATTATTTCAGTATATGTTTCTTGATAGCTCATGACCAGTATTATTGCAGTATGTGTTTCTTGATACCTCATGACCAGTATTATTGCAGTATGTGTTTCTTGATAGCTCATGACCAGTATTATTGCAGTATGTGTTTCTTGATACCTCATGACCAGTATTATTGCAGTATGTGTTTCTTGATACCTCATGACCAGTATTATTGCAGTATGTGTTTCTTGATAGCTCATGACCAGTATTATTGCAGTATGTGTTTCTTGATACCTCATGACCAGTATTATTGCAGTATGTATTTCTTGATAGTGCATGACCTGTATTATTGCAGTATGTGTTTCTTGATAGCTCATGACCAGTATTATTGCAGTATGTGTTTCTTGATAGCTCATGACCAGTATTATTGCAGTATGTGTTTCATGATAGTGCATGACCTGTATTATTGCAGTATGTGTTTTTTGATAGCTCATGACCAGTATTATCGCAGTATGTGTTTCTTGATACCTCATGACATGTATTATTGCAGTATATGTTTCTTGATACCTCATGACCAGTATTATTGCAGTATGTGTTTCATGATAGCTCATGACCAGTATTATTGCAGTATATGTTTCTTGATAGCTCATGACCAGTATTATTGCAGTATATGTTTCTTGATAGCTCATGACCAGTATTATTGCAGTATGTGTTTCTTGATAGCTCATGACCAGTATTATTGCAGTATATGTTTCTTGATAGCTCATGACCAGTATTATTGCAGTATGTGTTTCTTGATAGCCTATGACCAGTATTATTGCAGTATGTGTTTCTTGATACCTCATGACCAGTATTATTGCAGTATGTGTTTCTTGATACCTCATGACCAGTATTATTGCAGTATGTGTTTCTTGATACCTCATGACCAGTATTATTGCAGTATGTGTTTCTTGATAGCTCATGATCAGTATTATTGCAGTATGTGTTTCTTGATAACTCATGACCAGTATTATTGCAGTATGTCTTTCTTGATCTCATGACCAGTATTATTGCAGTATGTGTTTCTTGATAGCTCATGACCTATATTATTGCAGTATATGTTTCTTGATACCTCATGACCAGTATTATTGCAGTATATGTTTCATGATAGCTCATGACCAGTATTATTGCAGTGTTTGTTTCTTGATACCTCATGACCAGTATTATTGCAGTATGTGTTTCTTGATAACTCATGACCAGTATTATTGCAGTATGTGTTTCTTGATAGCTCATGACCAGTATTATTGCAGTATGTGTTTCTTGATAGCTCATGACCAGTATTATTGCAGTATGTGTTTCTTGATAGCTCATGGCCAGTATTATTGCAGTATGTGTTTCTTGATACTTCATGACCAGTATTATTGCAGTATATGTTTCTTGATAGCTCATGACCAGTATTATTGCAGTATGTGTTTCTTGATAGCTCATGACCAGTATTATTGCAGTATGTGTTTCTTGATAGCTCATGACCAGTATTATTGCAGTATATGTTTCTTGATAGCTCATGATCAGTATTATTGCAGTATGTGTTTCTTGATAGCTCATGACCAGCATTATTGCAGTATGTGTTTCTTGATAGTTCATGACCAGTATTATTGCAGTATGTGTTTCATGATAGCTC
Organism: Chaetoderma sp. LZ-2023a; assembly: GCA_034401795.1. Lineage (NCBI taxonomy): Eukaryota > Metazoa > Mollusca > Caudofoveata > Chaetodermatida > Chaetodermatidae > Chaetoderma > Chaetoderma sp. LZ-2023a. The sequence goes on from CM067366.1 coordinate 104,840,231, forward strand.
ATGACAAGTATTATTGCAGTATATGTTTCTTGATAGCTCATGACCAGTATTATTGCAGTATGTTTCTTGATAGCTCATGATCAGTATTATTGCAGTATGTGTTTCTTGATAGCTCATGACCAGCATTATTGCAGTATGTGTTTCTTGATAGTTCATGACCAGTATTATTGCAGTATGTGTTTCATGATAGCTCATGACAAGTATTATTGCAGTATATGTTTCTTGATAGCTCATGACCAGTATTATTGCAGTATGTTTCTTGATACCTCATGACCAGTATTATTGCAGTATGTGTTTCTTGTAAACTACCAGCATTATCATTCCTTTAACTCTTTAACACTCATATCAGCGAGAAACGGCTTCTGCATTGCTCTTGAGAAATGTTCACTCAGTTTGCCAATCGGCAAGCGAAATCCTTCTCGGTCGATCACGGCTTAAATCAGGTTTAAGCCGTGATTACTGGATCCCTCGCTCAGGCGTTAACTTAGCCTTACCTGAGCCATAGGTGTGCAATCGGCCATCAGAGTTAAAAGAATGAGTTTAACGCTGTAATGGTCACTCCGGGCCGAAACAGATATCTGCAGTGGTCTTGAAGAATGTTCATTTTCAGGCCAAGAGAAGACTATTTTCCCCTGGAATGACTGGCTCAGTTGTCATTCCAGTGATAAATTTGAAAAAATATTTTTCTCTTGCCCCGTAAATGAACATTTAATAAGGAAATATTTAATTTTCTTGATCAAATTTGACCATCAGTATGTGGTCTGTGTGTTCGTTATTAGCCCCTTAAACACTCAAGCCGACAAAAAACATCTGCTATGGTCCTGAAAACTGTCCATTTGCAGATCAAAAGATGACTACTTTTGAAAATTCATCACTGAAATGACTGGCTCGATAACCGAGCCAGCCATTCCAGTGATAATTTTTACAAAAATAAACTTCTTGGTCTGGAAATGTACATTTTCTGTGAGAAAATTGAAATTTTCTTGAAAAAATGTGTAGACTGAAGAGTGAACATGTAGGAATGTATCAGGTAATTTTCACTTGCCAGTGCCATGCTTATAATATCAGCAGGTAGTCACTTTTATAATTCGGATAATATTACGAATTAATTATTGATTTTATATGAGTGTAAACATACCTGTATATAAGCATTTTGGGTAATTTAATCAATATATCCCCAGGTGTATAAACTTTGTGAAATAAATGTGTATATTGAGAAATAATATTACATCACACTTCATTGCATAAGTCATGTATTTGTCACCTAAGCTGTACCTATATACAACGAACAAATCAAAACGTCTCTCATGAAGGTGTACAGATTTTATGTCTAATAAATTTTACAATTTAATAAACACTTTGTTGAATATTTTGAAGCTAATTTGCCTAGGAGCTGTCGCTGCTGAAGGTTATGAAACTAGTAATTAACATCTTACCTGTAGAGTTGGCCTGAAATTATAATTCTGCGAATTTAGATTTCAAAGTTTCAAATCGACTGCAATGGTACTTTCAAGAGTGGGCGGACCTTAGCTAGAAATGTGAGGGGCTAGCTAGAAGAGGATCCTTCGCTACTGTCAAGTGCTGCTGTCTAATTTAGTTACATGATATCGCTGCAGTGCGGTCATGTGGTCATCAGTAATGTTTAACTGTCCGACTGCTGCAGTCCGCCAGACAATAATTCCAATGGGCAATAACTCTGGACCTACTGAATATTTTGAAAATGATTTGACTGAAAGTTGTTAATGGCTTAGCCACCAACTACTTTCAGTCAAATTGTTTTAAAGAGTATTCAGCATATCAAGAGTTAATAGCCCAAGGAGAATGTAGTCTGCAGAAGTTAACACTCAAATTTGTTCAAGAAAATTTCAATTTTCTCATATAAAATGTCCATTTACAGACGAAGAAAAGACTATTTTTGAAAACTTACCATTGGAATGACTGGCTCGGTTATCGAGCCAGTCATTCCAGTGGTAAGTTTTCAAAAATAGTTTTCTCTTCCTCTGCAAATGGACATTTCCCAAGACCACTGCAGAAGCTGCTTTTGGCTGATATGAGTGTTAAAGGGTTAAGTAAGCAGATAGTTAAACAATGCTTCCAAGCACTTTGATACTTTTAATCATCCATCTCAACATTTAGCTTCCCCCCCCCCCCCAAACTCCCACCCCTCCCCATTATTTGAGTGGTATTATGTAATTGATTTTTATTTTCCGAAAACATAATTACTTCCCCGGAATAAAAGCATGCAGCTCGTGATTTAGTTGATGATGTTTCATAGCAATGACAAAGAGATTGAGATCATAAGATTAGCCAGGAGATCATAGGCCCATCACAGCTTCTCATAAACACATTTATATGTCAGTTCTATTCGGTAAAATTACCCGCTAATCAAGTTAGTCTTAAAAGGTAGTCTTCTGTTCAATCCTTAAGCCATTATTAACAGACCCACATGGCTGGTGCAACTTTGAAACATTGAATTATATGCACAAAAAAAGAGAAGGAACAAATAAAGATTTAATGTATAGGTGGTTGATCAATAGGTGATGTTAATTCCAGTGGTAAATTTTCAAAAATAGTTTTCTCGTAGTCTGCAAATGGATATTTTCTAAGAGAAAATTGAAATATTTTGGATCCAGATTTGATCATGGAAGGGTTAATGTTAAGATCCCATTTAGAACTCGCTAAAGCTTGTTACAAATTAGGTATTTCTAAGCTTGTTTGATAAACTTGATATGAAATGTCAACTTGTTTGAGATCCTCTATCTACCAGATCTTGTTGAATATGTTTGAAACAGTGGAGGAATCTAGTTTTCGTTATGCCCCGCCCATCTCTAGCTAATCCCCACCCATGCTTTTCTCATGCTGGGATCGATCAATCTCTGAATACCCCGACTCAATTTTCTAAAAATTATACAGGTAAGCTGTTGAATATTTTGAAACTAATTTGACTGGGTGTTGTTACTGCCTAGAGAAGCAAGAACGTCCAGTCAAATTAGTTTCAAACTATTCAACAGCATGTTTATTAAATAGTTAAGACATAAGATTTGTATGACAACACTTAGTCCGTCACTAATTAAGCATTTATGACAAACTTAGCTACATCATTCTGCTGCCTATGGCAGCAAGAACGTCCAGTAAAATTAGTTTCAAAATATTCAACAGCATGTTTATTAAATAGTAAAGACATACAATTTGTACGACAATACTTAGTCCGTCACTAATTAAGCTTTCATGACAAACTTAGCTACATCATTCTGCTGCCTATGTCAGCACCAATGCCCAGTCAAATTAGTTTCAAAATATTCAACAGCATGTTTATTAAATAGTAAAGACATATAATTTGTAAGACAATTCTTAGTCCGTCACTAATTAAGGGTTCATGACACGCTTAGCTATGTTATTCATGACGTAATTGATTTTGACATCATCTTACACGTCGCATAGTTGATTATGACGTTATTTGATTGATGGATAAATTAGACAGGTCAATTGGACTGAAAGTATGAAGCAGCGACCTTCAAAGAAATTTCTTCAAAATGTTTATCAAATTTTACAACCATTGTGGCTTGAAACTAAGTTGATTGGCGTTCTGTATGACAAGCTTAATTTTTCTACCCCCTATCAATACATTTCTTAAATCACAAGATATTTGTGTATTATATTGATATTGCATAATTTATACCCTGTTGTCAATTCTGATTTAATAGGTCAATTTAAAGTTATGCAGTATAATCGAATTATGCAACAATGATTGTCACAGATCTTTATGAGTGAGATTTTTTATCTAAAAAATTATAGGACATGAACACAATATTAAAGGATAACTAACCTCATCTCTTGATAGCTATTCAGGTTATCTAATAGGCCACACATAAACTATGCAGGTAATTTTATGCTATTCATCATGCCACTAAAGAAATATATTCAGGCTTTAGTAGCTAATAAATGTTGTTACATTTCTACAGCCTATGATGGCTGTCATTATTTACTTTTCAACCAAACAGAAAAAGCCTAGCGTGTCAGCCTCCGGATATAGCTCAGTCATAGAGGCGCCAGGTATAGTTTGGCATTGTGGTATAAAAGCAATCATACAGGTATGCTGTTGAATATTTTGAAACTAATTTGACGAAGTTATTGATCATGCCATAGTCAGCAACAACTTCCAGTCAAATTATTTTCAAAATATTCAACGAGATGGGTATTGCATAATAAAGAATGTAATGCATTTGCACTTACATGACATCACACAATATCGCTTGAGGAGACAAAATGGTGGCGGTCACTGTTCAGCAATTACTTGATATTACAAAGTAGATAATTGTGATACAGGAACGGGAATGTGACAGGATATGAATGATTTGGAATCTATCAACCGTAATCTTGTATAACTTTTGAGACGAGATTGGCAGCGATTTAAGCAATGGTCCACATGAACCACTGTTGACCATAGAATATAATAACGAACACATATATACCTGCCATTTCGCACCTAGACACCCAATCATTATATAGTATCTTGTCATGAGCGAGTTATATATCTTGTCCGAGTATGAATGATCTTCGTGTTACATCCGAGTATGAATGATCTCCATGTTACATCTGTGTATGAATGCTCTTCATGTTACATCTGAGTATGAATGTTCTTCATGTTACATCTGAGTATGAATGATCTTCATGTTACATCCGAGTATGAATGATCTTCATGTTACATCTGAGTATGAATGATCTTCATGTTACATCCGAGTATGAATGATCTTCATGTTACATCTGAGTATGAATGATCTTCATGTTACATCCGAGTATGAATGATCTTCATGTTACATCTGAGTATGAATGATCTTCATGTTACATCCGAGTATGAATGATCTTCATGTTACATCTGAGTATGAATGATCTCCATGTTACATCTGAGTATGAATGATCTTCATGTTACATCCGAGTATGAATGATCTTCATGTTACATCTGAGTATGAATGATCTTCATGTTACATCTGAGTATGAATGATCTCCATGTTACATGCAAGTATGAATGATCTTCATGTTACATCTGAGTATGAATGATCTTCATGTTACATCTGAGTATGAATGATCTTCATGTTACATCCGAGTATGAATGATCTTCATGTTACATCTGTGTATGAATGATCTCCATGTTACATCTGAGTATGAATGATCTTCATGTTACATCTGAGTATGAATGATCTTCATGTTACATCTGAGTATGAATGATCTCCATGTTACATCTGAGTATGAATGATCTCCATGTTACATCTGAGTATGAATGATCTTCATGTTACATCTGAGTATGAATGATCTTCATGTTACATCTGAGTATGAATGATCTCTATGTTACATCTGAGTATGAATGATCTTCATGTTACATCCGAGTATGAATGATCTTCATGTTACATCTGAGTATGAATGATCTTCATGTTACATCTGAGTATGAATGATCTTCATGTTACATCCGAGTATGAATGATCTTCATGTTACATCTGAGTATGAATGATCTCCATGTTACATCTGAGTATGAATGATCTTCATGTTACATCCGAGTATGAATGATCTTCATGTTACATCTGAGTATGAATGATCTTCATGTTACATACGAGTATGAATGATCTCCATGTTACATCTGAGTATGAATGATCTCCATGTTACATCTGAGTATGAATGATCTTCATGTTACATCTGAGTATGAATGATCTTCATGTTACATCCGAGTATGAATGATCTCCATGTTACATGCAAGTATGAATGATCTTCATGTTACATCTGAGTATGAATGATCTTCATGTTACATCTGAGTATGAATGATCTTCATGTTACATCCGAGTATGAATGATCTTCATGTTACATCTGTGTATGAATGATCTCCATGTTACATCTGAGTATGAATGATCTCCATGTTACATCCGAGTATGAATGATCTTCATGTTACATCCGAGTATGAATGATCTTCATGTTACATCTGTGTATGAATGATCTCCATGTTACATCTGAGTATGAATGATCTTCATGTTACATCTGAGTATGAATGATCTTCATGTTACATCTGAGTATGAATGATCTTCATGTTACATCTGTGTATGAATGATCTCCATGTTACATCTGAGTATGAATGATCTTCATGTTACATCCGAGTATGAATGATCTTCATGTTACATCTGAGTATGAATGATCTCTATGTTACATCTGAGTATGAATGATCTTCATGTTACATCCGAGTATGAATGATCTTCATGTTACATCTGAGTATGAATGATCTTCATGTTACATCTGAGTATGAATGATCTTCATGTTACATCCGAGTATGAATGATCTTCATGTTACATCTGAGTATGAATGATCTCCATGTTACATCTGAGTATGAATGATCTTCATGTTACATCCGAGTATGAATGATCTTCATGTTACATCTGAGTATGAATGATCTTCATGTTACATACGAGTATGAATGATCTCCATGTTACATCTGAGTATGAATGATCTCCATGTTACATCTGAGTATGAATGATCTTCATGTTACATCTGAGTATGAATGATCTTCATGTTACATCCGAGTATGAATGATCTCCATGTTACATGCAAGTATGAATGATCTTCATGTTACATCTGAGTATGAATGATCTTCATGTTACATCTGAGTATGAATGATCTTCATGTTACATCCGAGTATGAATGATCTTCATGTTACATCTGTGTATGAATGATCTCCATGTTACATCTGAGTATGAATGATCTCCATGTTACATCCGAGTATGAATGATCTTCATGTTACATCTGTGTATGAATGATCTTCATGTTACATGCGAGTATGAATGATCTTCATGTTACATCTGAGTATGAATGATCTTCATGTTACATCTGAGTATGAATGTTCTTCATGTTACATCTGAGTATGAATGATCTTCATGTTACATCTGAGTATGAATGATCTTCATGTTACATCTGCGTATGACTGATGTCCATGTTACATCTGAGTATGAATGATCTTCATGTTACATCTGTGTATGAATGATCTTCATGTTACATCTGTGTATGAATGATCTTCATGTTGCATCTGAGTATGAATGATCTTCATGTTGCATCTGTGTATGAATGATCTTCATGTTACATCTGAGTATGAATGATCTTCATGTTACATCTGAGTATGAATGATCTTCATGTTACATCTGTGTATGAATGATCTTCATGTTACATCTGAGTATGAATGCTCTTCATGTTACATCTGAGTATGAATGATCTTCATGTTACATACGAGTATGAATGATCTTCATGTTACATCTGAGTATGAATGATCTTCATGTTACATCTGAGTATGAATGATCTTCATGTTACATCTGTGTATGAATGATCTTCATGTTACATCTGAGTATGAATGATCTTCATGTTACATCCGAGTATGAATGCTCTTCATGTTACATCTGAGTATGAATGCTCTTCATGTTACATGCGAGTATGAATGATCTTCATGTTACATGCGAGTATGAATGATCTTCATGTTACATCTGAGTATGAATGATCTTCATGTTACATGCGAGTATGAATGATCTTCATGTTACATCTGTGTATGAATGATCTCCATATTACATCCGAGTATGCATGTTCTTCTGAGAATTTTATTGTTTCATGTTGTGAGTTTATGTATGTAAGAAACGCAGATAGCAGATCTTCACCTTGTTTCCATATCATGAATATGTCATCGATGTATCTGATGTATAGAGAGCGCTTGCGAGGGGATTTCTACCGCAGTCTAGTTTCTAGATCACTGATAAAGATGCATGTGTATGTGCATGCTGCCCTACTGTGCATAGCTTGCAGATGGTGTTACAGATACAGTAGAATTCAAAGTTATTGAGTTCTACAAGTTCTAGTACCTATTAAGTAAGTTTGGGAGGCCTCTCTTTTCATACACATTTGCATGTGGCTTAGAGTCCCTCTACTGGGGATACATGTGTATGGACTGCTGACATACATTGTGCATAATAGTGTGTTGTTATTAACACTTGGCACTCTGGTGTCAAAATTTTCAATCTTCAAATTAAATTAAACGATGAACTGGTGTTCATTTTTCACCAAATTTGGTGGGAATTGCGCAGTCATAGACACCAGTTTCTTTGATATTGACACAGAAAGATAGAATATTGACATCAGAGTGGTAAGGGTTAATGGAGCCATAACTTTCAAATTTTTAGCTCACCTGGCCTGAAAGGCCAAGTGAGCTTATGCCGTGGAGACCATCTGTCGTGTGTCCGTCCGTCCGTCCGTTCGTTAACTTGAGAAGTCGATCCATCAAAAAACATGCCTGCCGTGGTCCTATCAAAATGTAGCGTGTTTGGTGGCCATATTGGATTTTTTTATTTGATGGACTTTGAGGCTGAAATTGGTTCTGTATATGTTTTTGGGTATTCTGAGCTCAAATTTGCCATTTTCGAAACTGTCTGATAAACGGTTTGGCAGCCATCTTGGATTATATTCCCACCAAAGGCACCCATACTAAAGCAATGGGAAATTTAAAATTGCTTCTTCTGGAGAACTATAATAATAATAATAATAATAATAATAATAATAATAATACAGCATTTGTATAGCGCCATTTATCAATTTGACTAATTTTCAAAGGCGCTTCGGTACATATGTGTTTTTAGTTTTTCTTTAAATTTCTCCCTAGAGCTTATTGTTTTAATATCCAGTGGTAGGGTATTCCAAAGTTTTGGCGCGGCGATGCTGAAAGCTCTGTCTCCACATGACTTCAGATTGGATCGTGGAATGTTTAGCAGGTGTTGATCTGTAGAGCGAAGAGCACGGTGCGGATGGTGGGGCATAATGAGATCCTTCATGTATTCTGGAGCTTCATCGTGCATGCATTTCCATGTTAGGAGGATAAGTTTGAAGTCAATTCGTTGACGGACAGGTAGCCAGTGGAGGTGTTTCAGTACAGGGGTTATGTAATCACGTTTCTTGATCTTCATCAGGACACGGGCTGCAGAATTTTGAACCTGTTGTAACTTGTTCAGTGACTGCCGTTATACCATATAGTAGGCAGTTACCATTATCCAGACGTGATGTTATAAATGCATGGATAAGCTTTTCTTTTTTTTTTGTGTTAAAACAGTTCTTACTGAATTAATGTTTCTTAGATGGTAATATGCCGCTTTGCAAATAGATGTTACCTGCGCATCCATATCCATAAACTGATCAAATATTACACCTAAATTTCTGGCCGATGCATTTGCCGTAATCAGACTGTTTACTAGTTGGACTTCGGTAGTATGAACCTTACTACGTTGATGTTTTGTCGATATCACGAGGAACTCGGTTTTGTCTGGGTTTAGTTTAAGCTTGTTAAATGTCATCCACTGACTAATGTCTGTAACACAATTCCGTACTTGTTCAAGAGTCATGGTCTCGTTTGTATGCACGTTGGGTTGGAATGTCAGGTAAAGCTGCGTATCATCCGCATACATGTGGATCTGGAGATTATGTTGTTTCGCAATGTTTACAATAGATGCCGAGTACACAGTGAAAAACTTTGGACCGAGAACTGAGCCTTGCGATACACTATACTCTAACAGGACACTAGCGCTGGAGGAGTTGGAGATAGTCACAGCTTGGTGTCTGTCTGTGAGGTAGGACCTTACCCATGATAAGGCCGTTCCAGTTATGCCTATGCTTTTGTTCAATCGCGTGATTAAAATTTCATGATCGATCGTATCGAACGCGGCAGAGAGATCGAGTAAAACCAGGAACACTGCATTGTGATTGTCTAATGCGTGCAGAATGTCATTCTGGACCCTGACCAGGGCGGTCTCTGTTCCATGGTGCTCTCTATAGGCTGACTGAAATTTTTCAGCCAGTTGGTACTGCTGCATATGCTTAGATATACGATCTGCCACGACCTTTTCTACAAGCTTAGACAAGAATGAAAGGTTGGAAACTGGTCGGTAATTATTAAGGGTATCCAAGTCCAATGATGACTTTTTGAGCAACGGGGTCACTAAGGCATTTTTCATGAGAGATGGAAAAACTCCATCAGCTAAGGACACATTCACGATTTTTGTGATTATCGGTGCAAGGATTTGAAGATGGTGCTTAACTATTGTAGTTGGTATCGGATCGAGCGAACAAGTCTTGCTTGGCGAGGACATAATGATTTTAGAGATTTCCTCCTCGGTTGTTGGACGGAAAATTTCTAGATCCGGTGGATGGTATAGTTCTTCGTCGTGCACTGCAACAGGGGGTATGCTGTCAAGGTTTTTGCGAATGGTGGCAATCTTCTCAGAGAAGAATGTGTTGAACGTGTTCGCTAAGGTAGCAGTGTCACTATGTTTCGGCAGTTTGGGTTTTGCTTTCCTATGAAGAAGCTCATCTATCACCTTAAATAGTTCTTTCTGATCTGCTGTAGCTGATATCAGATTTGAATAATATTCTGACTTTGCTTTATGGAACAGATTTACGACACATGTTCTCTGAGACTGAAAAGCCAACCTATCAGTCATCGAACGAGTTCTCCTCCATTTTCTCTCATATTGTCTACACGTCTTTTTGGCTGATGTGAGGTCTGAATTATACCAAGGTGCTTGCTGTCATGCAGCAATGGTGCGCGTCTTTTCGGGAGCATGTTTGTTGAGGAGTTGACCCAGCACAGAATTGTATTGTTCGATAGATGGGATTAATGTTGTTTGTGGATGCGAAAACAACTCATTTGCTTTCAAATCCGTTGCGAGGTCACTATGATTTATTGTTTTTGGCTTCCGAAACGTAATTGTCTCTCTAGGCGATCGTGGTCTGACAATATTGAGAGTGCAGTGTACTGCGGCATGGTCGGTAATGAATGATTCTACACGGACATTACTTATCATGTCATCGGATGGTCTACCAATAATTAAATCAAGCGTATGACCTTGCACATGTGTGGTTTCAGTAACTAACTGTTGTAGATTAGCACTATCGATGATAGTCATCTTGAACAAACTACTAGGCCAACTTCAATTATATTTGCCAGGAAGCATCCTTATGGCATAGGGATCCAAGTTTGTTAAAATGAAGCCGGTCGGCTAATTTGGCCGCCGGCCATCTTGGATTTTGGACGATTTTAAGAAATGTCTAAAAATCTACTCCGAAACCGCTTGGGGAATCGATTCAAAACTTATGAAACCTCATCTAGGGAAAGACGTAAGCCAAGTTTGTTCAAGACGACTTGATTGAGCAGATGATTCGGTGGCCATCTTGGATGACCTAGTTTTCCCGAAAATAACTTCTCCAGAACCGCTGAAGGGATCAGGCCAAAATTTTGGAGACATGATTAGGGACTAAAGGCCATTCAAGTTTGTTCAAGGGAAGTTGCTCCATCGAAAAACATGGCTGCCATGGGCCAATCAAAATGTAGCGTGTTTGGTGGCCATATTGGATTTTTTTATTTGATGGATTTTGAGGCCAAAATTGGTTATATATATGTTTTTTAGGTATTCTGAGCTCAAATTTGGAATGTTTGGAAACTGTCGGATAAACAGTTTGGCGGCCTTCTTAGATAATTTTCTTGTCAACCTCCCATGCTAAAGCAATGAGAAATTTTAAATGCCTTCACGAGAATTACTATTTCAATTATATTTGGCAGGAAGCGTCTTTAGGGCATAGGGATCCAAGTTTGTTTAAATGAACCCGATCGGCCAATTTGCCTGGCGGCCATTTTGAATTTTGGCCAATTTTGGGAAACGTCTAAAAATCTTCTCCGAAACCACTTGGGAAATCTTCATCTAGGCCAAAAGGTAAGCCAACTTCATTGACCAAATGGTTCGGCGACCATCTTGATGACCTATTTTTCCCGAAAATGACTCCTCCAGAACCGCTGACGGAATCAGGCCAAAATTTGTGCTGTATGATTAAAGATTAAGGACTAATGGCCATTAAAGTTTGTTCAAGGGAAGTTGATCCATCAAAAAAACATGGGCGCCATAGGCCAATCAAAATGTAGCGTGTTTGGCGGCCATGTTGCACTTGCAAAAATTGTCCACAAACTCGTTTAAAAGACTGCTAAACCACCCACCAACAAGTTTGACAAAAATTGATGGTGCTCCAGGTGAGCGACACGGGCCTCTTGGGCCTCTTGTTTAATGAATTATTGTGTCCTTGACATAGGATTCAATTTGGACACATGGAGTTTGATGGGTTCCTCAATAAAACTGCTACCGTAATGAGTTCCGTAGGTCAACCATTGCGAATGATGATCGGTCTGCCTGGAACCAGTCCATGTTTTTTAACTTTGTGGATTTTAGGTAAGAGATAGAATCAATCGAGACAGAGTTGGAGGCAGACGGCGCCCCTGACTGGGAGTGTGGGAGTAAAGTGGGATGAGGCATATATTGGTTTAGTGTGAAATGCAGTGTTAGGCGTAATCTTCTGAAAACACACGTAAATCCTTATAAATAGAACCCATATCCTGTTCGATTTACTGATGGACAGAAACCTAGGCCATTGTCCAGGGCTTTAATCGTGATTTCTGGTATCTCTGTTTGTGAGATTGACAATAAACTTGGAGGAAAAGGGTGTCTATGGGTGTCTTGAGAGCTGTTATTATTGATGTTTAATTGTACATTCAGATTACGATTTTCTGAAACAGTGAAATTATGAGCGAGTAAGATGACAGTAGAGATGTGAAACATTTTGTTTAAAAAACATAGTTTGTGTAATTGAACAGTTCGAATCTGCTGTATGGAAAGTTCATTTTTAGCTCACCTGGCCAGAATGGCCAAGTGAGCTTATGCCATGGCGACCGTCTGTCCGGCGTCCATCCGTCTGTCCGTCAACTTTTTTCTTTAAACGACTTCTTCTCAAGACCCACTGGGCCGATTTCAATTATATTTGGCAGGAAGTATCCTTAGGGCATAGGGATCCAAGATTGTTCAAACGAAGCCGATTGGCCAATTTGGCCGGTGGCCATCTTGGGTTTTGGCCGATTTTAGGAAATGTCTTTAAAAATCTTCTCCGAAACCGCTTGGTGGATCGATTCAAAACTCACAAAATATATATGGCAAGAGCTAAACCAAGTTTGTTAGAAGGAACTTGATTGGCCAAATGGTTCGGTGGCCATCTTGGATGACCTAGTTTTCGTGAAAACAACTTGTGCAGAACCACTGAACGGATCGGGCTGAAATTTTGACAATATGATTATGGACTAAGGGCCATTAAACTTTGTTCATGGGAAGTTGATGGGTAAAAAACATTTTAGCGTGTTTGGCTGCCATGTTCAAATTTTCGTATAGCGATGACCCTGTCTGTCTTCTGTATGTCCGTCCATCCATCTGTCTGTCCGTCACCAACAATGGCGTCTCATTTTGTTATTTCTTGACGGATTGACACCAAACTGGGTCACAATGTTAATGTCGTTATCTAATATCTGTGTTGTGAAAATGAAACTGATAGGAGTTATCTCCCCTTAAATATTTGCAGTCTCACTTTCATAGGGGAAATACAGGTTTGTTCCCACCGTCTACTGATTTGTCTCCATGTCAGATTTTATTGCCAAAGTAGATTAAACTCCAATTAACAGATTAACCTTTCCAATACTGCCTAAATATTTAAGATATGTATTATGTGCTCTGACATCTATGCTCTTAAAAATATTGTTAAATGTATTTGATTGAAAGTTGTTGCTGCCTTGGGCAGCAATGAAAGTTGTTGCTGCCTAAGGCAGCAATGACTCAGTCAAATTATTTTCTAAATCAACTCCAGCTCAACCTACCCCTGCTGCTAACTTGGTGATTCAGCCAGATGCGCATGTGTTAAATGAATTGTGTGGTGGCGGGGGAATAACCTACTATAAAGACCACCTACCTGCCTTTAGAGACTGTTTTCTTCAATTGTATTTAAACCTCTAGTAACCGTCTGACTGCTGAGATTTTGCAGACGACATATTCCAAAGGTTATATCTCTGAACCTGATAAATATTTTGAAAACAATTGGACTGAAAGCTGATGGTGGCTAAAACGCCAACAACTTTTAGTTGAATTGTTTTCAAAATATTCAACAAGTCAAGAGCTTTTAAAAATTGAAATTATTGGCTGCACTGGCTTGCAGCGGTGAGACAGTTAAGAAACCAGCTGTTGTTAGCACTGATATCATCTATTTTCTCTTAAACATTGTTCAAAATCACTAATGCAAAAAAACAGTTTAGAGATTGTTGTCAATATCTCGAAAACTAAACCATTTGACTGAAAGTCATTGGAAGTCACACCGATGGATGTAAAGCTTAAGTAAAATTAGTTGAAATGCCAATGTTCCAGGTGAGCGATACAGGCCCATTGGGCCTCTTGTTGTAAGACAATGAATTTGTGTATCATTTTGGCGTTTCAATTTGCTGATTAGATGAAATAAATGATTGATTCAATCTTCCTTCGCTCAGTCTTGTCTGTAGGTAAAATTCTCCCTTCTGTTTTTGATGGTGTTTTGTGGCCAGTCCTGATCACACTTCTCTGTACGGTTGTGGCCGGTTCCTCTCTCTCCAGTCTGTGAAAGCTTCTCGATCTGGCCTGCTGGAATTGGCAAAACCATTTTTTGATGACATATTTGTCTGTCTGATAAGGTTATCAGGGCTTCTCAGTTTTATTTGTTTCGCTTTTGTGGCATCCACTGCATTTGATGATTAGACTTTTTTATCTGCAGACCAGTAGAAGACGGCTTAATCGTCATACATGTACTTATTACAAAATGAACATTATCAGGCATGTCAAAATTGTGTAACCCATTTTTTAATTCACGCAGGGGTTATGCACAAATTTCTGCCATATCCTGTTTTTGGGTTACGCAATTTTTGTATTTTGTGCATAAATATGTTGAAAAGGTTACGCAAAATGAAATGGGTTACCTAAAATAAATTTGCATAACCCCAAAATGGGTTACGCACATTTTCAATTTTGACAGGCCTGATTATGCAACCATCTGAATGGCCACAGAGGCCAGTATGAAAACTGCAAGCACCCGTGCAATATTGCCTCCATGCATGGAATTATGTTGCAAAGGAGGTTTGAATCAGCATGTAATCTGGATGATTATTACCACCCTGTAATTATATGCATAGCTTCCATTGGGCCAGTCCCAAAACCCCCATTTGGCCGGTGAAATGCTTCAGAATTCCAAAGCATGAAGACACCAGTCCACTCATGCAGGCACCCCCCCCCCATCCCACCCCCACCCCACCCCTCATGAGGTCCATGGAAACTCACCAACCCAACCTATGTTTTAAGTTCTGTGCAATTCCTCATATGTTGCTGTAGCACTCATATGACTATAAATTTCCAGAAAACTATGCAGGTAAGCTATTGAATCTTTTGGAACTAATTTGACTTGGCACTGTTGCTACGTATGGCATTATATGCTCCAGGATATTAAATAGTAGAGACATATAATTTGTACAATGTGTCAGACTATTAAGAGTTAAAGACGGGCCAAATAGAATCATTTATGACGTAATGATTATGACGTGATTCTACTCAACCTGAGCTTAGCTGATTATGACATCATATGACATCAGATGAATAGATGGATACTCTGGAAAGGTGAATTACACACGACCACATGTTCATACATGCATGGAAGTCCGAGATAAATGACAAGAGGAGTATCAGAACCACGCTTTCATCTATATTGCAATAAATCGTCAAAAACACATGGAATTTCCGTTATTAAAAATTATAATTGGTATTGAGTCTGGTAATAAACAAAGGCGTATGATGGATGTATGAATGGATGTGTGGGTTGCTAGGTGGGTTAGGGGTTGGGTGGGTGGGCCGATAGGCAGATAGCTAGGCCATGACCCAGTATGATGTCAGATATTTGTAAGCATTTGTCTGTCCATGAAATCTGTATGCGATAACTCTGCATAAAGCTTTGTCCAGTTGATAGAAAACTCAGTGACTCAACTAAGTCCCCTAAAACAGTTGATTTTATAAGAAATTTTGTTTTCTTTCGACTACAGATTTTAATCATTTATTGGTCAAGATTTTCTAGAAAATTGAAAGTTTCGTTCATGAATCTCTATCTGCCCAAGAAAAAATCATTAAAAAAATTGTACAACCTCGGGCTCGATCGATAACTGAGCCAGACATACCAGTGGTACAGTTTAAGTACAGTACTGTTAGCCAGCAAATGGCCATGTTCACGAGCACTGCACATACCGGTACTCTTGGCCAGCAAATGGCCACGTTCACGAGCACTGCACATACCACGTTCACGAGCACTGCACATACAGGTACTCTTGGCCAGCAAATGGCCACGTTCACGAGCACTGCACATACCACGTTCACGAGCACTGCACATACCACGTTCACGAGCACTGCACATACCACGTTCACGAGCACTGCACATACCACGTTCACGAGCACTCCACATACCACATTCACGAGCACTGCACATACCACGTTCACGAGCACTGCACATACCACGTTCATGAGCACTGCACATACCACGTTCACGAGCACTGCACATACCACGTTCACGAGCACTGCACATACCATGTTCATGAGCACTGCGCATACCACGTTCACGAGCGCTACACATACCACGTTCACGAGCGCTGCACATACCACGTTCCATTGAACAACTTCTTTTAACAACAGTTCCTTAAAATCACTGCCATTTAAACTAATCGCAATGCTATACAGCATGATATAAGAAATGAATTTCCAGTCAAATTAGTTTCAAAATATTCAACAACTTATTTGATATTATGGCTGAGTTTTCAGATACTGGGTTTTCTGGCAGGAAATCTTTACAATATAATGCAAAGAGCTGTCAAATGGCCAGGGCTTTTTTGGGTGAAGGATTATTCGATGTATGGGTTCGAATCTTTTGTAACAGACTGTACAAGACTGATTTGTAAATCGCTCTTAAAATGCCATCCCCGATCAAATTATTGGCAAAATATTCTATCTCTAGATATGATCTTCACAGGAACATAATGTCATTGCTGTGTAGTTGGATATTTAGTGCTCCCTGCGGAAGCCAGAAATAGATGACAAATAGGTTATTCGGACATTACTTTCATCTTTTTAGCATAAAGCCATCAAACATATGCCACTATTGGCTGTTTATGGAGAAAACTAATAAAATGTTATAGCGGCTACAGAAATGATCGCTCATGTAAATTGTCATCACTGCCATGCTTGGTCAAGACAATTTCAATTTTCTCATAGAAAATGTCCATGTACAGATGAAGAGAAGGATATTTCTGAAAATTTGACACTGGAATGACCGGTTATCGATTGAGCTAATCATTCCAGTGATGATTTAAAAAAAAGATTCTTCTTTGTATGCAAAGGGACATTTCCAAAGACTACTTAACTTTATTGATTGGTGACATAACTTACTTCAATATTATCCTCTGTGTTAGTGCAATCTGTAATCAATAAGTTTAGGATTTCAGAAAAACTTCCTTGTTACATACAATGTACTATTGTCCATCCATTCCGTATCATAATTGAAATTGATGCTTAGCTGTTTAATCATAAAGCCATACAAAACCAGCCTCTACAATGGTCATAGTAAGTGTTCATGTACAGTCCAAGAGGAGGCGACAATATGTATGAAACTTATCCCTGTAATGCCTGGCTCTATAACTGGACTAGTCATAAAATAATCTCTCTGCCACCAAATGTAGTAGACATTCCCTGTGCCAAAACTTTCTTGACCATTAACATTAACCCTTACCACACTGATGTCAATATTCTATCTTTTACCATGTCAATAGCAAAGAAACTGCTGTTCATTTATCAACAATTTTGGTGGACGATGTTGCTATATACAACAGCACCATCTTCCACCAAATTTGTTGAAAAATAAATACCAGTTAATCCTTTAATTTAATCAAGACGATTAAAAATCTTGACATCAAAGTGATAGGGGTTAATGGTCAAGTTGGCTGAAACTGGCCTCTACAGTGGTCTGGAGATATGTCCATTTGCGTCCAGTGGTAAATTTTAAGTGATGGATTTCAAAGACTGGTCTTCAAAGGCCATTTTTTTCCGACTTCATCACTTGTTTTCATGCATGATATATGTAGACATTACTGTTTGATGAAAGTTTCATTAAGATTATTATTAAGTCACAGTTATATCATGTGGAGGGTGGACATAGAATTATCTATTAGAAAAATGGTTTCATTCCCGTTTGACATACCCAGTACTAAGGGTTTAACTAAAACATCATAGGCTTTATCCAATCACAGGCGGACAAATTAAATTACTTTTGTTTCCTTCGGTCTCAAGATTTTGTTGCTCTCGCCGCAAGTGATTGGACTTTTAACAGCATCAGCAGCGCTGAATCCCACAAAGTGCTCTTTGAGCAGGCCCTCAATTAACAGGCATCAGTTTTAATTATAGTCAAACCCTCTGTCCACATGTAGCCGAGTCTAACGTTTCGATCGACCATGCGGCTGTCAATGTTGCTTTGCAGTAATTCTGCAAATGGGACTGCTGTGCAAACGTAGCCGTTATTATTATTGACAGCAAACAGGGAAATCTGTTTGACTGGATTTCATGATGGTATCTCTTGTTTCCTGTACACCATTTTCGTTTCTCTTTTCATCGTGGCCTTAATAAGAATGGATGAATCCACTTTTATCTATGGCACACCGCTCTCTAGCTAGACTCCGCCAATGCCTTGGATCGATCGAACCCTGAACTCTCTGAATTTTAATTTCCAGAAAACTATACAGGTAAGTTGTTGTGACTATGGCAGCAATAGCTCCCAAACAAATTAGGTTTAAAAATATTTAACAGAATGATTATTAACTAGTAGAGATACAATTCGCACACATAACCACCAACTTTTAAAAGTTCATGACAGACTTTTTAAGCTAAGTCAATCATTACACATTTTAATTGCGACTTCAGCCTACATATGACAATTGATTATGACATCATATACTTGACTGACAGATTGGATTTATCCACTAATCCAAAACAAATTTAAGAGTTAAGATTTTGTTGTTGAGCTGTTAGAGAAGTGAAGAAGGACTAGGACTCATGATAGTGGCTCGAAAACCATAGAGAAATGGAGGATTCCAGTTTATCAATAAGTCATATGACATCATAATGAACTATGTGACATGTAGGATGACGTTATAACCAATTACATCATGAATTACGTCGCTAAGTTTGTCGCGAACGCATAATTGATAACGGACTAAGTATTGTTGTACGAATTGTATGTCTTTACTATTTAATAAACATTCCGTTAAATATTTAGAAGCTATTTGACTGGGCAGCAACAGGACCCAGTCAAATTAGTTTCAAAATATTCAACACCTTACCTGTATAGTTTTCTGGAAATTGATTGTCAGGGAGTTCAGGGATCAATCGATTCCAACACGTATAAAGTCTGGGTGGAGTTTAGTAAAAGATTGGCGAGGCCTGGCAAAAATTGAATTCTTCCATTAATATGCAGCATGTGATGTGTGGCGTGTGGATTTAAAGAAACTGCCTGTGGATTTAAAGAAACTGCCTGTGGATTTAAAGAAACTACCTTGATATGCAAGTTGCAGCCATCCTACTTATAAGATCTTCTAGAAAGATTGTCCAGTTTGAAAATCAGTTGCGGTCATGGACAGCAACGTGACTTGGCAACAATGTTTTCTAACTGAGAGCAGTACTTAAGATGCTATATTGAATACAGAATCACTCCACAACAGACTTTCTACAATAGTAGCTTAAATGTCGAGCTTTCTACTGAACCGTGTGTTATTTCGTTCCTCCCTTCCTGTGTGTATGCTTTCATATTTAACATGGTGCTTACATGTTATATTGTCTAATCCAGCAAACCTTTAGGCAAGGTTATTGTCAAATTCATCATTTAAATCACATTCATTTGACGATGCAGAAATTATGTAGCCTATAAAATGCTTGTTTTCTAATGATTCAGCACTATGAAGGTTATTGAAATGTTTGAAAATCTTGTAATTAATCTATGAAAGCGTCATTATTTTGCATATTTTCACACATTGGGAACATATTATATATTATAGTGAATAAATTAAGTAAAATTAACTTACCAGTTCAGATGTACTTATTATCGAGATAAAGCAAAAGTAATTTGCAAACACATAAACATAATAGTTTCAAACATGAGTCTTTAAAACACAGCAATCAGCTTCAGAACTGTTGAAGGCAGATCGTATCTTCCTGACAGGTGTCCGCCGTGTCCACAATTCACGGGGTTTACATCCGAGGATAGCTCACTCACAGCCAATCAATGGCACACTGATATCCTATCATTAACTATACACACGGCAAGAAGCAGCTCCTTGGAAATTGTCCCTACGATGGATAAAAGGAATTACGCACGCTGCCGCTATTTATTCTACATGAGATGATGTCTGATCAATGTTTCTGCTGGTTCGTGCTATGTAAGCGCTCAGCTGCGACTTCTCAGAGACATGTTCACCTGAGTTCTTGCAGTGTCGCCCGCTTTTATCTGTTGTAATCGACGACAGTCCCCGATGCTTCAGCCACTAGGTCTGATCATGTGCTTGGCAGAGTCCATTATCAAGTCACGGGGATGATAATGTTGTAGTATTGTCATCATTTCCTTCTGCTTTGTTAAAGCAGGCGCGTGAGTGCTGTCATTAATGCATAGAATTGGTTGAGAAAATATAAGCGTTCATATGGTATAGAGGACATGTCCGTTTGTTGACGTGGAAAAAAATCTTTGAGAAAATTTGCCACTGAAATGACTGGCTCGGTAATGACTTGCTCGATTACCTAGCCAGTCATTCCACTGTATCCATCCATCATATGATGTCATAATCAACTACGTGACGTATAGAATGGCATGACAATCAATGACATCATTATGATGTCATAAATGGCGTAGATAAGTACATCACGAATGCATAGTTGAAGACGGACTATGCGTTGTTGTATGAATTCTATGTTTACTATTTAATAAATATTATGTTGAATATTTTGAAACTAATTTGACTGAACACTGTTGCTGACATAGGCATCAACAGCGGCCAGCCAAATTAGCTACAAAATATTCAACAACTTAACTGGATAATTTTCAGAAAATCTATGGTCAGGGCATTCGGGGATCGATCAATCCCAGCATGGCAAAATGTAGGTGGAGCTTAGCTAGAAGTGGGCGGGGCATAGCTAAAACAGTAAAGGTCCATTGTAAGTTGTCTCAAATTTTATTTTCACGTGCAAATGAACATGTTTCAAGGCCACTGCAGAAGCCATCTTCTTGTTTGGTATGGTCCTTCACCTGGTACATGGCTAAAACTCCTGACTTGCTGAATGTTTTGAAAACAATTTTTGAGTCAAATTGTTTTCTAAATATTTAGCAGATCCAGAGATATAACACTTGGAATATGTTGCCTGCAAAAAACACACAGCAAACAGACAGTTAATTAATTATGACATCAGACACTGGAGTAACAGATCAGATCCCTCCCTTAATCTGTCTATAATTTTAACACCATATGGTCATCTAACGGTGATGACAAAAGACAGGTGAAACATACATTATTGTAAAAATATGATGTTTGACCAAAAACTGGTGTTTTTTAAAACGTTTTTTTTTTCAACCACATGGCATAAGAAAATCCCATTCTGTATCCTCACAAACTTGTGTCCCTTAAGCGGCCCATACACAATCAATATAATTGACAATAATATTGTCAATTATGAAAATTGACAATATTATTGATCGTTAGTGTGTATATATTGAGGTCAAATTTTGACTTGCGCAATATTCTGACGGAATCAAAACCTGGTAGATATTTATTGATGGTTATGCAATTTTATTGTGTCGTTAGGGGTACACATTGAGAATATGGAGCAATATTTCATTCTGAAGTAAATTTTAATAATTGACAATACTATTATCAATTATATTGATCGTGTATGGGCCGCATACATGATCAATCTAATTGACGATAATATTGGTACAATATTATTGAAAATAAACTGGGTTGGTCACCAACGGTGAAATATTATTGCGCCGTTGTTGGCCAACACAGTTTATTTTCAATAATATTGTACCAATATTATTGTCAATTATATTGATCGTGTATGGGCCGCTTTATGTACAGGGTAGGATATATTAATGTTTTATACTGCTACTTTAATTGATTATGCTTTGGCACTTGTTAGACACTTAGATGGATTAGTGAAAATACTAGTTAGGCGGCACCATTTTCTTTTGTTTGGATTGGGGGAAAAAACTAACTGGAATTCCAAGAAAACCAAAATATAAAAATATGTTCTTTATTAGCTCACCAATGGCCCGAAGGGCTGGATAGATACTTGGCTGGTAGGTTTCAGAACTTGTATACAGAATTTTGATTGGTAAATTTTTCTGCTGCCCATCTTGGATTTCTTTTTCAATTCAATTTAATTCATGTAGATTTATTTGTTAATTACATATTAGTATGAGAACATATGTAAATAGGCAGTGAATCTAAGGCAAAGCCTATAAGGCGATGGACCACTGACATGAGTAAAACTCACATTTACATAACATTTAACTTAGCATATACAGAATCTTATTGCAAATGTGATTTTAATTTTCGCAAAATCAGTGGAAAGGCTTCATTAATGGCTGGAACAATTTCAAGCAAACTTGCTCGGAATGACCCTAGAGTGGTGTGCTTCAGAGCGTGTATAGTGAATTTTGATTGGTAAATTTGTTCGGCAGCCATCTTTAATTAATCAAAGAAATGGCTGGAAATTGTTTAAAACGCTACACCTCCTTAACTACTTGTGTGATTTCAACCAAACTTGGCTCGAAGGACCGTAGGCCATTAGGTTTCAGAACATGTATACAGAATTTTGATTGGTAAATTTGTCCAGTGACCAATTTAGAAAAATCACTTAATAGGGTACTCATTAACAGATTGGTAGATTTCAACCAAATTCAGCTGGAAGAACTCTAGGTTAGTACGCTTCAGAACTTTTATTTATAATTTTGACACCTTGATTTTTAGCTCACCTGGCCTGAAAGGCCAAGTGAGCTTATGCCATGGTGACCGTCCATCGTGAGTCCGTCGTCCATCCGTCAACTTTTCCTTTAAACAACTTCTCAAGAACCACTGGGCTGATTTCAATTATATTTGACAGGAAGCATCCTTATGGCACAGGGATCCAAGTTTGTTCAAACGAAGCCAATCGGCCAGTTTGCCAAAACCGCTTGTTGGATTTAAGGAAATCCCATTGATCTAGGGCAAGAGCTGAACCAAGTTTGTTCAAGGGAACTTAATTCGTCCGATGGTTCCACGGCCATTTGGTTGACCTAGTTTTAGTGAAAACGACCTCCCGAACTGCTGAAGGGATCGGGCCAAAATTTGGCAGATATGATTAGGGACTAAGGGCCATTAAAGTTTGTTCCAAGGAAGTTGATCCATAAAAAAATATGGCCGCCGTGGGCCAATCAAAATTTAGTCTGTTTGGCGGCCATATTGGATTTTTTTTATTTGACAGATTTTGAGGCTGAAATTGGTTTTATATATGGTGGTTATTCTGATCTCAATTTGCAATTTTCGAAACTGTCGGATAAATTGTTTGGCAGCCATCTTGGATCATTTTCCCGCCAAAAGCTCCGTACTAAAGCAACGGGAAATTTAAAATGTCTTCTCCGGAACTACTGGGCCGATTTCAATTATATTTGACAGGACACATCCTTATGGTGTAGAGATTCAAGTTTGTTCAAACGAAGCCGATCAGCCAATTTGACCGACGGCCATTTTGAATTTTGCCCCATTTTTAGCTCACCTGGCCAGAATGGCCAAGTGAGCTTATGCAATGGTGACCGTCCGTCGTCTGTATGTCGTCTGTCATCCGTCATCTGTCGTCCATCAACTTTTTCTTTAAATGACTTCTTCTCAAGAACCACTGGGCCGATTTCAATTATATATGGCAGGAAGCATCCCTAGAGCATAGAGATTCAAGTTTGTTCAAACGAAGGCGATCGGCCAAGATCCAAGATGGCCGTCGGCCAAAATGGCCAATTTTTAGAAACACTAAAAAATCTTCTCCGAAACCGCTGGATGAATTGATTCAAAACTCATAACACATCATCTATTGCAACGGTAGACCCAAGTTTGTTCAAGGCAACCTGATTGGCTGATTTGGCTGGCGGCCATCGATGATGACCTAGTTTTCGCGAAAACAACTTCTCCCGAACCGTTTGTTCAAGGGAAGTTTGTACATTAAAACACATGGCCGCCATCAACCAATCAAAATTTAGCGTTTGTTGGTCATATTGGCTTTTTTGTATTTGATGTAAATTGCTTTATCTATGCTTATCTTCGAGCTGAAATTTGGATGATTTGCTTGGCGGCCATCTTGGATGACCTGGTTTTTGCGAAAACGACTTCTCCCGAACCGCTGAAGGGATAGAGCTGAAATTTTGTAAATATGCTTAGGGACCATGGGCCTTTAAAGTTTGTTCAAGGGAAGTTTGTACGTTAAAAAACATGGCCGCCATCCACCAATCAAAATTTAGAGTTTCTTGGTCATATTGGCTTTTTTGTATTTGATGTATTTTGATGGCGAAAATTGCTTTATATATGCTTATCAGTGTGGCCAGTTAAAATATCCCACTTTCGAGACTGTCGGATAAACGGTTTTCCTACCATCTTGGTTTCTTTTCCCGCCATAGTCTCCCATAGAAAGCAATGGGGAATTCTTTTAATGACTTCTTCTCAAGAACCACTAGGCCAATTTCAATTATATGTGGGAGGAAGCATTCATAGGGCATAGAGATCTAAGTTTGTTCAAATGAAGCAAATCGGTCAAAATCCAAGATGTCCGCCGGCCAAAATGGCTGATTTTTAGACACTTTAAAAAAATCTTCTCCGAAACCGCAAGAGGAATTGATTCAATACACATAACACATCATCTATGGCAACGTTAGACTCAAGTTTGTTCAAACCAACCTTATTGGCCTATTTGCTTGGTGGCCATCTTGGAAAACGACTTCTTCTCCCGAACCGCTGAAGGGATAGAGCTGAAATTTATTAAATATGCTTAGGGACCAAGGACCATTCAAATTTTTTCAAAGGAATTTCGTACGTTAAAAAACATGGCCGGCATCGACCAATCAAAATTTAGCATTTGTTGGTCATATTGTTTTTTTTTGTATTTGATGTATTTTAATGGCGAAAATTGCTCTATATACGCTTATCAGGGTGGCGAGTTCAAATATGCCACTTTCGAGACTGTCGGATAAATGGTTTGGCTACCATCTTGGTTTGTTTTCCAGCAATAGGCTCCCATAGTAACGCAATGGGCCCATAGTAAAGCAATGGGGAATTCTTTAAACGACTTCTCAAGAACCTCTGGGCCGATTTCAATTATATTTGGCAGGAATAATCCTTAGGGCATAGATATTCAAGTTTGTTCAAATGAAGCTGGTCGGACAATTCGGGCGGTGGCCATCTTGGATGTTGGCCGATTTTTAGAAAACTCATTAAATATGATCTAGGGCAACAGCTGAAACAAGTTTGTTCAAGAGAACTTGATTGGCCAAATAGTTTGGCAGCCATCTTGGATGACCTAATTTTTTTTTAAACGACTTCTCCAGAACCGCTGGAAGGATCAGGCTGAAATTTGGCCATTAAAATTTGTTCAAGGGAAGTTGATCCATCAAAAAATATGGCTGCCATGGCCCAATCAAAATGTAGCATGTTTGGTGGCCATATTGAATTTTTTTATTGACGAATCTTGAAGCCGAAATTGTTTTTATATATGTGTTTGGGCATTCTGATTTCAGATTTACCATTTTCGAAACTGTCGGATAAACAACGTTTTAGCGGCCATCATGGATCATTTTTCAACTAGAAACTCCCATGTACTAAAGCAATAGGAAATTTCAAGTGTATTTGGCAGAAAACATAGTTAGAGCATAGAGATACACATTTGTCCAAATGAAGCTGGTCTGTAATTTGCCTGGCGGCCATCCTGGATTTTTGAAATGCCTTTAAAAATCTTTTCCGAATCCACATGGGGGATTGATTCAAAACTCATGACAGGTTATTTACGGAAACAGCTGAATCCAGTTTATTCAATGGAACTTGATTGCCTAATGCTTTAGCAGTCATCTTGGGTGACCTGGTTTTCAGGAAAACAACTTCGTATCCAGAATCGCTGAATGGATTGGGCCGAAATTTGGGAGATATGATAAGGGACTAAGGGCTGTTAGGTTTTGTTCAATAGTAGTTGATACATAAAGAAACATGGCTTCTGTTTTCTTGTTATAATTCTGCTCAACTCTGTATGGTTCTACTTATTGTTGATGGCCTTTCTGGTTGAAATGCCTATGATGCAGGTGAGCAATACAGGCCCCTTGGGCCTCTTGTTAGAAATGTTTGTAAAAATCTAAACCGCTTGCGGAATCAATTCAAGACTCATGAAACATCATCTAGGACAAAAGTCCAAATTTGGTTAATAGGCATCTTGGATGACCTAGTTTTCGCAAAAAACTACTCCAGAACCTCTACTTATAGCCAGTCGCCTTTCTAGTTTCAATGCCTATGTTCCAGGTGAGCGATACAGGCCTCTTGGGCCTCTTGTTTGGGTTGCCATCTTGGATTTACCAAAAAATGGGAATTCATTTAAAACACTACTACTACTCATTAACTTCTTAGGAAATTTCAACCAAATCTGGCTGGAAGGATCCTATAGTGGTAGCCTCTGGAAAATTTATCTTGAATTTTGATATGTCAATGGCAGCCATCTTTGATTTTCTGAAAAGTTTCCAGAACCATTTACAAATGATACTCGTTAATCAAAGTCCCGCTTTCAACAAAACTTGGGTGGGATAATCCTACTTGAATATATCAAACGAGAATATTGATTGGTCATTTTTTTTGGATTTTCCGAGAATTATCCATCATATCTATTTAAGTGCAAATGGTTCAAATGCTAATTGTCACAGGCCCTTTGGCCTCATGTTTTCTCCATTGCCACATTGCTGATCCATTTAAAATTCTAAAAAATGTGACAACTTGTGTGGTATTAATACACCTATTTGACCACGTACACAGAGCAATGTCATATGTTGGTCAGCACTAACATGGGCCATAACCGCTAGCAACAGTACTCATTGTTTATATAACCCTTAAACACGCTGATGTAAAAATTTCAGATTTTTAAATTAAATTAAAAGATGAACTGGTGTTAATTTTTCAACAAATTTGGTGGAAGATGGTGCTGTCGTAGACAGCAACATCGTCCACCAAAATTGTTGAAAAATGTACACCAGTTTCTTTGGTATTGATCCAGTAAAAGATAGAAAACTGACATCAATACCAAAGAAACTGGTGTACATTTTCCAACAATTTTGGTGGACAATGTTGATGTCTACGACAGCCCCATCTTCCACCAAATTTGTTGAACAATGAACACCAGTTCATCTTTTAATTTAATTTGAAAATTTTAAATTTTAAATCTGACATTGCTCTGTGTACATGGTCAAATAGTTGTGTTAATACTACATTAGTTGTCACATTTTTTACAATTTTAAATGGATCAGCAATGTGGCAGTGGAGAAAACAATAGGTCAAAGGCCCTGTGACACTCAGCTGGACAATTAGCATTTGAACCATTTGCACTTAAATAGACATGATGGATAATTCTCGGAAAATCCAAAAAAACTGACCAATCAAAATTCAGGGGTTAATAACTTTATACAGCCTTGATTTGATTAATGTCATTGCCATTTAAAAAACCAACAATTGTGCCAAATCAGCTGTTTACCTGTAACTGATTTTTGATTTTTTTTTTGTCTCCCAACCCACTTTCTTTCTTAACACTTTAATGATCAAATTTGGTCCAAAATTTTTAATATTTTCTTATTGAACATTTACAGGCCAAGAGAATAAAATTTTTTGAAAATCTATCATGGAAATGACTGACTCGGTTATGTTGACCCGCAATCGAAAAGAAAGAGTTTGCGTGGCCTTAGACATGGAATTTTAACTTTTATTTATTTTGTTTGGTTTTCTCGGAATTTCAGTTTGGCCGACCCGCAGTCCAAATAAAAAAAACGGTATGGCCTTATAGTCAGAAATAAAATAATTGCTGTCTCCGGTAATGTTCTGTTGTTGGTATACATAAATATCAATGTTCGGTCATCAAGTAACAAATAGGAGTGAACTTTGGTTGCGTGGAAGCACAGGAGACACGCACCACCATATGCCCATGTACGCTAAGGAGTCAGATATGGAGCTTTAAATCTTATTGACATAAGATAAAGAGACGGGAGTGTATGAGAGATGTTAGCGTGATTGATTTTTCCTAATCACAACTCCGCCAGTGTCTTTTAAATCATGCTGTGGGCTATTGATAGGAAATTGCTTTAATAGCCGGACATAGGGCTTTTTTACTGAAGCACGTTTTACATGTGATCATTTCTCATTGTGCTGTTTTTTAGTGCTGAGGCTACTGGTGATGGGACAATGACACTGTGTCTGGTTTTCATCTTGCTACTTCAGAGCCATTATTGAACAGACCTGTACATTAGTCGCTGCTGGGAAATATTGGAATGGGTGATTAAAATATGGGTGTTCAGAGTACTCTCGTCCCAGGCAATCGAGAGAATTGGCAACACTGAAGGCTTCCCGGGTTTTTCTCTTTTTTATCCGGGAACAAACTTTTGCATTATTGCATTGTAATTCTTGGTTTAAGTATCTGCCAAGATGGTATCGTGCCTGCAAGCTAGCTGCACTAATAATTTTGCGCAAGAATATAAGCCGCATTGTTTTTGAGTACATGCAATCATTTATCAATCCATGTTCTACGGGTTATTAACCATTTAGCATTTTACCCTCAAATTTGTTCAAGAAAATTTTAATTTTCTCTTTGAAAATGTCTATTTGCAGACCAAAAGAAGATTATTTTTGAAAATTTAACATTGGAATGACTGGCTCAGTTATCGAGCCAGACATTCCAATGTTAAGTTTACAAAAATAGTCTTCTCTTGTTTTGCAAATAGACATTTCCCAACACCTCTGCAGAATCCGCTTTTGACCGGTTAAAGTGTTAATACTTTCATGGTCAAGATTTTAGTCAAGAAAATTACAATTGTTGTTTTAGTGTATGTCCATTTGCAGGTCAAGAGAAGACGTTTTTTTATATTTAAGTTGCTATTTACTTTGCGAGGGTCTTCTATGACAGTTGGGTCATGGCCGCACTGACCAGACTATCCAGTAAAATTTAACATGAGTTGAGATCTGTGCGACCATATGTGCATATCAAATTTTGAAGTAATGGCTTGGTGCTGTGTTTACACGACATATAATCAATTTGCTTAAAGATAGTTGTTGTGGGTCTTGGAGAGCCTGATTCTTCTCGACATGAAGTCTGTGATTATTCCTGTCCATGTTGTTCAGTGATATTGTATCTATGCCAGAAGGTTTGGTTTGGCGGCGATAAAGACTGATGAGCGCTGCCAGGGTAATGCTATTGTTGTTACGTTTGCCCATAGTATATGACGCCATGTACATACTGAGAGTAGAGTTGAGGTGATGTCAGAGCACCCAACTTTATTTGCATCATTATCACCTTTTTTTGCTTTGATCTCACTGCCTTTTGAAAAGGTGTGAAACGGGGCCCAGATCTCAGTCATTCTGATTGGATGTTAGGTGTAGAGGGTGTCCATAAGCCCCTCCCCCTCATTAAATCACGTGCGTCCTGTCATCCAATGAGGTGAGCTTAAGGGTAATTAGCGTAATGATTGACAAGTGTTAATGAGGGTAATTAAGGATGATTGACAGGCTACATGTCTGGACTGGTCTTTTCCTGACTGTGAACTCATTCATGCACAAAGAAAACTATACAGGTAAGTTGTTGAATATTTTGCAACTAATTTGCCTGGGTTCTGTTGCTGCCAGACAGCGCCCATTCAAATTAGTTTCAAAATATATACAACAGCATGTTTATTAATTCATCAACTATGCATTCGTGACGAACTTAGCTACATCATTCATGACATAGTTGATTATTACATCATCCTATATGTCACGTAATTGATTATGACATCATCCTACACGTCACATATTTGATTATGATGAATCCTCCATTGAATATGGTTTCTTTGAAGAAGGGAAGAGATTGTCAAAGTGGCATCTGAATGTGATTGTCATTTTGTAAATCTGGATAACATTTGGTTTCCAACTAAGTTGGTATAGTGAGGCTTGCAGCTCTGGAGTCTAGCGTGAAGGTGTCATCTTCTAGAACAAGCCAATGTTGCAATTATACCATGACACGCTATTATTACGACAGAGGCAGCTTTGTCATATAAAGAATTTGACTGACCAACTGACCGCCGCTATAAGTATTACAGAAACGCCTTTGTCATATAAAGAATTTGACTGACCAGCTGACCGACGCTATGATTACGACAGATGCGGCTTTGTCATATAAATAATTTGACCGACCAACTGACCGACGCTATGATAGCGACATAGGCGACTCTGTCATATAAAGAATTTGATCGACCAACTGACCGATGCTATGATAGAGACAGAGGCGGCTCTGTCATATAAAGAATTTGACCGACCAACTGACCGATGCTATGATAGAGACAGAGGCGGCTCTGTCATATAAATAATTTGACCGACCAACTGACCGATGCTATGATGGCGACAGAGGTGGCTCTGTCGTATAAAGAATTTGACCGACCAACTGACCGATGCTATGATTCCGACAGAGGCGGCTCTGTCATATAAAGAATTTGACCGACCAACTGACCGATGCTATGATAGTGACAGAGGTGGCTCTGTCATATGAAGAATTTGACCGGCCAACTGACCGACACTATGATAGCGACACAGGCGGCTCTGTCATATAAATAATTTGACCGACCAAGTGACCGATGCTATGATAGCGACAGAAGCGGCTCTGTCATATAAAGAATTTGACCGACCAACTGACTGACCAAATGACAAACCCTATGCTAGTGAATCAGAAATAAATATTGACAAATTTATAATTTACACGTCTATAATTGTGTCAAGGCTATGTTTTTATGCCAAAGTACCAGTATTGTACTGTTTTCGATGTTAAAAAGAATCTCTAGAACACGCTTTTCACTAGATGTCTGTCAGACGGCATTAACCCTTTCACCGCTAAATTCTCCATAGATCTCATTTTCAATGCAACCATGCAGGAAAACTGTTGACTATTTTGAAATTAATTTGACTGGAAGCCGTTGCACCCTTAGGTAGCAACGGCTTCCAGTCAAGTTAATTTCAAAATATTTGACAGAATAAATTTTATATTGTAATGAATAAACTTTTCAGGGATTTGTCGGGGTGGCAGTAATCATGATATTACTGCCAATGCTGTATTTTGTGTGATGTTTTGTGGATTCCTCCATAAATAACCGATTTTATTCAATATGCCATCGAGCAATGTATAAGATTGAAGTATCGTGAATTGTGCTGAATGTTTTGACATGACTAGCCTTATAGTTGTCTTGTGTAATACAGATTTACAGGCTAAGAGCAAACTATTTTTTTAAATTTTATCCGAGCCAGTCATTCCAATGGTAAGTTTTCCAAAAGAGTCTAATCCTGGTCGGGAAATGGAATAGGCAATCAAATAAGTTTCAAAATATTCAACAACAACTGTGTAGTGTGGAGCGTAGCTAAAATTTGGCATGGTATAATAAGCTAGAAATGGATGCATCCATTAATAAAGTACCAAGACTGTTATTTTACAGCAAAAATGCATAACCCTTTAATAGTCATACCGGCCTCTGCTATGGTCTTATGGAATATCGATTTACAGGCCGAGAGAATAAAATGTTTAAAAATTTAGCACTGGAATGACTGGTTCAATACGACCCAGTTATTCCAGTGATAAATTTTTTAAAACTGTTCTCTCGGCCAGTAAATGAACATTCAATAAGAAAATCTTTAAATTTATTGACCAAATTTAATCATTAAAGGGTTAATGTATGTCCTGATCAGAGAGGTAACATCTCTTTAAAGGGTTACTAACCCTATCTCTAGATCGCTATTCAGGTGACCTAATATGCCACTCATAAACTATGCAGGTAATTATAAGCTTTTTATCATGCCGCTAAAGAAAGATATACAGGCTTTAGTAGCTAAATGTTGCTACATTTCTACACCCTATGATGGCTGTCGTGATTTACTTTTCAACCAATCAGAAAAAACTAGCGTTCCCGCCTCGTTATATACGCTCGATCATAGAGGTGCCAGCTATAGTTTGGTAATTTCGTATTAAAACAATCATACAGGTAAGTTAGTTTCAAAATATTCAGCGGGATAAGTATTACATAAAGAATGTAATGCATTGGCACTTACATGACATCACACACTATCGCTTGAGGAGACGGTGGCGGTCACTGTTCAACATTTACGCGATATTATAAAGCAGATAATTGTGATACAGATAAGGGAATGTGACAGAATGTGAATGTTATGGAATCTATAAACCATAATATATCGGTGCAATACAACATTTGAGATGAGATTAGCATCCCTTTAAACATTTAACCGTGTGGGTGGTGTAAAACGACTTCGTTTTTTTTATCCCTGTATCTCAGTCTCAGGGTACACGACCGACCAGTAACAGGAAAGGTGTTGAGTATTTTGAAATTAATAATTTAAGACTGGTCTTTGCTGCTTTCTATTTCGTACGCTTGATCAGGTTGAATCGAAATCCTTAGGCAGCCATGACTTCCAGTCATATTAATTCCAAAATTTTTGACAGAATATGCTACAAATCGTAAAAAATTTAGTTTTCAGGATTTTATCATTGACAGTGTTAAATATTAATAACTTGTTTGTTAACAAGTAATTTGCCTCTGAACTAAGTGATGGTAAATTTATTTAGCACATCTTCAACATAATGGTCTACAGTTTCTTAGTGTCTCTAGGGGATTTCTACATTAAAAATACATTTGTATTTGCGTAGAAAATCGTTGGTATGTGATGAGTCACATCAGTTAGCGGCTCATTAGTGGTGATCATTAATTCTCCTTTAATGGCTTTTATTTAATGACCATTATAATAACCATTAACTCGTTAAACATCAAATTTCTTCATGAAAATGTTAATTGTCTCATAGAAAAATACCTATTTGTAGACCACGAGATTTAAAAAAAAATTTACAACTGAAATAACTGGCTCGATTATCGAGCCAGTTATTCCAGTGGTAAATTTTCATAAATAGTCTTCTTGTTGTACAGAGTGACAGTTCTCATGAGCGCTGCAGACGCCGCTTTTGTCCGGCTATAGTGTTGACTGGTTAATATAACTGTTCTGTTTGATCTCACTGGACCGGCTAATATGAGGAATTAAGATGGATTTTAACCCCCTATTGTGTCAATTTAACCCTTTAATGGTCAAGCCACATAAAACCAGCCTCTGCGCTGATCTTGTGGGATATCCATTTGCGGGGCAATATAAGACAATTTTGGAGAATGTGGCACTAGAATGACGGGCTCCATTAACGATTCAGACGTTCCAGTCATGTTTCTTGACCATTAACCCTTTAGTGGTCAAGCTGGCCAAAGTGGCATGTAAAGTACAGAAATATCCATGTGGAGGATAATAGAGAGGCTATTTTTAGCTCACCAGGCCTGAGCTTATGCCGTCGCGACCGTCCGTCATCCGTCAACTTTTGCTTTAAAACGCTACTCCTTAACCAATAGCCGAATCTTAACAAAAGTTTGGTCAAAGGATGCTATTGTGTTCGGATCCGGAACTTCCATTTGGAATTTTGATTCATAAATTTTTTGGCTCAAAATCTTAGATTTTATTAAAAATTTACCGGAAATTGTTAAATTGTGTCTTCTCCTTACCCGTTTGACCAATTTCAATCAAATTTGCCTGAAAGGATCCTATGGTCATAGGTTATAGAACTTGCATTCAGAATTTTGATTCGTAAATACTTTGGGTCAAAACCTTAGATTTTATTAAAAATTTACCGGAGATTATCAAATTGCTTCTTCTCCTTACCATTTTGACCAATTTTAACCAAATTGGGCTGAAAGAATCCTATGGTCATAGGCTCTAGAACATCCATTCAGAATTTTGTTGCATAAATA